>VZTY01034104.1:290659-401609 GCA_013400935.1 Turnix velox | reverse complement strand
ACCGGAGCTCATCTGCTCGGCAAATACTTTTGATGTCTTTTCAATTTCATTCTGGTGTACAAAGAATGGAATTCCTGGTAGCAAAAACAATTTCTTCCAAACCAAATCTGTAAAATTACTACCAGAGTAATTTCCCTAGTGAGCCTTTGAAAGACATGGTAGACTTGTTCTAAGAAAAGGTCCAATTGATCTACATCCTGGGACAAGCATGGGGTAATCATATTTTAGATTTCTAGAAAACCTCAGCAAGACTCTCACCACAATCCCGTGGGGTGGCCTGCAGGACCTCTGAGTATTCAGTACTCACTATTTTCTTACAACGGGAAGTTCTTGAAAAGGTATGTTTATCACTGGGCATCTCTCAGCCCATGTGTAAACTTTGGCAGCTCTATCATACAATATTCACTACACTTTATCCAAAAGCTGTAGTGAATAAGAAATTATCTATTTTCTTGTGGACTCTCGAAAACCTCATTGTCTCCCAAGTAGATGTACCTCTTGCAGTACTGATGATCTCCCTGTTTGCTAGGTAATAAGGCATAAGAGATTCCATTTTGCAGGTGGGCTATGAAGCACTGCAAGATTAAGGCTAAAATTTATTAATAACTCAGGCTTGGGGTGACTCAGTTATTAGATGCCCAACTTCAAATACTCGAGTTTGATTTCCCTGAGTTGTTCACCATCTACCACTTCTTCAGATATCATGTACAGCCATAACTACCAGTGCTTCAGACACCAATATCCTAGATTTCATAGGAAAATATCTTTTTCCTTGGCTTTACTTATCTGTTAAAGTGTCACTTTTTTTTTTTGTAGTCCAGGTTGAAGGAAACATCTGGAAGCACTGCCTAGAAAGAGTATCATGATAGGAAAAGATGGATAGACAAATCCTTTGCTTGAGCACGAAAGGATGAAGCATGAACCTAACGATTGAAACTGAGACCTTCTCTGAATGTTCCCTGTAACACAGTATAGATTGCTCCAGGAGGTACAGAGTCTTTCCCTTGCTTAAAAAAGAAATTCCTTGCTGAAATGAGAATTTCCATCAAAACCAAGGGTAAATCCAATCCTATTTTAAACATCCATAAAGCAACACCATCTATTGTCTCCTTTCTTTCTTCCTAGTCCTCCCAAAATATTTGACAAAAAGAATCTAAATCTAAACTAGCTCTTATTTAAGCTTGGCAGATGAAAAAACACTTTTAGAAGCTAGTTATCACACAGGAATAGAAACCAGTTCACTCAAATTTAGGTGAGCCGTATAACCACAAAAGACAATCTACCATCTTTCGGCTGTCCTTTCTGCTCTTCATGAGCAGAGTACTACCTACATACTAACTTTGGCAAGTTATAAAAGCTGGGAGTAGGGCTCCCAATTCCAGTTTCATTCATTAAAATTCCACATTTTTCTTTGAAAAACTTCCAGCCTGAGCCCCATCACAAAACAGAGATTCAAGGAAAAATTGTGCTGGAGAGAAGGGTCTTGACTCCTGTCCTTAGTGGAGCTTCACTGAGGACAGGTAGATCTGAACAACTCAGGAGTGTTCAACTGCTGAAGATATTTCATGATTTTTTAGGGAGGAAAAAAATAGTTAAATGGTGCACTATATGGTGCAACTTGTATGGCCTGTGTACAGTGAGGAGCATTTAGGAAAAACAAAACTAAAGAAATGAATTGTACAATAAATTATACATATTTCTGTAGTAGTAAAAAACTACAATAACATGCATTGAAAAAGACCTAACATTTATTAACAAATCCAAGGTTTAATAAAAGTGCAACAATGTTTTTTCCTCCTTAACCAGAGGAAAATAAAAGAAAAAAAGACTAGTTCTCTCCTAAACTTCTGTGCCCTCTCACCCCCAACTCCTCAGTCTCTGCTAAGCACATACAGATCATGTCTGCTTCAGAAAGTAAATACACAGCCATGCAACAGTAGAATTAAAATTAACTGACTCCAAGGAACAAAACCAGCTAACAAATGTATCTTGTTAGACCGCTGTCAGAGAACAAGATTTTTATCAGAAATGCTGTTTTTCAGAGGACACCAAGATAATTTTCTCCTAATAAATTTCCATCTTATTGAGAGCAACTAATGTTCTGACAGTCAGAAGGAATCTCCCGAGGGTATGGCTTACACAGCTCTTCTACCACTGGATTAGATGTATGCACACATTTTAAAATACAGTGAGTATGGAGTGTCTCTAAAAGAGTGTCCGAGTGTTTTTAAAAACACACACCATTAACAGAAGTTTGCCCCATTTGAAGAGATCAGCTACTTTGTTTATTGTAGTCTTTCCCCCTGAATTCAGAGGAAATGAGTGTGCATAATTCCACATTCCCTGGAAGGCAAAAGGAGAACACTGGTCTAAATAGTCTGCAGTGTTGTTTTGTAATATCCATGAACTGAAGCATTTTTTTTCCTGTGTCACCTATAATTTTTCATAAATTTCTATCCTTTACCTTTAAAAATATTTAGAGGAATGAAAGAACTGTGCGTCGTAGGGTATTAGCTGATTAGTTCATTCAAACAGTGCTAATTATAGGTTTAATTGCTTAAATGTGAAAGTCATTTATTTAAATTAGCTGCATCAAACATACAGTATGCCCAAAACCTGAAGCATTTTGGTACTGAGAACCAGGGTTATTTTCTGTAAACAGACCATGCAAAATATAAGATGAGAAACAATGTGCCTCTATGTACTGATCAGCAAACTCATTTAAACCCCAAACTCCCTCCTCCCCTGCCTCTGGGGTCGGAGAACAGCCTCATTTGAACAATGACTAATGGAATGCACTGAAATGTGCAGAGGGTTGAAAGGAGAAACACTATTCAAGCCAGCAAACTCATTTCATTTGTGATTTAGAGGGGCACTGCACCTTTCCCCTGAACTCCTCCTGAGGAAAAATGAATAGGCATCTCAAGGTTATGCAAAAATGGGTATTTCGGGTGGAAAGCTATGTTGGGTCTTAAAATAATAAATGAAGATAGAATAGATAAGGGGGTTTATGTCATAAAAATACTGCGGGGAAGAGATGTTTGAACCAGAACAATAAGGTAGTCAGAGCCATAGTGACTATAGCAGTTATGGAAAGAGTATGCTTGTGAATTAAAAAATATGCTGTATTAAATGCACAGCATGACAACTATATGCAAGAGATGGGCTCAGATTTTTAATCTGAAGTAAAATAATGGAAAAAAGAGATTTTAAAAGAACAGATAACATTAGATAATTAACATACAGAAGAATGCCTGGCTGCCAATCACTCTCTTTCTGTGTTGATAAAGGAATGGATACATACATAAAAACATTTTTAAAGAAAGAACATTTTTTAAGGAACAAAGACATTCAGAAGCACCAGATTCCCCAGACATATCAGTTTTCATGTTCTGTGTCTCTGTTCCATCAGTAATCAAGTTGTATCTGAATGTTATTGCATTTTTCTAAACCTCCAAGTTGATATTAAGCCCCAGTATTCTCAACAACATTATGGAAGTACACACAGAGGCAGCGGCAAAGACTGCTGGATGCAGAAAGCTCTTCTTAATTTAATAAGGGTTTTTAAGCCGAACGCTATGCACCATTGACTATGCAGGAAAGCTATTTTTTGCTGCAAAAGTTCCCAGCTCATGAATATCCTTGTACGCTTCTCTGTGCACAGCCTCTCTCCATGCCCCCTTTTCCTGCTGCGAGGGTCATATGGCCACAGGAGTGCCTGACCCCCTGTTTACATTTCACTGTGCAGATTTAAACAATGAAGAATAATACTACAGTTGGTTACTGCTTAAAATTATTTAATTTAATAAATAATTTTTTAAAAAAAGACAAAACAAAACCAACCAACACTTTAAAAGCTGGTTTTATATAAATCCATCTGTTTCTGCATCTCTTTCTCCACATGCAACTTGCTATTTATTTCTTTACTTGCAAGTTTGATATACCTATTCATGACAATCTCAGAGCTTCCTTTTTGGAAAGGGAGAATGGTTACACTTTTGCTGCATGCAATCAATGCAAGTCTTAACTTGGGAAGATTAGAAAGTAAAAAAAAAATTTGGAAAAGATTATGGCTATTTTGTAGATAAGCAAAGTAAGGCATGGAGAAAGTACAACCCTATCATGCAGCAGACAGTGACAGAGGAAATTATACACTCCCATACTGGAGCCAACAGTTTAATCCCTAATTTTTAGAGACCCCCCCACTCTTCTGACACACAGTGGTGCCCCCACAGAGAGCCAGGTTTCAGGATGTCTAAGCCAAAATGCAGTGAAACATAACAGCCCAATCAAAAGAAGTGCCAAAAAAGATAGTATTGCAAATTTAGAAAGAAAGTCCTGTGTAGATTTTATCGAGATTAAATTTGAATTGAGCGGATTTCCAATGTGATCAGGGAACAGCATGTTAAAGGAGAGAGTTGGAGATGTATCCTCAGGGGATTTATGTGGTTATACCTCCAGATGATCCCAGGCAGTTGGAAAATGAGATACAAAGGGCTCTATTCTGCCCTCATTTACACAGCACTTAACTCTGATTTTCATGCCATTTAAACAAGAATGTCATGTAAAGTGTCTTGATCATTGAAAATGGTGCCAAATACATATTCTCCCCTTAAGATTACCGCATGCAATTCAGATCATGGGACATTTACATGAGTAAATCTGGGCTTTAAAAAAAGAGGTACATACACTAAAGTACAGGTTGCAAAGAAACTAATCTGAACTGACCTATTTCACAGATGCTTAGACAAAATAACCATATAAATTACAATTATTATATATCAGTTTTACGTTAGTATTTGTTAGAGCAATTTATTATTTTTTTACTAGGCACACTTCATATAAATGTCCAGGATACAAATGCAACATTCAGAATGCTGTGCTTTAAGAATATTGTCTATTTTGCTAATATATGTAAATCTACAATATTGTCAGTAAGATGCAGGAAGAGGGATGTGTCACATCTTCCATTCATCATATGAAAACACGGTAATATGTCTCCTCATTCTTAGGTGTTTTAAAGCTTCATATTTTCCAGTTACAGAGAGTTATGTTGCCCTCTGGATAAAAGATGAAGAAATACATGGTGACACTGACATTTGAAGGACAACTATGCCATAACACAGTACATATGCTGTAGGTTACTCCTTGCTTGCTCGTGCTGGTTGATGCTACGAATCTTGCCATATCTTATTCCTATTTTTTTAATCCTCAGCCACATAAATGAACATGAGACAGTCAGCTGAAAGTCATTAATGTACTCAGTTCCATTTCTGTCATTGACTTCATTACCTCCTTGTTAAATATCTTACTTAAATTCAGATGTGATACAAGAAAGCATGGTTCTCTTCTAAATAGGGCTATACTTGGAAAAAGACCAGGAGATTCTGTGAAGGCACGTGATACATGTATTCTTGAAAATCATAAGCAACTATGTATGCAAAAGGCAAGAGAAGGCCATGAGCTTCTTCTCAACCTTTTTTGCACTTATATCTATATCTATATCTATATTCAGTTTTATTGCTGGGCAGAAGAACAGTCTAATCCAGGAAGTTCCCTTGCCCAGTTTTATGTATTCACATTGCTCTCTTTGGAAACTGTAGTCTGACCTGTAGTCAGAGTGATAACTCTGAAGTTTATACCTGAAACTAAGCAAAGCCTTCATTTATTAAGTATAGATAGGACACTGGTTCTCAAGGCTCAGCTTAGAAAATACAGATGAGTCTCCAATCAAGGACCTCTTCAATACACATTTTGACCCATTTCTACTTATAACTAGGGGGTTTAAGTACTGTTTGTTGCTGTTGTAGTTTGTTGGATATCTGTCCACTCTGGAATCATGTTGTGTTTGGGAAATAAATAAAGATAATGCAACAGGAATGTACTCAGAACCATACGTTACAGCAGCAGTGAAGCATTTTTGTGCCCCTCTTTGTTCCAGTCTCTGCAAGGAACGCAGCAAATGGATTGTTTGATGCATTATAAATTTTATGATACATAATAGCAATCATCATCACTACCCCCAAGGATACAGAACATAACAAGAAAATACTAACAAATCCCATGGGGTGGCCAACTTTGAAATTTTGTATCAATTTATTCCAGGAGTTACTTCTAAAATAAAAGATCATACAAAAATATCACCAAAACATTTCTATTTATGTATACTCTGAAACTGAGCAGCCAAAAGTCTATTTCGTAGCCGAATTTTGATCAGTGTGTATATTTAGGAAACCAATAGCATATTTGGAAAAAACTCATGGACAAATGTAAAAAAAAAAGGCAAAATTGCACACAGTTATTTCTGTCATAGCCTATGAGCTGAACTTCACGTTAAAATTCGATATGCACCCTTTCTTCCTAAGGATATTCTTTGTGCTCTTCAGACTAAAAAAAAAATACACAGTTACACATTAAAGTAAAAATAACGCCCGCTGAGAAGGGAGAAGGCATTTCATCCCCAAAAGGGGATCAGATTCAAGAATTAAGAGTACAGACAAGGGTGGATGCTAACATGAGTGACTGCATGCCCATTGCACTCAACTGTCTCATCACCTTCAATATCTTCAAAGTCTCGAAAAGTCTGACCTCAGGAAAACCCCAAAGAGCATTAAGGCAAGAAATGGAAACTCAAGGCCATCACTCACCCATCCCTCCCTCTGCTGAACTAGATGGGGGGCCAGCAGGCCCCCTGGCCTTTCTCCTCCTGCCATGTCCCCTTGGAAAATCAAACTCAACAGTGGTGTACCCTGCAGCAGAGACAAGAGGAGGAGCACCCCTCAGGCCATGCAGGGGGCACAAATGGCAGCTGTTGCCCTTCCCTGCTGGTGTTAAATAGAAGAGTGGGCTGATTTGGATGAGCTGGGGGATGGGAGGGAGGAATCTCCAGTGGAGCCCAGGTGTGTAGGATTTGGGGGAAAATGCGCTGGAAAAGGTGTGGGGCAGAGGCAGGAGATGGGGGAAAAGAAGGGAATGTGGAACCTACCTAGAGGTAAACTGGGGGGAAAAATGGAAGGACTTGAGTGTTCACCTTGAAGGTGGTGAGACACTGGAACAGGTTGCCCAGAGAGGTGGTGAAGGCCCCATCCCTGGAGATATCCAAGGCCAGGTTTGCTGAGGCTCTGAGCAACCTGATCTAGTGCAGGATGTCCCTGCCCAAGGCAGGGGGATTGGAACTAGATAATCTTCAAGATCCCTTCCAACCCAAACCACTCTATGATTATATGATTAGCTTTTCTTACCCAATCTCAATTAATTTTCAGTTTGGATTTGTTGTGAGTTATGGAATATAGATTAGAGATTTCTGCTGCAATTATTTTCCCTGCAAGGCACCTTCCTGTGTGCTATAAAGTAACCAAAAGATGGTGCAAGTTTGGAGAGAACATATGGTTGTCTTTTTATCATATTTTCTAAGAATTCATTCTAAGGATGTATGGCTGAATTTTTAAAACCTTCTTTTGCAGAAATAGAAAAGTAGGTGCAAATCAAGGCTAGCAAGAGAGTTTGGTACTACTTTTTAGTCTCTGAGTACTGACTTGATTTTTATAACTCTAAATGTTATTAACTTTACCGACATCAAAGAAGGCTCACACCCTTATGAAGAAAAAAGATATCCAGCTTCACTGGTCTCGTGTTTCCTGGTACTATCACATCACAAGCTGCTGTACTCATAGAAGAAATCACATATCCACCAAAAAAAGAGAAATGTATATATAACAGTCTTTGAAAGGTATGTAAATGCACATTAGGCACTGACTGCATTTCACTGGCACAGTGCAAGCTGCTCAGACAGCAAAGGCACAATGTCATGTGTCTTCAGCAAAGACAATAGCAAAGACAGAATTTAAAGTTGCCATTAGGGAGCACAAGTGAATAAGGATTAATGTTTCTAGTGGGATCTCCCTTTGAATTTTTAAAGCATGATAATGTAAACAGAGCACCAGCCATTCTCTTCAGCCATACTGAGTCCAGGTAGAGTGATCATCCCTAAAAATATGCCCACTGAATCATTAATAGCTTACTTAACTCTGGTTTTATCTCAAATTCTTGCAAAAGGGGAAAAGAAAAAAAAAATTGCAGAATTGCACTATGGTAAGAATGTAAGCAGTGCATGAAAAACAACATTTTTGCTTCCCTAGTAGTACTTACAGAAGTGTCCTTCTGCACCCTACTCAGTCCTTCTGGAAGAAAGGAAGATTTCTAGAACCCCCTCATACATTGTGGCAGGCAGCCAGGGCTCTGGGTCTGGGGCAGTCAGTCAGACAGCTTCAGACAGGCAATGTCTTCCTTATTCAACTTTTCATCAAACTCCCTGAGACCGAGATATGTGCATTTTCACTCTCAGGTAATAACACAAATCATTAATAGAAGAAGATTAATATTTGTCTCCAAAAATTTCTTGCAATGGTAGGAAGCACAGGACAGAAAAGATAGAACAAATGGGGGGTTTTGTTGTTTTTTTACTGCTATAAAATATCTACCACAAGTGTGGGACATGAGCCACATATCAATTAGATAAACCCTTACATATTATGAGTCTCTTACTTAAGTATATATATAATTAAGAGAACAGGAGGCACTAGAAGCCATGTCACAACTAAAGACCTCTTTGTGCCTATAAATACAACTAAAAGTATGATCACAGGGTCATGGCATATATCTCAACTATTGTGTGTGCGTATGTGCTATTTCAAAAATACCATGAGTTTAATTTTCAGGTATAACCTTTCACAAACACTGGACAAAATTATGTATGTTGGTGGTAGCATTTCAGTGAAATTGTTAGATTGTGCCTAATCTAATGGTGTAACATGATATATGTTTTCTTTTTAATGTGCTTTGAGAAATCTAAACACAGTTAAGATTTTTATTGTTGTTACTTTCATTTTCCCTTTTTCCTGATGTTCTTCCAGTAGCACAGGCACTGAAAACAAACAAAACCTATGAAGTGTTGATTAAAATAGTTGCCATTTTTCAGGAGTACTTTTTAGTGGTAGAGATTGAGAGGCTGTTTTTTGAATTAAGAGTCCAAGATTTATGAGCAATTTGAGTGGTATCTAGAAAATCAAAGAAGTTGGAGGGAGAGGAAGAAGTAATGGTGTTGAGTTCCAAGGCAGAAATAAAAAGCTTTTGTTGTCAAATACTTATTGCCAAGATTTAATACTTTTGCTTATTTATTTGAATACATACTAAACTTATTCTTCTCGGTCTTGAAATACAGCTTGAAAAAACCTGGGTCAGGATATGAACTTGACCACTAGCTTCTTATGAGGTAGCAACAGAAAAAAAATTACATCCTTTGAGTTTTGCTCAGGAACCAAAAATTCTGCCACTACCATAGAGTGGCACAGCAAAATAGCTAAAACACTGAATAGCTACAAACTCAAATGTTAAGCTAAAGTAATTGTATGATATCCATGTGATCAGATTACTACAAGATCGAAGGTAATACAGACACAAGGTTCAGGCTTTACAGATCTCCCTCTACCCACCCCCATCACACATTGAAATACAAAGGAGTCTGGGCTGGCAGCTGACTTCAGGGATAGACCTTCTCCCAAAAGCAGCACAAAACTGCATTTATTCTACAGAGGTTCCTGTGGCAGAGTTGGTGCTGTCTTGGAACACCTAGGAAGTGCCATCGCTAATTCTGTGTCCTCTCACTTGCTCCCCATGAGAAGGAGCTTGTGCTTTGCTTGAAAGGGTTTTAGAGTTGTGGTCGCTGTTGCTTTTGACATATGTATATTGTTAAATATTTACATTAGAGACAATGGGGTCAAAGAACAGTGCCTTGCAACTGGAGCAGGAGGCAGAGAGGTCTGTGGGGAATTTTGAAATTTCCAGAGTTCATTCCAGTTTGAGACCAGCCCTGGAGAGCATTATCCTCTCCATCAGGATGAGATTTCCTCTAAATATGATAGTGCTTCATTTTTAGAGGAGTGTAGTGAGACACAAATTCCTTCCACATCTTTTGCATATCCGGGACAAGGCAATGAAGTATGCAGCTGAATATAAGTAACAGCTCCTTGAATCTGATTTAAAAACTAAGGGGAAGGCAGTGAAAGTATCAGAGAACACAGTTTTTAAAGGTCTGTGTTCTTGGAGGCTCCTACATACTGAAGACAACAGAATAGGTATCATACATGTTCAGAGTTCATATGAGAGTATCAAATGTGTAAGTATCTGAATGTAGATCCTCAGCTGGAGAAGACAGTGAGTGTTTAATGCATAACTTGTGTTATGGGAGTTCCAGTGATGGCAAGGGATTCAATAGTAATATCAACCTTCAGCCTGAGTTTAACAGTTCTTTGACACACACACTGATGTACACTAGAAGGTACAGAAGGGATACTGGTAGAAGATGTGTGGCCAGTTTGCACTATAAGAGTATGACACGTTACCTGGTTGATCCTGTGTGTGGGGGCTGTTTTCTCCTGGGAAGCAGGTGCAGCCTTGGAATCGTATCCCATCACAAAATCAAGCCTTTCAAAAATGCATGCATTATGTTTTCTTTCAAAATTTCAGGTTTAGTAATGTGGATTAGATGCCTTCAGGATGGTATTATTCCTTGGCCAAACTTACTGATAGCTTATCATAATGACTCATCCAGAAGGTCCCCACTGCTCCTACAAATTAATCCCTTTCAACATTCTGCTTTTGTCCTTCTTCCCTATGTAATTATTCTGAAAATATTCTCTCAGAGAGTAAGTAAAACCTTGGCAGGGCCACTCAAGTTCCATTAAAATGAATATAGCATTTTCTGAAATCAACTATTTTTTCATTTTTTTGTGGTTCAATTTTCAGCTTTCCTTCAAATTCACATTCCTTGCTTGATGCATTGTAGCTCTAAGACTTTATATTTAATAGATTATTACCCTACCTGTCTTGTTATTTGTTCAAAAGTTGTCAAAAAAATTCCATATCTATTTCTCGAGGAAAAAGAACCAAAGTCTCTTTCTTTTAGAATGTTAGCCTTTAGCCATTTTAAAACATAGATCCTATTTCTTGCTCATGCCACACAGGGCAAGCCTCTTTTTGTAATGCTTTAAGTGTTAATGTATTATTTTACCAAATTTTATGTAATTTATTTTTCTATGCATCCATATATTTTGTTATTGCAATATAAAACATTTAATTTTCATTTTCTCAGCATCCAGAGGGAATTAACAAGTTATGAACTATGCATCCTGGTAAAAATCTCTATTACCTAAAATGCATGATATTTTCATTTTTTTCAGATATTTTTTCTGAAGCGTTGAAACTAGGGATTAACCAGAACCATCTAGAAACTAGCCCACAAAATCCCCAGTTTCTCTGTAATACAAAAAATAGGACTGAAAAATATTAATCTATTACTATTACTTATAAATAAGATCTATTTATTACTTTTCCTTTCATTTGGGCAAATAAACTCCATTGTATTTTACTGGGGAAGTAGAGAGTATAATTTGGTTTAGACATCATTTCATGCCTACTCGATGTACAGCAAATTCCTTGCCATGGTGCCATTTGACAACATGACAGCATGAACAGTCATGAGCACCCCAGACAAATGAGCCTGTAGCAGTTCCTTTCTTTTCCTACAAGTTTTAGAAATGCATGTTATGGCAGTAGCAGCAACTGTGTATTTATTTTAGCTGATCCAAATAATGTATTACTGGCTAATTAGAGAAGAGATATTTACTTACAATCTTGCAGACATAGTTTACGAAATGGTTCCATTTACTGTTCAGTATAGTTAAAATTTTAGTACTTCTGATATGGTACCAAATAGGCTTAAACAACTGTGACAGCTGGAAAGAGGCAGACTTTTTTTTATTTGGTTATCTTGCAAGCTTCAATTAAATACCCACAGTTGAGGCTCTCTCATAAAAAAGCATTGAATTCTTTGATGGTAGAAAATAGAGCCAAAATAAGGCAGTTTTGAAGAAGTCGCATGGGAGTTTGGACTACTTAAAAACAATCCAAAACATTCCCTTTTTCATAGGTACAGGGACTGCATGAGATGGATTGGAGATCGGAAGATAGGAAATAGCCTCGTACACCCAGGTTTATGCAAAACACAAATGCACTATTACTGATTCTAGCCACTGGGCAACTTATGCATTACCATCAATGCCACAAGTATATCTCAAGGCCTGTGCTGAGCATCCCACTGTGTCGTGGTGAGCAAGGAAAACAGACGGGTGCCAATTCATGTGGGGAAATGGATTAAGCTGGAATGGTTACAGGACTTCTTGCTGTGCACTCTGTGTCCCACCTCTCTCAGAACTTGGTGTCCCCAGAAAAAGGGCACACAGAATTTTCACAATATGCAGGCAACATTTAATCTGAACCATAATTGGAAGATTTTTTAAACAAGATTTTGCTCCACAGCTAGATCAAAGCAGCCTAGGTGAGAGTTAATACCTGAAATAGAATAGGTTTAAACTTCTGAAACACAGCCGTCTTTGCTCATCTTGAAAGTTGTTCTATCTCCTAAAGCAAAGACTAAAAGCAAAACCTTACTCTGTGTATACATAGCCAATGAAGATTGCTTTGGAAAGCCTAAAGCAAGAAGTCTAGATATCAGAAGGAGCTAATTAATTATCCTTTGGACTCTTAGTCCCGATTTGCATTTGATAGGGCCAGCAAGTAGGAAATAACTGTTATGAGATCGAAAGAGCTTACTTTTCTTCCTGTGCCTTAACTGCTAAGTTTACTTACTTTATACAATTAATGAGAAATTTCATTGCAGAGAAAACTTTTTTTATTCTATCTCCATCTCTGTTCTAGTCCTTGTCTTTGCCAAGTTTAGCATTGGCTGAGCAAAATAGTGGAATAAAGGTGTTCTTGGTGAATAGTAAATTTGCTGCAGAATGCACATTAGTGAGAAACATATAGGTTTACTCACAAAAATCAGAAGGAAATTTTGATGTTTAAAATTATTAATATTGTTAAATATTATTTTTAATGGCATTTTTGCTTTGACATGTGCCTTTTATAAGGGTATAGGATTCAAAATGAAATTAAATGTTTGATCTGAGTTCATCAAGGAGTTTTATTTAGCTATTTCCCCAAAAGCAGGAAAATTTTTGTTTGAATTCTGAAAATTCAAAAATTAGTTATTTGCATGGCCCAGTTAAAAACTTATCTGCATTTCCAGGGAGAAGAAATCCAGTAACTCATCTAAGACTGTGGGGAATCTCTTCAGCTAATCTCCCAAAGAGGATGTAGACAAAGAAGTACATGCTTTCCTGATGCTCTATATTGCCACTAGACCTTGGTATCAAACACAACACAAGAAATCAAAGAGCAGAAAGAGCTAGGAGCACGGATCCCAGTACACCTTACTAAGGGAAGATGCCTCCCATTCATCTCTAGCATACAAGACCAGCTAAAATTCAGCATTCACAGATATGAATGGGGATATTTAAAGGAAGACAGCAAAATGCAAAATATATTGTGTTGTAAAACAAGTGACACTCATTCACTAGCAAACTGACAACATGTCAATCCTAATTTGCTATTTAGTTTAAACTATATGTGCAGATAGATCAGCCTTTTTTCACTGATACATGTAGAACCTATGGCAAAAACTGTATTAAATGCATAACATGTGAACTTCAGTTTCTATTGCTTTAGTTCACCTGCCCAGTTATGTTTGGGGAACATTCTGGGAAATTATCATCTTCAAGCCATAAGAACTCAGGATTGCTGTAAGATTTCCAAAATCTTGGAGTCTGTCAAAAGCTTTGCTGTGCATCTTTTGAGGATTCTCTTTGGTAAGCATCGACACAAAGTTGGCTATGTTTCAAATTTGTACACATATTCCCACATTTTCTGTAGGACAACATAAAACCTGAGGTCACCAAAGGGCTGTGAGTAAGACGAGAGAGTCAGCTCTAAAATATGTAAAGGAAATGAAAAAGAAAGTAGTAAAACTACATAATGAGAGGATGTTATTAAGCATCCATTAGATTTAGGAATGTTTGTTTTCATTATGTCCCTGATACTGTTTTAAAACAGGCCAAATCCAAATGTAGAGGCACATACCTTCAAGAGAATTCTCAGTCTTCAGAGAATTCACTAATGGGAAAGCTTTAAGAGCCATTGACTTAGCCATAGAGCCTTGAGTTTGGAATTGATGTATCTGCCCTTTGCATCTTTAAGATGTTGCACAAACTACCTTAATTACTAAATAAAACAGTTCCGTTCTCAGAGGAGAATTCTTATGTATTTGGCTAAAGGAAAGGGAATCTGATGTAGAAATCTAAATGCCCTCAGGTAATGCAAGTATGATTGCCAGAGTTGCATGCAATTCAGAGCAAATTTTGGACCCACTTGATGCAATTAAGTATTAATTTTTTTCCTTTCCTCCCCCCACTCCCCCCAGATCAGTAAAAAAAGGGCTACACAATTATGTAGAATCTGCTCTTCTGCCCCAAAATGAATGAGATTGTAGTTAGTCAAGCAACAATGTATTCTGTTTCCCCTAAATAGCTTGATCTTAGGCAGTGATCATGAACAGAATATTTCTAAATAAGCTCCCACAAAATACTGTGAAACACAGTGGTATGACCCTGAACACTTCATACACTTTGTTAAAACTATCAGTGAGGTAGGGAACCCATAATAACCATATGAAATAGTCCTGTAAAAAGGCATGGCAGTGATCCACGATGGTTTCTCTGGTGGCAACTAGTGTCTGGCTTCCCATTGAAGAGCGATGCCTGAAGAGGGTCTGACTACAGAGCACCGTTGAATGGGAGTTCGTAGATCAGGAGACAAGGTTGCATAAGAAATGCTGTAACACTGGTGACAAAGGCACAGCCAAGATGCTGTACTGTTCTATGTTTATGGAGAAAAAGTCACCTCATATATACATACAAGATTTTTCACCTCATGCTGGAGATTATTTACCCTGATGTGAGAAATGTAACAAGGCTCAGAAAGCCTCTACAGGCTGAAAAATCCACAAGACTTTTTTCTATATGCCTCTGCCCCCAAAAGTTAATGGTAGATAAATCCTTGTTTCTTCATAAAATCAGCCTCAAAGAAACAAATTAATTTGCACAGGTATTTAAAAGACAAGTTTAAATTCTGTCCTTATACTCAAACCCATTTCCTTCCAGTACAGTCATATGCATTTCTTTCTTCCAGCAGAGACCTTTTTAATTCCTCATTGCTGTCAGTTTCTTTTTATTTCAAAAGTGAAGCTGTGACAGGGAGTAGGTGTGGGAGCCATGTGATGGGAGGCTGCAAGGCAAAGTGGTTGCCAAAGACATGGCAAGGTATCTGCCACTGATTCTGGAGCTACCTCCCAACCCTGTGGTCACCAGGCCACTGTAGGCAGTGGCGTACTCACCTACCTCCCCTCTAGATGCAGAGCAGCAAGTACGTGAAAGGAGCCAAGTCTCACTTGTCTCCCTCCACACACACCCTCCTCCCCGCCCCGATATCAGTAAGAAATGTGAAGTATCTGTTTTAAAAATGCAATTTTACCTGTTCTTTTTTTCAACCGCTGGGTTTAAAAATGACAGAAAGATCCTAAATTACCACAGAGACCATTTCATGTCTAAAGTAAATCTTTCCTGTGTTCTCATTTATGCTGGTTTTTGTTGACTCAAAAAGCCACACAGCAGAGTGTGTGACAAAGGAAGATGAGGCATGGTCTGCAGGGACAGGCAGAAAGTGGCAGCACAGTGCTATCTGGGAGAAGAAGTACATGAGGGCAGGATTTTCCCTTTTTAAACTGCTTTCTGGAACCTCATTTATCCCAGAGCTAGTTGGTTGGTAGGTTTGCTTGTTCATTTATTGAGCATATTTTAGTCTAGTGAAAAACCACTGGGATGTTCCCAAAGCTACCCCTATGGCTTCTGCAAGAATCCATCCTGGCAGATAGATCTGCAGACTTGGAGGAAGTTCAAGTATTTTTCAGTATATTAACAAAAATTACAAGAAATCCCACTATATGGGTGATGCCACAATAATAAGTGAGGAAGAAAGTAGTAACATTAGATAATCCCCATAGAAGACTAACTCTTTGATCTGCAACATTTACATGCATGCCTTTACACTCTGTACATTGTAGGCATTTGATTTCTTACTAACCAAAATACAGCAACAACCTTCATTTGAATGTTCAAGAAATAAAATTCCCCTTGATACGGTTATATGCCATCTAAACACTGGGGGGAGAGGGAGAACCAAGGCCTGGGATGACCACAATGAGTAAATGAACTAGTTATCAGACAAATGCCAAGAACTAATAATGTTTATTTAGTTTAGCTGCTTCTAAATACTAAGTCAATTACAGTTCTGCTTTCTCTACAAGAGTCAGTGTGATTTTTTACTATTTTAATACTTTATTTCCAAACGTAGGCAAGCCTGACACCAGGGAGCATTAACAAGAACATTTTCATTGCCCTATTTCTGTCTGGTATGAGAACTAAACCTATTTTTGCAAATAAATTTATATCAATTCATGTGAAAAAAAGTCATTCTCCCTTGTGTCCTTGACCCCTTAATTCCTAGATTTCTTTTGATTTTATTCTGCCCAGGAAACATGCACACACTTGAGCAAATAGGAAATAATGAGCTATGACCTCTCGCGATACTGCTTGTCTGGTTACATCAGTGGATTTTCAGCAAGGGAACCATTTCAGCGGGTGTCAGTGTAAAGGAAATTATTCACTAGGCTGGCTTATAGCTACTTGTAACTACAGAGACTGTTAACTAAATTCTAAATAAATAGCAATAAATAATAAAATATAAATCATGTTTCATTGCTTGCAGAAAAATCTAGTACATGTATTATTAAAATTAAATGGATGCAAATAGGCAAAAGACTCTGAGCAACAATTATTTTAAAATTAAATAATGTGAACTTTTGATAATCATGAAAGAAACAGGAAGAAACAAAGAAAGAGGAAAAAGCCAAAAGGAAGATATTTTCCTAGGCTGCAGTGTTAGAATTGTTTTTTCACAGGCTTTACTTTACGGAGAACTCCAATTCAGAAGATGCTGAAAATGTATGTCTCCAGAATACACCCATCACACCTTTCAAGAATTCAAGCAGGGTTAATTCATGGTTGGGAGCAGCAGAAGTAAAAGGAAGTTAGAATCAGGACATATTCCTGGGACATTATAATGCATATTGCACCTTGTCTCAGCTTGACTGTGAGCAATACACTTGAAAATGAACATCAGCTAATTAGTTGCATAGAGCCTATTTCATTTACTGCACAAATTATTTCAGACTTCTTTCTTAAATTCAGAAGAGGCATAGCTCTCCACCCCTTTCTCAGATGTGGAATTTTTTCTCAGATGCAATCTGGAAGAAACCAGAAACCCTGGAAAGTCACAGACACAAAAATAGTGAGATGAGAATTTTAACTTCCTTTCTGCTTAAGCGTGTGTCTGAGAAACTGAAATCTGGTTCCAGCTAAAGAGGTTTTGCATCTACACCACAAATGGCATTGCAATGTAGATGCACCCTAGGCAGCTCACCACATACTATTTAATTATAACAATGCAGTTTAGCTTCTCATCCACATGGATGACCCACACTGAATTCCATGCTGTCCTCAACCTCATCTCTGGAGAAGCTCACCTAGAAGCCAGCAAGTCTACCACAGACAAGCCCCAAGTTTGTGCTTCTCTAGGCTAAATTCCTGTCAATCCTATTCAAATTATATCACTGCATTTGAAGTACTCTAGCTTCCCCTCTGACAGACCACAAAGGACAGTGAAGAACTGAAGTCCAAAATGGTAGGGGCAATAGCAGTCTTCTGCTAGCTCTGTTCAGTAGCTCTAGTAAGAGGCAGCTGGCTACTGGGAGGTTCTGTGAGCTCCATAATATAAATATGATTAAATGACAAGGTTCTGACATCTCTCATCCTTGTCACTAATTGCGTACTTTCACAGCTCTCTCTGAGCCCTGAAACTCTGTATATATCAGAAATGTGAAAGTTTTAGAAGATGACTAACACCCTGAGAAAAGTTGGGAGTTACAGCTTGGGAAGGCATAAAATGGAAATAACGTGTGACTGCAAAAGAGGCCTTTTATAGTCATTCCTATCTCTCCTGTGCAACTTGGGCAAAATTTGCAGCCTAAAGTTATGCTTAGTAGACACAAGCTAACTAGCTGTTCTGCAAAGTCAAGCCGAAAGCCTCCATGTCCTATGGTGTTGACCCTGTGGTGCCCACTTAGACTACTTACCTCAATTACACTGAAGAAACCAAAATGTCTCTCAACATACTAGTTACAAGTTTTGGATGTGGGAAATTCACTACTATTTTGCTGTTAAACTTATGTTCTCACACACACACTGCTTTTGAATAAGCATTGTTGAACATCACAGCAATTGTATCAAATGAACCAGCATTTGATTCCATTGATTATTACTGAAGTTCAGAAAGTGAGAGAGCTCAACAAGGCCAGTATGTGACTATGGGTCATACTGGCACTTCAAGCACATAGCACATTTTTCATATAAACTGAATGAGGAAAAAGAAGAGCTTCAGAGAGGAACTTCTGACTTTGGATTTGGAGTTCTTTTCTTTCTGTTTCACTCACTGGTTAACAGCAGGAGAATTAAAATCAGGAAAATAAATTAACTGCTACTAAAATATGGCTGCATGGAGGTAACAGGAGTACCACTTGCATGTTAATGACCATCAGCTATGAGGGGGTTAGTCCAATTTGTATCATTGACAGGTGTGGAGGTATAGCTTAAGAGGAAGATCTCTGAATAAAAGGAAATTCCTGCTTTGCTTAAGTGAGGTCTTATACAATTCCTGGGTAAACTCATTGGATGGTTACCAATTGCCCAAAAATAGCCTTCCCCCAAATCTGCCTTCCTCACAACTTCTCATACAACAAATAAAAAGTAAGGTTTTTTGAGGAATATGCTTATATTTAGTGAATCTCAAAGTTCTCTTCCTTCTGTCAGAACTAAGGTAAAGTCTTATAGCTATGTCACTATTTTATTTCTCAGGAATGACAGTAGGCCGTAAGTGTCAGTCTGATTTTTTTTTTTTTGAAGTAGTAGTTATCTCTAAAATAAAATCTTTCAATGGTAGAAAATGACATCTGAATTTCTTGACCTTTGATTTTTCTCCATGTGCTAATGCTCTCGGTTTTATTGTCATGAGAACATATACACTAAATGCCCTAGAGTAAACCTTCACTTCATCTTTTTTGATACAGTAGATTGAGCGTTTCTTACTCTTTACCATTTGATCTCTAAAACAGTTTAAGTTTTCCTCTAAAGGAAAGTTAGCATTGATTGTTTCTATGGTTGCAAAACCTATTTTCTGTATTAATGGAAATGTTTGCATTTCATCTGTGTAAGTTCAGCAGGAGAACTCCAGTAGCACAACTTTATTTTTAATTCCAACTAATATGTATATTAAGGATCTCCTAACCTTTAAAGCAAGCATTTTCAAATAAATTATGTTGTTTTTCAAGAGGTAGGCTAGGGAAGAACTGAGAATCCAAATTAAATTCTGTTTACTGTTTCACAGCCATTGACACATTCACAAGTGATTGGCTTGGAAAAGTCCAGGCAGAAAGAACAAAGGAATGTAACTGAGGAGCCTGAATCAGAAAAATAAATTAGAGGCAGACACGGTGTAAGAATAATAATAACAATGATTTAGTGGTGTAGTGTACATGAGAAATAATGCATAAATATCTAATCAAGTTAAAAAAAAGTTATAGAAATGGAACACCAACAGTATTATCTACTACTGATGGAACAAGAGAATGGGAAAGGAAAATGTTGAGTATATTTTTCTGTATTGCTTATGTTGGATAGAACGTTAGGAAATGACTCAAGAATGTTTTCCCATCCTAAGAAGTCTGAGGCACTTCAGAGATTTATGTTTGCCTGTGATATTCTAATCACAAGAGATTAACCATACAGATGTTCATTAAAGAGTATACAAACAGGTTTTCTGGAAGTAAGGAATGCAGGGTTGGACTCACAATCTCTCTGTGTGAAAAGTAGTTCACACTGATTGGCTGTGATCTTTGCATCTTCTGTAATTACATCAAGCAGAGCATACGTTATTTGGGAGATGGACATGCATAAATATTGACACATCATGGCTTAACACCATCATTTCCTTATCTCTAAGGGGAAGGCAAAGGGAAAGTGAAGAAAGAGCAGCAATAATTCCACAACATTTTCTGCTCAAATTTAATATTATTCTCATTTTCAACTTGAGCTGGATAGGAGCAAGCAGCAGCAGCACACAGAAATGGAAGCAAAAGAATACCACGATCTCCTTCTGTCACTATCAGGACAATGCATTCTCCTCTCCATCTCCCTAGATTAAAGCAAGATCTTTCCCATGAATGATTCGTTTTTCTCCTTTGTTGTTAAAGTTCAGTGAATACAACTACAAGGCACAAAAGCATACATACAGGTTGAGGTTCCTTTTACATAAATATCACATATTTATGTAAATATTGTGTGATTTCAAAAGCTAGATTCAGACTAAGAGAAATACTAATCTTTCAGTGATGAAGATAATGAAGGAAAAGGTATCAATGGGCAGAACAGCATTTGGTCAATCTGACCTTGAAGAGGAATGTTTGCTCTCCTTGAAGAGGAATGAGCTGGACTGTTCAATGTACTTTGGTTTAAGAAGATGTAGCTGTATTCTTTGTCTGGTTTATATGTTATTTTCTCAAAATGATTTTGTTACATACATTACACAGATTTCAGCCATTTTTGCAGACACTTCCAAGTGCTGTTAAAGCAATATGCATAATTATGTGTATTCTATTCTGTCTGCAAATAGAGGAGAAGATTAATCCAGATCTGAGTGTTAGAAAACAGTTTCAGCAGGTCTAAGCTGAGCATAATCCTCAGTGCTGGAGAAGTCTGTGGTGTCCTTACTGCATTAAGATGTTTAGGGAAGAAGTGTTTACTTCTGGATCAGTCTTCAATAGCATAGCTTGCTATGGCATCAAATTCTACACATCTGATCAAAGTAAAAAAAAAAATTCAAACTCAAAATCCAGAAGAAAGCAGAAATTGTGCAAGGATTTTTAAGACTTTTGCTTTTAAGGTTTTTGCTACCAGGCAAACTCAGGAAAATACTGTATACATGAAGAAGTGGATTTTAGCCCCTTTCCAAGTACCAGTTGCCTTTGTACCAATTTCAAAATTATGAAAACTTTTTTTTGTGTGCAAAAATGAGGGCTCCCTAGTGAGAGTTTTAAAAACATGAAGACATTAGAAATACTTGCACCTACTCCATTGATTTTTAAAAGAAACCTAAACACAGCAATTGTCAGCTAATTAAAATGGTTCTTTCCAGTTGCACTGAATTTCTTTTAGAGGATCACTACTTTCCTTGCAACAAATTTTGTACCTTGTTTTAAGGTTTAAGATTAAGGGAATAAAAGTTGAGAGGAGATATAAAAGGATGTAGAGCACCACCAGGGTACGCAGAAGCCTGGACTTCTCACTACAGCCAGTTAAAGCAAATACCATCAATTGAGCCAGGACTTAAATTCTTTCTGGTGAAAAAGTCTTATGGGCTAGTGTTTCCAGAAAGAATAATACTATAAACTATACAAATAAAGGAAGTGATATTTATCTTTCTTCTTATGTCACATATTAAAAAGAAATAGTTACCAAGGATAAAGTTTATGGAACCTCTTACTCTCTCAACAGGGGACAGCCTCTGACCTTGCCACTGTGCAGTACTTGTTGGTATTAGTTCTTACTGGTATTCTCTAGTCACAAATATTATTAAAATAAGTTCTAAAAGGGCAGAATGTCTATACACTCTCCTAAGACATGAATTACAAAAAAACACAGCAGCAAGATGACTGAACTGCTGACAAAGCAGAAGTACAGAACTTTGCAGACCTGATCTCAACACTGCTTTGCTCTGGCAAGACAGGTAGATGGAGATAAATGTCTTTGGTAAGTCTTCAACATGCCTAAGCATTGCAGCATTTTTTTTTAAATCCCATTTGATATTCCTCTGCTTTCTCAAGTGTCTAGACATCTCTGAAAACCTTTTTCTTAGTCTCCTGAAAGGATTGTGGTACTCCCTTATTTGTGTGTTGAGTCTCCTGAACCGTCATTTCAGAGGCTGTAGAGTACAAGTCAGCATGGCTGTGTCATAAGCCTAACCTCTTTTACAACATATACAGGGATCCAAGACAATAAAATGAGTCTTCACTTAGACAGTTAAAAGTGGATGGTATGAACTACATTCAGCTTTCAAAATGTACCAAAAACTAGCTTATGCAAATTACAGGATATGAAACTTGTATATTATGGTAATGGGAAAAATGAAAATGAACAAAGATAAATAACTACATTTGAAGAGTGTACTCCATGAATCTTTCAAAAATAAAGACAATTATATTATTACAATAATTTGAAAATATATTTAAAAGTTAACCTTGTAGTATAGCACCAAAAAGACTAGTATTATTTATTGAAATTATTGAAATTATTTATTGATATGAGAACACTGGATAGGAACAATTAATTTTTGCCACAACATTCAGAAGAAGCTTATTCCTAAGCATTGGGGGCTGAACAAATAAAGTCACTTGCAGCACTCCCAGATATTCCTTCATTTAGTGCAGATCCACTCAGGAGTCTCCAGCCTTTAATAAACTCCCCTAAGATATGTGTAGGATCCGGGAAATTGTGTTCACACCTCTACCAAAGCCCATCCACCAACCAGGTAATCTGCCTGCTGGTAATGGACAGTTGACTATAATTGCTAATATTTTTTTTTCATGACTATATAAACTAGAGATAGCTAAAATGAGATAAAGGGAATGTCCCAGATGCAAGCAGATCTGACCTTTTCAAAATGGGAATGTATTAGTACTATTAATTAGAAGCCTAGGAAAGAAGTTAAATAAGGTTGAAGATACCTACTCTTTTAGCTAAGCCTGGTGAGCTGGCAGGAAACTTTTAGAAGTCTGCCTGCTTTACAGCACATAGGTTTTATAGCCTCTCACTGCATTAAAAAAAATAAATAAAATAGAAGCCTTGAGGCAGTCACATACTTAGAAGCAATGAAAACCCAACCTGTCTACCTCTAAAGCATTTAAAGGCAAATGTATTTGGGTTCACAATACAGAAATGAAAACACAGCAGAATGAATTAAAACATTGTGACTTTACTGCAATCTGTGCTGCTGCTTATGGCACAAGCCTGAAGATGAAGAACTCATTCTGTGTTTCTTAATATTTAATACAAATAAAGAATCTCAGTGCTAACAAAATTAACACTTTGAACAAATGTATCTTATTACAGTGTCAAACTATGTAAAAACACAATGGACCATTTGAGGGAAGCCAAAACCAATTAATTGTATGAGAAAATCTACCAGAGTACGTAACAGAGAGGCTTGTGAACTTCTGCAACTGTTTCAGAGATTAAAGAAACTGTAACACAGCATGGGGACATGGGATAAAGTGAATGGGTTTAGAAAAACTCCAAGGAAACTAAGATGTTCACGTCAGATTTCAAAACTCACCTAAGTTCCTTAGACGTTCTTTTCCATTTAAAACCAGCTTTCTAAGAAATTTTAGATTGCTTCTCCTTCTATAAATAAAATTGTGCTTCCAACCCATAACTTATACAAAACTGAAGACCAGTACAAGACTCTGCCAAGATCTTTTCTTTCACCCCTTTGTGTCTCTTCTCATACTTTCATTCCCAGTTTAAATCCTGGAATGGAAAGAAGACAGCCTAGTCTGAAACCATAACCATTTCTGAGCTTTAATTGTAGCTTGAATGCTCATTTAAAAAAAATCTAAAAAATACCTCTTTACCAGATATGCAGACAAGTATTAAGCCGCAGGTCAGATATGGAAAAGATACTTTTTTTTAGCATGCACATAACATATAGCAGAAGACATGTATGATCATGAAATAAACTGGACATGAACATTTTTAATAAACATTTATTAATTGAGGAAATGTATGCAATCCTGAGCTCATACACTGGAGACCTGAATCACTTTCATCATAGAAATACTAGGTAAATAATAGATCAGGCTAAAACAAGGTAGATCATTAATGAACTTAAAATACATAAGCTTTATGTTCCTGTCTCCACACGTGCATTTTGTCAGTACACTTACATATGTACTAGTTGTTGTGTTTCTGCCATGGCAAGTATCCAGCATATCCAGTCTGTAGGAAATGTTCAGCAGTCCAAATCCCTGAATAACTACTTGATGTAGTAGAATTGTTAGTAACTTGTGCAAAAGACTTCATCTTAAGGACTCCTCAGCTTCAAAGATATTGTTGAAAACAGAAATTAAACACTTACTTTTCATGCCTTAGAAGTTTAGCTCCGTTAGTCTCTTGATCATCATCAAAGTTACCGAAGAAAAATATTTCTTTCTCAATTTGATACCAGTATTAGAACTAAAAAAAGATTCTCTACAGTATTTTAAAGACATTAAAGGGATTTTCCTTGTGCAGAATCTGGCTCACTGTCATACTAGTTTTGTGTCCGTTAGTTCTAACAATGTTCATAATCCTGCTTATTGAGGATGAGTAAAGAAAACATTGTGGGGCAATGTAGTTCACCATGTAAGACAACCCACTGCAGGGACTACTTTGGATTCTCTTTTATTGACATTTCTGAGTTAAGCATCTTCTCTAATAAAAATGCAGAATCTGCTCTACAGCTTCACAATGTAAATATGGTCTTCTGCTTGCCATTTTCTCCCTTGCTCAATTTGCAATCAAGGGAAATTTTCACATCAAAGAGAAATCTTCATACAGGTTCAGTTCTGAATTTCTCCTCCCTCTTTTTTCTATTTGTATATAAAAGGGGAAGAAGAGGGTTGGATCAGCTTGTGTCTAATGCATATTAGAAATAATGAAGAATTAAAGGACTTTGTAATTCCAATTAAATATGAAGAAAGACAAAGTTTTCCATGGCAGCCATTTCCCACAAGACTTGTGTTCTAAATGATGCCTTTTCTAAAGCTTAGAGAGAAAATGAGCCCTCCATAAAATTTAGGAGACAAATATCCTGTATTTTTTTAATGTAGGGATGTATTCACTCATATCTGGTATGCCAAACACAACTGAAAGATGCATATGGTATGTAAATAACAGATTTTCATTGGTGGTTAACTAAGAGAAAATAAATACACTCATTTACTGGGATTTACTGAAAGAGATTGTGTCCAGTATCCAGCAAAGTCAAAGAGAGTTAGGCATCAAGCCCAGTTTTATTAATCTCATCACAGATTTACTGCTATGGACAGAACCTCATCTTAAACCCTTCTTTGCTAAGTTTTCTCAAAATGTGCATTTCCTTACATTTTTTGAAAGTAAATTCTTGGGATTTTCAGATTTAAAATTAACGTTGCTTTGGCAGTTTATAGGATCGTGAACACCCTAGTGAATGGCACTGTGGAATTTCAGCAATGGAATTTGATAAAATATAAATTCCACATTAGCTGCAAATTTACACAAAGGGATATAAAATAAAAGCCAGCAATGTCACATTAGACCTCTTCTAAGAAAATATATAACATGGGTAAGTTTCCAAAAAATGCCTCTGAAAAAGAAGTCAGAAGCTGAACAGAAATTTAAATGACAGGGGTCTTTTTACAAATAGATAGTGCCATTTTTTAGTAGAGACATTTCTCTTCACAGGTTTTTCAAATTGTATGTTCTTGTGAAGAATGTTAAATGTCTGGGTTGTAAATTTCAAATTGTCACTGCATGATGAACTCCAAGATGAGACAGGAAGGAAAGAATTACTTGTTTTTGATTCAACAAGAACATAAGCTATTGAAAATTCATATTTCGTTTGTGGATTTCACTCAACATTCACAGGAGTTGAAAGTGCTACTTCAAGGCTCACTAGCAGAAATAAACCAGATAAGATTCTGAGTTATGTCACTATTCTTCTGCCATTTTGAGGTAAAAATTGGAGCTAGTTAAAACCAAGAATTTCCAATTTTAAGGGGTTTTCAACAGGGAATTTTTAAGATGTGCTCTAAGTTTAAATAAAAATTCTCAAAGGATAAACTTCATTTTGACTGGTGCATGATGCAAAGCAAATTAAAACGTTATACTCCAAGAAGCTATAGAAATTCTGCTATTATTCCATAAAAAACATGTAAAATGAAAATTCATCATAAACAGCAGATTTCCCATGCAAAATTTAATTTGGAGAAACCATTTCTTTTCAAGAGAAAGTCTTGGCCAGCTCTAGAAAGGATGCCATGTAGCCTTGCTGAGAAAGCACAATGAAGTTCTACCTAAAATTTTATGTCTGTAAATATAAGAGCGTGTCACATCAGCATCTCAAGGATTTGCTCCAAAATCTGCACTTTTGCAATACAGTCAGTTGCAGACATCTGGGAGCAAAATGAGGATAGATTTTTCCCTAAGGATCATGAAGATATACTTGGTAAAAATGTGCGCCAGAGCCTGCACCAATAATAAGACTTGGGCTTGAAACTGTTCAGTAGTTCAGAGAACTGTGATCCTCAGCACCATTAAGTTAACTCATATGGCTTTGGGAGAGACAACCTGTTTATAACTAAAGCTACCCATAGTTTCCCCTTCTACACACTGTTTTTCTAAGGCTAATTTAGCTTTTGTAAAGGACTCCAAGTCTTTTGAAAAAAGATGCAAGCTATTGCATGCTGTCCAAATCAATCTTGGCTCAAAAGCTGTTTGTTTTGGAAACACTGAAGTGTCCAGGCATGTTACTGCAAAAGCCCTATTCTTCACAAGATTCAAAAACAAGTACTGCAGAAATAAGGGGAAAGCAGCTAGTTTTGTCCCTTGATTGTCTAGATAAGAGGAATTACAATTTTTCTGACAATAATAAGGGTGGACAGAATAGAGAAAAAAATGTTTACCATAAACAAGACAAACAAACCCCAATTTACCGCCATAGAGACAGTAATGGAGAGATTGCTGATTGATTAACTGATGCCTCTTACTCCTCACTCTTCTTAGACACATCACATGATGATGCAGACTTATGTAGTTTTAAACAGAATATATATGGATCTTTTATGCAGCAGAACTATCATGTACTCTACTTCAAAAGGGATTTAAGGCAAGTAAGTAGAACTGAGAAACTGGAGTAAGAAAGAATGGGAAATAAACTTGAACAACTCCCTGTGCATTAGAGTCAGAAAAGCATAGCAAGCAGTTTTGTGCCATTATGAGATACAAGTGTGTTTTATATATAGATGTGTTCCCCATGTGTTCACCTGTGGAATTCATTCCCGTGTACCAGGAAAAATATCCTAGCAGCCTCACAGTCACCATTTTCTGCACACTTCTGGCAGTTTCAAAAATGTCTTGGAAGAGAACACATTCCAGCTGTCTCCTGCACTCATCCTCTGCCTGAGATGCAAGCAAAACAATGCAAAAGAGAACAAAGCTACTGCCATTAACAAAGGCAGCATTAAATACTGGCAAGAAAATAAGAAACAAAATATTCCCTTCAAACATATGAAGGCACATAAGTTCATGCTTTTTCTTCTGCGTGTCTTCTTAGTAAGGATTTGTGTATCTCAGAGATTAAAAATGTAACACATACTACCTTCGGTTGCTATGGTAATTCTGGTTGGGTTTTTATTATTATTATTGTTATTATTTAACTGAAGAGCACTGTAAATAGCTATATAAATGACCAGAACGTGATCCACAGCTTTGCCCCTGGCATCTTTTATTTACACACCCCTCTTTTTCAGCAAAACTTTATTATTGTTGTTTTTAACGAATATGCACACTCTATGCATTGAAGCAAAACTGAATCAGAGAGGTACAGGAAATTGAATCCTCATTAATGAACAGCATGGTATTTGAGACTGCTTCAGAAACCCAAAATGTCGCAGATGTTCAGGTGGAAATTATTTGTCATCTTGTGATTTCAGAAATGGAGGCTCATGAGGAATACTCTGAGATTAATCATCTTTGCAATATCACCAGGTCACCACTAGTGGAGAGGGACCCTGGAGTAGAGTCCTGTGAAAGAGTTAAGACAGATTGAAAGGCTTGAAATGAGTACTTCCTGACATGCCTCTCTATGGGGAGGAAAAGGATAGTGCCATGCAACAAAAAAACTAGCAAATTAAAAGTAGCAAACATCTTGAACTTGCTTACAGTTATTCGAGTCAAATTACCTAATTTAATAGGACACTAAGAATACCTGTCTGCTATGGCAGGCATTGGTCCTAGGCAAGAATCATTAATTGAGGATGGTGCACTGTTCTGAAGAATTAGAGATGTCATTTTTTTAAAAAAAAAAAGGAATTAAAAGGAAAAGTAAGTAAGAATAAAGAAAAGGCATTGAGAGTCAGACAGGATCACTGTAGGTCTCACCAGATCCATGTTGTACCAAATCATGGAAGTGTTTGCCCTGTGTGAGTGTATGCATGCCACTCTTCTCTGAGAGCAAGGAGCAGCAGGATATAAAAAGCAATCCATCAAAGTGTGGGTGGAGCAATGCTCAGGAGAGCAATTTTAGCAAGCAGAAAGATGCAGAATACTAAAGCTGCAGGTTATGCAAGAAAAGCTGATTAAAATGAATGGTTGCGACAATGCAAGGAGAAAGGCAAAATGTGAGACAGAAAACAGCACATAAAAAGCAAAAGAAAACACGCAATAAGAAGATGTGACATTTTTCTTACAGGACGTGTCACAGTTAGAGGGATATTCCACCTTTCTAGTTTTTTTTGGATGGGTATTATCCTAGGCTTTTACCTCTGTCCATTCTGGAGAAGCTTCAAATAAATTGACACTTCTCAGTCCCTGGACCACAGTACTTTGGCTGAGTACCCTGTGTACAAGTTAAATTTAAGGAATGATTTGCTTAAAGAAGATCTTTTTCAGAATATCATTTGATCCATACATATATTTTCCAGTGCCCTATCCAAAGGTATTTTCTGAAAGAAATGGCAGGTCCCTTTTATCCAACCACCTTACGGGTCCTCCAAAAACTAACCTCTTTCTCTCCTCAAAAAATCAAACTGACTGTTTATTCTTCTGCCTTTTTGACTTTTCCCACCAAAAAAGCTCCTGAGACTGAATGAGACAAAATTGAATATTGACCAACAGGTATAACCGGAATGGTCTCTGAAAAGGCAAATTGTTTAGGAAGTAGCTAAGATGTGGCTTAACTCTTTCACATCTCTCTTTTTTCACTCTCACCCTACTACAGCAAACATATAAATCTATATTTCAAATAATCTTAAATTAGGATTATGCATAAAATAAATAAATTTCTGATTAACTATGCAGAGTGTGCTTTTTGAGTAAAAGCAACAGTAGAGGTATTTTCAGAGCAGTTAATAGATACAAACAAAAGGAGAAACTTTACTTTCTCCTTCCTCATAAAGTTGCTGCACAGCTTCTCCAGCTCTCAAGATTTATCAAACCGTAAAAGAATTAAACCACACTTTTTTATTGCTTCCTCCTCAAGTGTCAGTTATTCAGTTGCTAAGGAAACACAAGATGCAACTACATAACTCCAACATATCAAGGTTCAGCTCAGTCTGATGGGAGTGATAGAGAAAGCCAATGTGCTGAACAATGCAAATACATTCTGAGGCAAGGGAAAAGGTGGCCAGGCATGGCTCTAAACATTGTTCCAGACTCTTCTGAGCAGTGTTTCTATCTATAATTATTATTCATTGTCTGTCTACCAGTTAGTTCCTTGCCTTGGCATCTCTTCCTCTCTTCTCCAGATCACTTTGGATGACTTGCACTGATTTTGCAGGGATGCAGGGAACTGATTCATCTGCAGTTAGAACTTTCACGCACTATTCCAAACTTCCCATAATTGTGGCTTGATGGATTATGGGCTGCAGCCTCAAGTGTTAGCCATTCTTCTGATCCTTGAGATGCCTCCTCTCAGCCTGACTTCATCTGAACCAGTAAGTAGCGCTAGAGTTCCCTTTGGTTTGGTGGATTTTTACAATTGATTAGCCTTGTGGAAAGCAAAGCACACAGAGTGGACATAAATTCAAATTTCTGGACAACTTGTATATATGAACAACTGATTGGGTTTGTAAATTAAATTCATTCTAATGCTATCAGTCAGTCTTCAGGCCAAGAAAGGCAGCCCTCTCAGCAAGGAGGAACTTTTAGAGACAGAATGAAAGACAGATTTGGAGGATTTGCAGCTGTGTGCTCAAAACTTGATTTTAGTATAATTAGGATTTATTATTTTGTAACCATTGGTCAGCTAAGTAGGAGACACAAACTGAAATTCATAAGGTCTCAAAGAAATAGAAGCCAGGAACTCCATGCTTGCTCATGTTCCTGCAAAAAAATGACCCAGTCTTGTGAGTATAAGCCCATAGGCTTATAAGAGGGATGCTTATGGCTTTTGATTAATGTTTATTGCTTTGGATCTCTCAAAAGCAGATAGATTTCAGGAGAGATTTGGATCTGTGTTGTTAGGCAGTATCCCAAGAGATAATAATGCAAGGGCATAGTAGCTCAAGAACAACTATTATCTTCAATATATTCACTGGTGTCTGAGATTAAATGAAGGGAACTTAATATCTACCTGTGTCAATTCTTTCTTAATTGGGAACTAGGCAAGCAAACTAAGTGGAGCCTTCTCTGTAAATCTTACTGGTCCTTCAATGACATTATGGCTTTTGACTTTTCTTTGTGTGTTTTATTTTTGTGCTAAGAAGTCCCTCCTGATAATCACAAGCATTTTTAACCATAAGGGTATTCAAACATTTATTACAAATTTTGAAAACATATCAGCTAGAGCTCACATGGTATTACTATCCTCACTTCTCTTCCAGGATTTCCAGCCTGCTTTAGGATTTTTTCTTTTTCTAAATATAAACACATTCAGATACTAATTTAAAAATCAAGCATAAAATTCCTGATCACATGCTTTGCAAGAATCTTTGATTTGTCTTCATAAAAAAATTACATCATCTCAGACAGAAAGAAAACGAGAAATATTCATGCCTGCACATAAATAGTAGCTTAACAATCAGTTAACTTATCCAGGATATTTAGATAGAGGAAATACATAATTCAGAAGATAAAACCACTGCTATGGCATTTAATTTATATACATTATATATGCAAAATACATATTAAATATAAGTTTGTATATATATTCCTGTTCTACAGTATTTATATTCTTATGGCTTTAAGTCCTAAATTATTTCTGGTTTTAAAAACATGCATGACAGCCTAATTTTTGCATCGTTCATATTTATCTAAAGGAAAGCTTTTCAAATAACAGTATTTAAAAATATTATTTAAGTTGGACTCACAGCTGGTTGCTGGGAGTTTTTTTTGGCTGGGTATTTTTGGAGTTTGGTGGGTTTTTTGGCTTTATAGTCATTACCAAGATAAAGTTTCCGGTACAATAACCCTAGCTAATGTCTGATGCTTTCACTTTTCTTTTACATCTATGCTGTTCAAATGTCAATGATTTTAGCACCAGGTTTAACCTTTAATCATTTTTCTCCTCCCACTCCTGAAACCTTTCTTGTCTCTTTCCTCTGCTGGGTTTGGATGACAGTGTACTAGAATGCATCATGCACAGATACACATTGCTGGTTGAATTCCTCCAAGGCATTTCATGGCAAGTCTGCTGAATTACATTGTTCTTCCAGTGCAGACATACAGAACGTCAGCTCTAAAAGTCAGTTAGATCCCTCAGAGGAATATTACAAATAAGGCAAAAGCCCACCTTTATGTGGACTACAATGACCTGGGAGGCCTTCAAACACTGTACTGTTTCTTCACAGGAATTTCTGCAAGTGAAGTGGAAAACTTGTAACCCTTCTGGTGCAAAAAAACCACATTAGCTCATAAACTAACACTAAAATCTAGAAGCATGGGTAGGAGCCACCTCTCGTGAATCACTCCTCCACTGGACAATCCTATGCAAAATCATTAAGCTCAGATATAAACCAATGTTCCCCATACTAAGAAAGAAAGTCATAAAAGGCTATTCTGCATTTAAGTATTTAAATTCTAATGTTGATCTTATCTCAGGTAAAAATGCCCCTTTTTGGAGGGTTCAAAGTACGCATGAAACACGGTCCAAAGTAGTCTATTTTATATTTTTAGTAAAGGTCAATGAAGATATTTGGTAATAATTTCTATTTAACTATAATGATGAAATAACTATTCTTTCTTAACAATGTATTTATCCAGGTCACCTAACGAATCTCACTTCTCACTTAAATGTTCATCTTGTTTTATGAGAAGGCAGATGAGGAGAAGAGACGGAAATTAAGTGACTTCCATAGTCAGAGATGTCCTGCAGATCCATTCAGGAATACCATGCACAAATCCTTGTCTGCTCTTCTACCTACTGAGTCATGGTGCTTCCTCCAACAATTGGAATACTGATTATCGACCCTGCATATCAGAGTGAATGCACTGTTTGTGCTCTCTACCTGTGTGGTTGAATTTGCTTTTGCTGAATATTATTAAAAATTGCTGCATCTCTTAAATGCGCAGCTCACAGCTGGTTTCAGAGTTTCTCCACTCATCATGGTAGAGAATTCCAACCGAAACCTCAGTTAGAATAGCAGTTTATCAGCTGATGGTTAGAGCATGCATTCCATGGCAAGTATCATAATGTTCAGAGGTGAATGGATAAATAAGCATGAATGCTTATTTAAACGTGGCCAAGCCTCTCTGGTTTTGTAAGTTGCAAAAGTCCTAAGGCTAGGTTTATGAAAAAGTTGTGTGCTCAGAGGATAAGGAAAAATTCCTGACTATACAAAGGGACTTTAGTTGGTGTAAAAGACGGGGACAAGTTACCAGCCTGGATCCAGTCTAATAGTGAAATAATCTGGAAAGGGATTTTCTTACTCCTGCCATCTATGAGTTTGGCTGTGTCCCAGAGAAGCTGAAAAGTGTCTTTTGCACATTTTGATTATTTATACTGCTAGTTTTCATCTGCTCCCAGAAAGCAAGATCACAAAATCCCACTTTTATCACTCCTGGAATACAGGATAAGCTTCTGAAATGAAAAAGAAAAACGCAGGTGACCAAGAAGATACTGTGAGTAGAGCCAAGTATCCCTTTTTCCTGGCATCTTGTTCACTCATTATATCCGTACATTTTAAAAGCGTTGGTTACCTCATCTACTCAGGTGATATCAGCAAATCTATGAGAATTTCTTCAAATGTGTGTTAGTAGAGAATACTTTCTTTAGAGTTTCTGTATCTAATCTCTGAAAAAGCCACATTGTTAGTAAAGTTTTAGTTCTCCCGCGCTTGCTCAAACAGTAAGTTTCCAGTGAGAATGCTTAACTGACAGAGTTGTATTATCATTATCTATTTTGATATACACAAATACATATTTATATGTGGCCTACATTCAGAATTCAATTAAACTTTAATTGAAAGAAATACAATAACCATTCTGAATTTAATGGGAGTGATATCAGGCCTTTCCTGTACTTACTCCGCAGCCAATATTTACACACCTTCTCTACGTCCTGTTTCTGATCCAAACCTAGTGAAATCAATAGAAAATTACATCACTTCAACATAACAATAGTTGGTTATTTAGTCAAAACCAGTAGCTCGAGATCATTTCAACATATCATCATAAACTAGAGTGGGAGAAGTGAGAAGCCATCTAGTCTACTCTCCACTTCAGCAGACTATGAAATATAACTGCCACATTCCTAGAAGATGTTTACCCAATCTCCCTAAATCTTACAGTGACAGTAATTCCACAGTACTCTTAGGTAATTTTTTCCAAGCTAAATTATTTTTATGAAAAAAGAATCCCTTATATCTAACTTGAATGTTTCTCTCTGCAGTTTTCCTCTTTCTGCAGCAAGAAGAGTTTCTCCAGCAGATCCAGATCTTTCTCAAAGCGCTGTGTGTGTGTATGGGCACAGTTCTCCAGCTGAGGCAACATCTTTTGCTGATCAGCTCAAAAAGATGAACCAGATGGTAATCATGTCTCCACCCCAGTAAAAAAGCTGACCTTTCCCCAGCAGTCTGCCATTGCTGATTTGTGCTACCTGCTGGTAAATGTTCAGCTTGCAATGTACTGTGCCTCCCAGACCTCCAAGACAATATCTAAGTCCCTTATTCCTCACCCTGTCTTTGTGCAATTGTTCTTACCTAACGCCGTAATGCTCTTCATTGAACTGCATGGGTTTTTTTGAGATTATTTCTCAAGATCAGTCTGAAATACATCTCTTCTTTACCAAAAACTTTTGTTTTCTCAAAGCTAGGCACTGTGAATTTAGCAAGAGTTCTCTTTCTTCTGCCATACATTTCATTATTGAAAATATGCATTTTTGTCAGGAGAGATTCTTGTGGAGCCCTACTGAGCTCTCCTCCTGGCTAAACACATAACTACTATATATTCTGCCTTCCAACCAGTATTTTATTCAGTTTATAGTTATTTCATCCAGTCTGTGCCATAAAAGCACCAAAATCCTGATTACAGTCAAGATATATGACATCTATTTCCTTCATATCTACAATGTTTGTTACTTTATTAAGCAAAGACATTTGCCTAGTTCAACACATTTAGTTTATAAATCCATGTAAGCTCTCATTGTTTTCCTTGTTATATAGTTAACAAACCTTCATTATTTGTTCCAGTGCTTTTCCTGGAACTGCTGGTAAGCTAAGTGGTGCATAACTCACCAGCATTCCCTGCCACAGCGTTTCAGGGTGAAGTGCTGCATTTCTCTTTTTTCTACCACCATATTCATGACAGAACTCCTTCCTCAGGGCTATGACACTGCTGACACCTATTCTTGAATTACCCTGAGGCAAAATTTAACAGGTCCAGCCCAACTGAAAGTGAATCTGCATTCCTTTCAAATTCATTAATTAATTATTGTTATGTCTTCCCACTCTATGGGGGTGGGGAAGGGAAGAAATGGTTTCGATTTTTTATTGTTTTTTTTAAATTCTAAACTAATCTTCAAAACATTTTATCTTGTCTTACCAGGATACCGAATACAATATGAATTGCCTAATGCATGCTCTGATTATTCCCTGCAGCACTGCGAACAGTACACTGACTGACACACCAGCAATAAAACGCTACACGGTAAAATAAGTCACTAAAAATCTAACATGTTAATTACAGAGGCAATTGTTTGCAATAACCGTGAATGAAAGACAGATTGTGGAAGGAGCTCCTAAAACAAATGCAAAAATTAAAATGTTTTTACCTTTCCTACCTTTTTTTCAGTTGAAAAGGTTTTTCTCAGTAAATATTTACTATGAATTAAATATTCTAACTTTAGCAATTCCCAAAATATTTCTGTCTTTTTCTGTTTTCCTTATAGTCATCCCAATATCAAAGACACAAATGTAAAATTTTTAAAATGTGTTACTCATTATGTAACTCATAAATATTTTCCTGACTTTATATTAATTGTTTGGAGCTATTACCCAATTGAAAAAATAATTTTAGTATACAATTATCTTTAGACATGCCATTCCAGAGACTGCTCTTTACTAAAAATTAGACTTTTCTTTAATTATTCATGACATGTGCTCTGATGATGTAAAATACATTCCAAAACCTACTTTTTTTAATACCAAGGACTGCAAGTAAATTGGTAGCCCACAGTAACAACATATGTTTATAATTACGATTACCATCAGAGAACTCAACTTTACTGAAGGATAGAAAAGAGGCCCAAGCAGGGAAACCTCAAAAAGTATATGGAAAAAAAAGAAGGGTAGGAGAAAGCTGAAATGGGAAAACCACTCTTGGATAGTGGATGAGACTTAGTTGTAAAAACAAGCACAGCTTTCAGCTGAGGCTGCTGCAGAAATTTCAATATTTTGGTGAACATGAAATATTTAGTAACAAATTCTTCTTTTCATTATTGAATGGGTTTTGTGCAGTCTTCATCTTCTAAGCCCTAAGAACAATTTCTTTGAATATGTCTCAACAAGCTACTAAAAGATCAGCTACCTGACAGTACTGCTTTATGTTATTTAGCATATACATACATTTTAAAAATTCCATAGTTAATGCCGAATTTAGGTTTCTATTACAAAACTCATTGTGAGTACTCAATAGCTCAGCTGTTTGAAATCACACAGAGCTGGAGTTAGAAAGCTTCATTTGTGTGTGTGCAGAAGATACAGATTTTACAGAACATAAGTAAAAATAACTAAGCTCTGAGTGAATCCTGAAAGATTCACACTTAGAGTTTAGCTTGGCTGAAGAAAGCCTCTCAACTTGTAGAATCTAATGAAAAAAAGCTGGATCCTCATGTTACAGGTACCTATATATCAAATTATTGTTTAAATTCTGCTACAATTCAGCAAGCAGATTAAATGTATTTACATTGCCTTTACTAACACAAGACAAATGATAAAAACTAAAATAAAATTCTTTCTTAGAAAATCTCATAAAGGCTGAGTGGTGGGGTTTTATTTTCCCTTAGATTACTTATTTTCCAGAGAACTTTTAGGTCAGTCCTGTAATTTTAAATTCAGGTAAAATTTAAATAATAGTTATCTTACATGATCAAACCTTTTGTGGTGATTTCAAAACGGTGCTAAATGCAGTTCACAGCAGCTTGTATTAGTAATTGAAGAAAATCTCTTTAATGTCAGGAAAGGGCCGCAGTCATAGTATTTTTGCACCCTTTTACACTGTTACAGTGAATTAGAACACAAAGTTCACTAGACATTGTGAGAAGCAGCTCTCTTACCTGGCTCAGGCCTCACTCAAAAAGTGATTCATCCCTGAAGAGGCCACATTGGCCTAATTTAGAGCTAATGAAAGGAAGGCTATTTTGCTATTGTAATGCAAAAAATAAAATTAGCTGCAATTCATTGTACCTGCAGGGCAATGCCAGTTCACAGGACTTTGAAGATGTATTTTTTTCTAGCCCCAGCTTCAGGATTCATGCAGTTATGACTGAATCTCTACATTCCTGCATTTTTTTCTTTAATCATTACTAAGAATTTAATATTCACACTTCAGGATTGTAGGATAAAATGTCTGATAAAGAAATGATTCAAAATGGTTCAAAAGCAAGAAATGGTTCAAAAGCAAGAAATGGTTCAAAAGCAAGTCAACAATAAGAATGCAGCTCAGAAACTGGAATGGAATGGAGAAGGTTTTGAATAACATATTGCATAGCTTTTGGAGTGTCAGTTAAAAGAGGCTTTCAATGAAGTTAATTTCGAGTGTAACTATCTGTTATTTCTGATACTTAATTGGAATGCAAAAAGATTAAACAATAAAAACCAACATAATCCATTGTAAACAGTCTCATGTGCTATTGGTCAAACATATTCATTAATTCTTATACTCCAGGGTTACTACGGTGCAGAGGAAAAGCCATGGACTGAAGTTTAAGATTTTTCATTAAGGCTTCATGTTCTGCTATGAAGTGTTTCTGAAATACAGTAATTTACATACAATTTTAGAACCTCATCTAGAAATACTATTACTCCATCCAGCAGAAATTGTCATTGCCCTTTTGAGTCATCCAAAGCTCTGGAAGGCCATGGTCATTGGCTTTGTAGCAGGCAATTATTTAACAGAAAGATCCCTACAGGAAGAAGTCACATTGATCCAAAGACTGAATACACTTAGATGGAGGTGTAAGACACAACATTGTGACAGTGCCAGGAACAGCACCTGTAAATAATTTTCTGTTAAAAGAAACCTTTAACCACATGAATTTCCTGGAACAGTGGAAACTGGGAGAGAAAAAAAAATCCTGTCATTGAGTTCTTATTCCTTGATTTTGTTTGGGACCTGAGTCCTCAAAGCTATCACTGTGGTAATTACTTGCTACTTCTGCAAGCGTGAAGCTTTCATTAGATTTTAAACCCCAGCTTTCAACTTCTTCCTTCACTTTTACTACAAAGGTGATGTATTTATTGCTACACATAAATAGTAAAGCAAATCTTAGGCCCTAAAAATCTATTCCTAGTAGAGTTAGCTGGCTAGAGGGCCTCATGATTCTTTGAAATGGCTTTGCATAGTAGTTATGTGAGAAAATCTTATGAAGATCTTTCATTCTTGCCTATGTAATGCTGACTTCATCCCTCCATCTTGGATCTGAACTAACATTACGAGATCACTACCAACATGAAAGCAAACAGCCCTTCAGATTTTGAGAAGTGAGAATTCATCACAGTTCCAGTTAACTTCAATGGTTCTTTGTGTGCCTCACATTCCTGTAAACCACATCCTGAAATGCTGAGCAGGTATGTTTTACTGAAGATTTATCGTCTTAGCAACAAGTTTCATCTCTGAAATCAACTTTCAGTAAGCTAAAAGGGTTAACTTATCTACATTGTTTTTCACATATATTTGAGGGATGTATGGCTTATATGCTTTATACTGACTGGGCTGTTCACAAAATATATGATGTACTGATGAATTTGAAAATAAATATGAAAGATCTTTTAAAAATCTGTTACATAAACTGTGTGTTTTAATCATGCAAATGATTATGTTGCTCTCTATATAAAATCTTTACATTTTCAGCTTCACAAATTCTTGGGAATTTGGTGACTTGAAATTGTGACACAAGCACTCTGTCTTACAATTTAAAAACTAAAATTTGAATCTAGCCAGATCCCTTATATTGCTGCTAAATGATAAAGCAATCAGTCTTGAAAATTGTAATAATCACATAATAAGGAAACAGTCTGGAATGAGAATACTGCAGGGAATATCACAGCTGCGAGTAGAAATCATTATGGAAATTGTAAGAAAACGTAACAAAGGTCTCAAAAATTTTTGAAGTCTTCTAGACCCAAAAATTATTTCCGTGTTGAAGGGGTGCATGCCCTCTAGGAACTGACTTCCACTGTCTGTTTGTTGTTTGATACTCATGATTTATAAGCAACTGAAAGATGTTGCATTATTTAGTACTTTGGTTCAAGCTGTTTATGACCTCCTGTGTCATGGAATCAGGACAAGATTTTCTTCCAGTTCTTCAACCCATGTATGTCTAGAGACAGAGAATTTCATCCTGATTCTTGACTGATGGAGACTTGTGGGACACCTTTTCTCTGGTAAGTGGAGAAAGATGTTTTGTGTGTCCACTTCTTCTGACATATGGAATATGTTTAAACTATGCCTTTTGAATGTCAAAGGAGCTTTTGCTTGGGAAATTGAGTTCTTGTATACAAGTACTTGCTCACACTTCCATCTTGAGAAAACGGACAGTCAATGAAATCTGGAATAGTCTGAATGATTATAGTAGTATAGAATAATATATAGGAGGATAATATCCCACACCAGTTGCACAGCTAGGAGTGGAGGGCCACTTACTCCAAATAAATCCACAGGGTGACACTGCTAAAAATGATACCTGTTCATGAATGGAAGCAGCCTAATGTGACAAAGCCCATAGCAAGGACTTGATCTTCAAAAATTAACATAGACAGTACAAAGCAGTATGTTAAATCAAAACCTGGATAAAGTATTTTGCAATGTGTGGAAAAAATACATTATGTGGTACTTCAATTTGGAAGGTAGATGTGGAAACTCCTACCTGATAAATAATAACTACTTTGAGTCTTGCAATTTAGCTAATAGTAACAGTAAAACGACTAAAAAGGCGTTGAACTCCATCTGAGATAGTTGTTTTAGACACCTAATGAAAATAATTCAGGTCAAACTATAAACTGCAGATAGGATTTGTAAGCACAACCTTTTGACATTTAATATGAGCAGAGCATGGTATCACCAATATTTCCACAGTTGCAGGAAGCTCTAAGACTGATTGGGCAAAAAAACCCCACACCAACACCAACAAATAAATAGAAATTAAAGCTTTTAAAAGAAGAGTTTACTATTTCAAAAGAGAATAAATAAATTTTAAAAAAATCATAACTGTGATCAAAAAGCACGATATTTTTTCTGGGAAGAAAATTGAAAGCAATCAAAAAAATCCAAGGGTGGCAGGGTTTCTGGTAAATCTATTTTTGGTAAGGATGTTAATTAACAAAAGGGATTTTTAGCAATATATTGACTGTTTCAAGGTGTCAGGTTGATAAGTAAATAGAAAAACCTGACACATTCTTTAGTTATGACAAAATATAATGTAGAGTGTCACTGAGATGATATTTTTTCAGTGAATTAATCTCATAGCTGGGTATGAAAACAATAGCTACTTGGAATAAATATTCTAAAGTCAATGAATCTCAGTAATCTGCACCCAATTATATTAAAGGAATGGCCAAGAAAATGTTCATCATACTGGTGTTAATCCATAATAAATCTTGTTGTATTAAGGAAATTCTAGATGATTTGCAGAGTGCTACCATGCAAATACTCAAAATGTACCCAGTGATAAAATCAGATAAGTCTTGGCCTAGGTTTAATCCAGTGATTAAACCAATGGGATATCACATACGATCCTAACCTGAACAAAAATTAATACTAAGAAGCCTCGATAATGCCAGTTAATAAGTTTTACTGAAAATAAATCTAATAAAATCTGACTTATTTTTAATAGATTACAAGTCTGGCAAAAGTTGAAAAATTGATAAATATAATTGAATTGGGCTTAAACCTTTTGATAAGGCTCAAACTTGTAATGTGTAACAACCCAATTGAAACATGAGCCCTCAACAATGTGAATAATGCCCATGTTATGTGAATAAAGTCCTAACCAAGTGATCAATTTCTAGCAGAAGGTGTCAGCAAGGAATCCCTGAGTAGGGATATTTCTAATGGCAGTCCTACCAATTTCTATATGGCTTCTAAGCACTTCACTTCTCTTGGTTTTTAATGGTGATTTGGAAATAGAAATAAGATCAGTGCTTGTCAGAATTCAAGGTTAAACTAGAGGTGGAACAGAGATATAGAATAAAGCAGAATGATGCCTATTCTTAATAAAATGGGGTCAATGCTAATATGTATTACATAGAATAGAGACCTCACCTCTATAATTATCTGGACCCCAAAACTAGTATCTGCACTCAAGTACCTATTGACATCCTCCGTGTATTCCAGTTTACAATCCTCTTTTCCATTCCTTTTTAGTATAAGAGAGCTTCAGGGATTCATACATTCTGTACACATAGAATAGCAAAGATTAGAAATTAATTAATTTTCTGGACTTTAAATAATGGATGCCATTTATGACCTGGAAGCAAGACTGATTAACACACATATGCCACTGCAGACTAGTACAGTTCTGTACTACACAGTACTGAGAAAGTAAATTATCTGAGGCACACCCATGGAATTTCAGAAGTTTGGGCCATTAAGTTGTTAGTTAGCACTATTTTTCTACTGCAGACCGAAAACAGCAGTCCTTATTTATATATATAAAAAACAGATGAATGATTTTCACAATTGCAGTGGAAGTCATAAAAACTCATCTAGTAGTAACTTCTACTACTTTATTGTCACTGTTATATATGTCTGTACACCTAAGCCACTAATAAGCAAATTTCTCACTGTCTAATCTCATTCCTTTTTAATATTATACATATTTTTGAACCTTTTCTTAGGATGCTTTGATTCCACATAACGAAAATGCAATTTCAAGGTGTAAGAACATTGCCTGAAAAGTCTGTATAGGTGATATACACTAAGTAGCTTTTGCCCAAAATTTTCTAATTTGTGCACTAACTAAAGTAATTGTTAAAAGGTCCTCATATCTTTTGTGATTTACCGTGGTGATTCACCATTCTTTTCAATATATTGACTTCCTTTCTCAATTTTTCTTTTAGCCCACATTCCCCCCATATTAAATTACTAAGCTTGTTTCAAAGGAAGGTCTTAATATTTGTAATTCTAATGTTTTTTAATGTTTATTTTTGCAGGGTCTTTTGAAAAAAAGAATAATGAGCAGAAGATAATTCAATTTGCAAAAGCATGATAAACTGATAGGTCAGTAAAGATGGTGAATAGAGCTTAAAGAGTCAAAACACTCAAGAGAAACAGTAGTTTACCAATGAATTCAGTAATATCTGCAGTCATGACACTGAGCGGTTATTGTATTTGGATCTTGGTAATTTCTTTTAGGAGAGAAAGTGAGTAGACAGCAGGCACCAAATTACTAAATTCTTCTATTAGACTTTTACTTAGAAATGTACCATTCATGCAGACAGACTTTGAATAGACTGGATTTTAACAGCAAACTAGCACAATTCAAGCTCAGGCACCAGCTAGCAGCAAAGATATTTTTCACCATCTGGTCTTGGAAAATCCAAATTCTTATTCCCAGAACAGTCCCCCCACATCTGAGAGTGTCTGTATTCCATTCTAAAAGATTTCTAACCTGGTAATACTTCTGAACCTAAAAACTTGCATAAATTCATGTCCTTCCTTGAAATCAGTGGCAAAGCTCACTTAGACTTAAATAAGCTCAATAAATTGCTCTTTAAATTGTAGAAGTCTGAAGTTGGCCATCTGGCTCCAGATGGTCTGCAACTAGTCTTTCAGGACTGATCCTCCAGAGCTATCTCAGAGAGCAGATTCCATTCCTGCTGGGACTGGAGCCATCAAGTCTAGAGGCACTTCGCCAACACAAATGGGAAGCCACTTCAACCAGTGAACAGCCCACCTGGTATTTAGTCAGTACTCCTTAACCTTCCCATCACCAAATTGCTGACATTTCTTATACTAGCCATTACATTAACATGCTCCCCCTCAAAATAGCGGTGCCCTAATTTGTATGGAATGGTACACATACAAATAACATTGTTAGGAGTCACCTAGAAAATTATTTATTCTAGTTTTATGTAACTCTGCATTAATATCACAGTGTATTCTGAATTCTATACTGCTAATGCATTCACTGACATGATACTAAAGATTAACATGTTTTGATGTTTTTCAATTGGGAGGGTCTGCCTGTAATCTAATTTTAGGCTTAATTAAAAAAAACATGAGTTGTTTTTGGGAGCATGGGCAGGTGCAAACAAATGATGCTTTCAGTCCCTTTCATTCCCTATACTTTTGTTTACTGGGCAATTATGTACCTAATCTGTGCAAGTGTTTTATCTACTATTTATAAACTCTTTCACATAACATATATAACATTAGTCATGATTTGCCAAAAATTTCTTTTAAAAAAGTTTGTATGTATTTATACTAATATGGAAAACTGAACAAAGGCAGAAGTAATCTACTTTTCTTCAGAAAAATTGCTGCTCTTATGCTGCCTCTAATTTTAACCACATAACCCCATCAGTTCTGCAAAGACTTCTTGGTATTCATTCTATGGAATTAAAAAGAAATTACATGTATACCACTGATGATGTTTTAATGGAAATAATAGAATTGTGGAGGAACTGGATTGAAGAAAGTAAATGAAGTAACAAAATATTCATGAAAAGGAAAGGAGAAGAGTTATGAAATTTACTCTTGCATAAGTTTGACTTCTATTCCCGATGAAATGGCACATTTAAAAAATTGGAAAACTAGTTCAGGATAATAGGAAAGCTGATAGAATAACAGGAAAATTATTTCACAGAAAAATAATTTCAACATTGTTTCTATTCCACAGTGTACTGAAACTCAGACCCATTTCCTGTTAAAAATAAAAATGAATTTTCACATTTAAAAATCAATACAAGAATTAACACTGAAGCCCCAGCTGAAGCTAAACAAATTCAGACTAAAGAAAAGCTACATATTTTTGCCATGAACACAATTAACCCCAGAGCAATTTAGCAAGGTTTGTGGTGGATTTTCTGCTTTTAGAAATGTTTAAACCAAGTCTAGAAGAGGGTTTTTTCTGTCTGGTTTTTCTCCCCTGAAATATAATCTATCTTCCAAGCAGAGCCATTGGACTCAAGTTTTAAACAGGGTTTCATACTAGACCAATGGCCATTTGAAGACATACCAGCCTCTGAAATTTATTAACTAAATTCCACAGAGGAATAGTTCATGACATTAAAAAGGAGTATATTACATTTTTATTAAGAATTATACCAAATGTGATCATATACCACCTTGAAAACTTTTCTGAAACAGATTTATAAATACCAATATTTGAAGATGCACCTAAAGTCTAGTTAAGGCAGCTGGATATCCCAAGGGATTACTATGAAGATAAGGAGTCCTCCTCTGAGTCAGTTTGAATATCATCAATATTTTGCATATTCTGTAAATAGTACCTATAATGCTTTCAAAGCCCTTCTGCAAGGTAGAAAATCATTATTTTCCACTTTTTATAGCTGGATAAACTGAAGCTAAGATAAATAAACAAAATTCCCTAAGGTCATACAGCTTGTCAGAAATAACATTTATAGCCCTCGTACCAAAATCAGTTCTCCAGCCACTAAATGATGCAAGCATGCAGCCCTCTTGCTGTACAGGTGACACAGTAACAAAGGAAAACTCAGCTTTTAGAACGATAGACCAAGGCCTCCCTTTTGCTCTCACATGTAGATAGCCCATTTTTCCTAGACCAGATCTTTCTTATGCAGTATTCCCAGCCTTGATTAGTGTTTTACCCATTTGCTGTCTTTCATGTGAACTTTGAGGGAGGACAGATGAAAATAATGACATGACTGCCAGTCAGTACATCTGAATTGCCCAGTATATTTATTCCTTTAAATACTGGATGTCTTGTAATCTCTTTGGAGCCAAACTATTCTATTCTTCATACTGCAGTAATGCACTTTTGGCACTTAATAAATGAATAATGATTTTCAATAGTATTCAGTAGGGGAAAAATCTCATTTCAAGGCACTGTGTGACAAGTGCAACATTCAATACACTTATCAGACAGTATTTAGTCATCACTGAAAGCAAATAGAGAAGTTCCCTAATTCAAAGGTTTAATGAACATTCACTCTGAGAATCTGTATAAATCAGTAAATAAATATAGATATTCTTTCCCCTCAAAAATCTCATTGTGAAAGATGTTCTATAGTCTCAAGTATGTTAATTCAATGGAATAATGCTAGAGTTTCTATGCAGCCATCTCCCCTCACACACACATATTCTCTTCTTATAAATGCAGAAGTCAAGCTAAAGTCAGGCAGACCATTCTCTTTGGGAGTCTAAACATCTCCTTGGCAGTCCAATGCACTTGAGCTATGGCAGTTTTCTCAAAAGCTTCTCATTATTCTTCATTTGTATCCAAATAAAAACAGATCATATCTCCCACAGTTCTGGAGGAAAGCATCTTTGAGCACTCCAGCTTACCACAGCCCTGGTAACCAGGCAGCACAATCACAGAAGCCCTGGTCTGTTGATTAGGGAGAACTCCCATCACAGAAGAAACAGTATTAAAGTCCTGCCTTGCAAAACAGCCATTCACAAGTAAGTCCCAGCCTATATCCCAAGATGAAGTAAAGACAAAGTCCAGTACAAAAAGCAAGTAACTAGAAATAAAATTAGCTCTGGTGAAGCTAAACCATGTATATAATATTTACACAATTGAAGTGGATTTTAAAAAAATCTCTTAATACAAGTTGATCTACTAGTATGAAACTACTATAATGGAATTTCAGAAGTATTTCAGAAAGTATCTGTATCTGCTCGGAAATACTATGCATTGTCTAAAACCTGCAACAGTTACTAAGTTTGCATTCAACATTGACTAGTTTATGCATTCAGGCAAGATTATTTTTTTTTACATGTATTGCAAAAGAGAGATGCTACACACTAGGAATACGACTTAACTTATTTTGTTTTCCAAGACATGTGCCATAAAAACCTTTGGGTAAACAAAAGCAGAGATTACCAGTTCACCAATTGTAGCTACTCAGTGTCAAACGGCACCAGTGCAGCAGCTCTTAGTTCTACCCTTCCTTCATAAGGAGTTCATGTTGTTGTCACATATAATAAAGTTAATCTTAGGATGCTCTCCATTTTTATTACTTGCAATTTGTTGGAAAGCTAAATTTATATGATGACCATGATGTGCCTTACATATTTTTAAAAGCTGTTTCTAATCATATCTTTAAGACCTTGTCACAACCTCTCCAAGACACCTCCAAAGTTAAAAAAAAAAAAGCGTTTCAATAATTTAGATATCCACCCCCTTGAAAAAGATTCAGTATCCATGCAATGTGGTTATTCTGCCATTCCCACGAGTGATTTAAAGGCTTGTCTGAAAAACAGCTGAAAAGCTATTTTTTTTTTTCCTGCTGCATAGTGAATCTAGACTAAGATGAAAAAGAAATAAATGGTACTTGGAGAAAAGGTAAAGCTCCAGCACACTGCAAAAAATTGTTTCCGCATTGAAAACAAACCTCTTGGCAATTCCTGGGACTTAGATTCTGTCTTCATTCTTTTTGATTTTAAGTATTCACTATTCCATCAAACTCCTTTATTACTTAGCTCTGAGATTCCATATTTCATAGAATATTTCCTACTTCACTGCTTTTAGACTTTGCTTCTTGAGTGTATCAGTTGGAACATCTCCTTTTGAACTGAGTAAAGGAAACAACTCGACAGAAATGAGATTGTGGTCATCTCGCTGAGTTTAGCATCCAGATTAGCTGCTACCATACAGCAGTTTGCCACTGGACTGAATCATAGCTAACAGCACTTTCAATAATGTGTGTTTATTGATAACTTCTGCGTCAAAGCAGAAGCAAATCCACCACAGTTTGGTCTAACAACAAGGTAAGAAGCATCAAAACTGTCAGAATCTATGTTACCTACATAATCCACTGTGGGGGTTGCCTGGGGCACGTGAAATCCAAAAGCAGTAGTGAATTACTTGTCGGCTTTTTCTTCTCCCCAAAATATTGCCTTGCAGGAACGTGCCTTTAACAATGTCTCTAGTTTCCCTAGATAGTTGTATTAATGGAATTTTGGAAGAAAAACATATTTCTGCTAACTTCTTACATCTTCATGCATTTTCAAATACACAAGCTGTGAAGACTGATAACCAACAAGAAAACTTACTAAGTTTTGGTAGCTTAAATATCTAGTCTAATAGATTAATAGGTTACACAGATATCTGTGTTGAATCTTTCTTGATAAATACAGGTAACTGGCATACACATAATTTGCAGCTGTATTTGCTTACCCTCGGAGAACAACAGATTACAAGACTAAGCCCCTTTTTGGCAATAATACAACTTACAACCTCTTTGTTGGAAACTTCTGAGGCCTTACAGTTTGCAGTATATTGTACACAACTTCATGGGCCCTTATGCTCACTAGTAGATTACTTCCACTTCAGTAAATGATACGACTTGTTAGAACTACACAACAATCTGTTACACAGATCTCTTTCATTACTGTGGCACCCATCCAGCATTTCTTTCTGACAACACCTTGAATATCCAGTATCCTGCTGCTGCCCTGCAAGTAGAGGTGCTTTCTCTCAGACTGCCTTGGTATGCAGACAGAACAGCTACACCAGACTTTAAAACACTATTACTTTATCCTTTAAACCCTTTCTTAACTTTAGTTTTGCTATGGTATTTACAAATCTCTTCCATCTGGTATTGATTAGGAATTATAAGCTCTACTTTATTATTCCACTGTATTCATGTGGCTTTTTCCCCTTCTGTAACCTCCTTTCTCTGTTTATATCCTGGCGCACATACTGGAGACACCACTGGACCCAGAGGCAGAGATTATGCCTTCACTAGTAACATAGATGTGCCCAAGACCATACTGCAGTTCAGTTTGTGCTACTGAGACCATTTAGAGATATGGTTTAGTGATGGTTCTTGTCAGAGTTAGGGTGACAGTTAGACACGATGAACTGAAAGATCCCTTCCAATCAAGGCAATTTTATGATTCTGTATAGCACTGAGGTCAGCTGGCACAGCAGAGCGTGCAGCCATATTATACACTAGCATGAGCATCCAAAACAGGGTGAACACACACAGACAGTCTGTTGGGAGCAGTCCCTCACCTGCACTAATTCCTGCATTGCATTTAGGCATCATTTGGGAAAGTGCTAGTGGGCATAGATGAAAGCCATACCAGGTACCAGCAGAATAGCAGCACACGGGAACACTCCTGGACACTGCTTAATTTACAAGTACAGCCACAACAAATTCTCTTCCTTTGTAGTTGTCCACATGAGGCTTGGCATAAAAATCAGTATGGGTGTTTGATTATATCCCAGGCACTTTCAAAACACTTAACAAACAAAAATGTGTTGAAACTGCTATTCTGTAAGTTACAGTTGCTTTATATAACTTACTAAACTGAAAACAATACAATCCTATAGCATGCAGTTTTTTATTCTAATGGCCATATGAAAAGTATAGCAGGATCTGAAAAGAGATCAATTTCAGCAGGAGCTGAAGAGAAAAGAGACTGAAACTGATTTCAAGTGCTTGAAAAATGGTTAGAAGTCACAGTATCTCAGCTGGTATAGCAGAATACAAGTCATGAAAGATATCATTTGATTACTGTTTGATTCGATTTGAGTGAGTGCTGACAGCAGATCAAGGGAGGTATCCTTCCCTTCTCTTCTGCACTAGTGAGGCTACATCTAGAATACTGTGTCCATTTCTGGGCCATCTAGTACATGAGAGGCATGGACATACTGCAGACAGTTCAACAAAGGGTCACAAAGATGATGAAGGAATCATGATCCTTGACCATGAAGGGATATAAGAGACCTATGACTGTTTAGGCTGGAGAAGAGGGAGGGTGCATAAAGGACAGAGCCAGACCAGCCAACTAGTCCAGTGACAGGACTAGAGACAAAGTGCACAAACTGAAACACAGGAGTTTCCCTCTGAACATCAGGAAGCATGTTTTTCCTCTGAGGGTGACTAACCAATGGAATTACGCAGAGGGGTTGCAGAATCTCCATCATTTGAGACATCAAAAAGTCATCCTAGCAAGGTCCTTCATAGCCTGCACTAGATGTTTCTGCTTGAGCAGAGGGGTTGGACAAGATGACCTCCAGAGGTCCCTTCCAGCATCAACAATTGCATGATTCTGTGACTATCAAATCTCCTATCCAAAACCATTTGAAATTTCAATGCTATATTTTCATCTTTACATATAAATTTACATGCAAACAGAAAACTGTGTTAGGATGTTGAGAAGCTCCATAAGGACAACTGCTGACACAGGTGACCAAGTCCTTATCTCTATATATTACAGGTTGACAATAGCATGAAAGCAGGTTCCAGATCTGCATCCTGACATGCAGTATTTGCTCAGGCAGCTACAACAGGAATCTGTGATATATCAGGCTATCAAGAAAGCAAAATGCTTTTAGTTTGAAGGTTCAGAAATTTAGTTTCTATTTAAATATCCTGAATAAGAACAAAAAAATTTCATTGGCAAATGAACAGACATCCTAGCTTTTGACATATACCTTACAATTACAGGCAGAGATTAAGAGAGTGAGAAGAAAAAAAAATCATGGATTATGCAAGCTAACATATTTTGAATTCATGCAGGCCTGAACCAAAATGGAAACCAAACAGAACCTGAGTTTAGAAAAGCTTTTTCACAATCTCTTTGTTTTTCCAAGATATCTGTCAAATTCCAGAAGCTAGAAACCAAATGCACAAACCAGCTTTCATTGGTTTTCTGAACACAGAACAAGAAAACATTGCAATGTGTTTCACTCAAAGCATTAAGACTAAAACATAGCCAAGCTTGCACTAGGAAATTGAAGGCTGGGATGTAGGAAGACTTTCTTTGTCTATCTGTACTTGGGTCAAGCGGTTCATTTCTACAGTTCCTCAGATCCATCATGTTTGATGTGTCATATTGCATGCTTTACTGATGGCATCAATATAGGCAATATTGGTTTTAAAACTCTTTCATTGTTTCTCAGTGGAGCTGATGTATCTACCGCCCCTAATGGAACAATTTGTTCTTTGTATATGAGTATACTCAGGAATACTTTTCAACACTCACAAGCAAACTATTTCATAAAAACTTCTCTAATTCAACTGCTTTTCTGAGTAAGATTAGTATACACAGAGTTTTGAATAGTACTCATTCAACTCTATCCATCATCCAAAACAGAAAATGCAGTCTTTCAAAGTACATCAGAAGTATGTCTCAATCCTAAATGTTAGAACTACACAATATTCTAACAGTTTTCACCAGGAATGATCATTACAGTTTATACAATATGAATCTAAGTAAGTCCAATGAGCTGCTGGACACTTATCATCTCATATCAAACCTCTACATAGCAGCACATTATTCTATATCTCATCATTTAGCTCCTAAACAAAAGTCCCAGGGCTTCTTGGTAGTCAGTTAGAAGCTCTCCCTCATGGTAAATATAAAGGTAATGTATCTAGAAGAGACAGTGTTGTGTACTTGTCAACATTTCCTTTTCCTTTTCAGTTTGTCAGTGTAAATTCTGAGAATGAGTGAGTGAGTAAATGGGAAAAGAGCCTGAGCCACACAAGGGAATTGACATGTCAGTGCCCATTGTTGACTAGAAACTCCTTAGTATGCTGTTATGAATCAACAGTCATTTCTACTCTCACACTTACATAGATCTGCTATAAAAGACATCCCAGAGCTCTGTTTCATCTTGCTTGCCTTACAATGTTTATATGCTGCCACTGGGACAGAGAACAGATGTGATGGATTAACTAGCAATAAATCACATGGCAGAGAGCACACAGTATTATCATTCTAAAGAGGTAGCATTAGTATTCCTCTAAAAAGAAAAAGGATGCATTTCCCTTCTTCCTCAAAATCATTTTTTTATCCTGTAAATGACCAACTCACCCGGTGTGACAAAATTCAATTTTATCTGGGCTACAGTGGTGCTCTACTTCACTTTTGAAAACCGCGTTACAATTTGCTCATGTTCAATAAAAACAAAGATTAATCATACCTTTCAAAATAGAGATACAGAGTGTCATGTCCCACCATTTTCTCTTTTATTGAAAATAATGAAGAGAAAGTTTCTTGCAACTTGTAGAACTCCTACCAACAAAGCAACGACAAAAAAGAAACCCTGCCACATCCTCCCTAGGGAGCACTTCTACTCCCCCAGCATCTATTTTCTGATGGCGAGATGCCGACTCCTACAACCTCCACAAGGAACCCAAGAGTCATAACTTCCCTTCATTAGTATTTGCACACCATCTGGTGACTATTACTGAATTAACTTCTCACAGAAAATAAGTTTTAGAATTTAAGTATAAAATTAGACTTTGATATGAAATCTTGCTCTTATCCTCCCTTCTCTCCCCCTTTTTAAAAGAGAACAAAGAGAACTTTGGGCCATATACAGCTTAAAAATAAAGCGTCTTTCAATGCCCTCGATGTTCTTCCCAATTTAGTAGGTTATGACTTAGTGCACATATGATCTGTCTAGGTACAGTTTTTACTCTTATTTGCTTTGTTTAAATAATATGGACACTGGAAAACACTCAGTAATAACTTCATAGTAATGTTACTCCAGTGCAACATTTTATTTCTGTGAAAATACTCCTAAGATTAAACCTCTTTGCGTTCTGTTTGTCCCAGCAAGTCCCCAGGTGCTACAAGGTCCAACAGATTTCCCCTGTACTGCTACCCTGGGAGAAAAAAATAAGGTCTATCTTCAGTTTTAAGTCTTCTGTGCCAGTAAGGGAATTCTATTCCTTTGTGAGAGGAAAGGAAAAAGAGAGAATGGTCTTTTTGGTTGTTTGATTTCTTCCCTTTAATGTAGTGTCATTGCTTTCAAAAGGAAGAAAATCCTGGCAATATACATTAACCAAAATTTTAGTTCCCCTGATTGCTATTAGAAATTAATCACAAAGTATAATTGAGACAAAAGCTGTGAGAATGCAATACAACATTATTAGTTAAAAGAGAAACAAGCTTGTCTATTCAGGAATACCACTGAGTTTCATAGAAGCAAATCTCTTGATGCTAACACAAATTTAGGGAAAACAGCTGTTCAGGTTACATGTGGCATTTATCTTTTAATTAAATACATTGGTAATATTAAAGGAATTTTAATGCAACTGCAAAAAATTAAAAATAAAATATCAAAGACCATATGGTACTGCCATAAAACATTTATGTCCAAATATTTGCTCTCGTTCTCATCCAATGAAGACAAAGTCCTAACTAGGAAGCAGAACTCATTCCTCCTCTAACAACCAGTGAAATATTCCTCTGCCTAATTACAAACTACAGCAAGGAAATACCTCCTTGCTTACCTTAAATGAAGTCAAACTTTGTCAGAGAAGGCAGGAGTTATCTCTGTTGTTGGACTGAAACATTTTACCATTTACCAGATGAGCTCAAGCATACTGACTTCCTTGGGAAAAAACTGCAGTGAGGTGATATGGTTATAGTAAAGATGATTTTCTTTCCAAATCACTTTAACACTTCAATGTTAAAACTGAAATCTATGGGTTAGTAAAGTTAAGCACATGTGTAGCTGTTTGCAAAATCAGAGCCTAAGCACAACTGATGATGATTAGAATTTGTTTCTTAATCAGTACTTCAGCCAAGACAGATTGAAAGTTATTTTAATTGCTGGACTTGGAAATATTAGACATCTGATTTCAAATTTAAGGAATCCAGATTCTACATGTTTAACCTCTTCAGTTAAGATGCTGAGCATTCTGGCTTAAATCCAACGAAACACTTAAATATATGCTTGAACTAGAACGCAAAGACAGCTGCAGAGAACTTAAAAGTTAAGACTTTACAGGACCAGGGAAAGAATGCTCAGTGCCATTCAGAATCAGGGCTAAACACCATTTGTCTCTGAAGCATGGATTTCTGAAGCATCTTCCTTCTATAATTTAAGATGAAGGTATATGACAATGTGATGTTTGCAAATCTGGACTACTTTCTTCTGTCATCTACAATAACCATTCATAAAGAAAAAAATGAAACCCTCATTACATTTCTGCAACTTTAGAAAGAGGGGAAATATGAGCAATATAGGAACATTGAGTACAAAATGTAACAACAAAGCATGCTGATTCTTTGATTTCAGTGTAATTTGACCCGTAAGTTAGGCAGTGCTGTAACAGGCCAGGATGGCATTGCAGTTATAAGAAATTCACAGACTCAGAGATAAATATCAATAAAAACCAGACTTTCTAAAACTAAGTAGAAAGCAAATAACAAACAAACAACAAACAAACAAACAAAAACCAGCAGAGGAAAATATGTGGGCACTTCCCATCTTCTTCATATTAGCTAGCTCTGAGAAGTGTAATTTTCATGCTGCAGAGGTGAATTGGGAATAACTGCTGAAGAAAAAGCACAAAAACCAGAATCTTTAACAAAGTAACTGCAGCATTACATCATTGGATTTAGTGATTATCAAACCAAACAAACTATCAGGGGGTTGTGTATGGAAAAACAAGGCACGTCATGAACACCATCCTGTAAATACTCCTTATCACTGGGTACCTCTCAAGTGTAGACTCAGCTGAGTCATAAATTACATTGAGCATGCAATTACACTTTTATCAGAGAATCACAGTTATTCCTGATCTCATTGCACAGAGTAAGCAGCTCTGGGCACACTTCATTTGTACTGAGGGCATGTTTACACCTGGCAATGGAGAGCAGCATCCACATCCACAGTTCACTGAGTGCTCACACAAATTCACAGTGATTTAAGGTCCCTATAGTTGAAACTTCATGGTGCAGCTCAAAAAGCATTCAGCCCTTCTGAAAACAGGACTTTTTAGCAGCATTTATATTTCACAGGGCTGGAGCATTGCTACTTTTAGGAGATGAACCACTTTCATTCCTGTCATCACTGGCACTGTGCTAGGGCTCAGGAGAGCACCTGCAGGAGTTCTTACTTTCCAGTGCACCATTTCCAGGGAAAGAGGAAACTGTATTCATAGGTGTCATCAAGGAAGGTCATACCTCTGTCCCACAGTACTTAAGTCACAGGGACACAAAGATAAGTAGAGGGCTGTAGCACCTCGCTTGTGAGGACAGGCTGAGAGAGTTGGGATTGTTCATCCTAGAGAACAGAAGATTCTGGGGACAACTTATTGCAGCCTTTCAGTACTTATAAGGGCCCTACAGGAAAAGTGGGGATAGACTTTTATGAGTGCCTGTTAGAGCAGAAAAAATAGTCATGATTTTAACCTAAAAGATGGCAGAATGGAACTAGATATAAGGGAGAAATTTTTGATGATGAGGGTGATGAAAACTGGAACACGTTTCCCAGAGAGGTGGCAGGTGTTCCATCCTTTAGAACATTTAACGTCAGGTTGGACAGGGCTCTGAGCAACCTGATCTATTTATAGATGTCCCTGCTCTTTGCAGGGGGGTTGGAGTAGATGATCTTCCAAGGTCCCTTCCAACACAAACTGTTCTATGATTCTGTGATTTTCAGCTAATTTAAGCACATCTTTTATTAATATGAGGTGAATTTAAGCCTGCATTCCTTTGCCATGCTGTTTTGACTCCAGAAGAAAAAAATGTCCCTTCTTCCATAATTTCATCTCAGTATTTTTCCTTATGTATATAAAGAAAATTGTATCTTTTAAAAGCCACTTTTGTGTAAACATATGACAGATTTTGAGAGGGAAAGGTATCTACTGATTTTATGGAGGCTTTTCTCATTTCTCCAACAAGAAAGCCAGGGTTTTGTTGTTTTTTTTTTTTCTTAAAAGCAGTGACTGAACTGCTTTCTACCGATTTTCATCAGAAAAAGATAAGGCTGAAAGAGACATGAAAACTGACCTCTCTGTGTAACTCGGACCATGTATTTTTTTCCAAAAAAAATCTTTTTTGAACAGGAACTCAGATTTTAAACAAAACCACCTATTTCTATGTTTTCTGCAATAGGAAGCCACAGGGTTAAAAATCTTAGGTAAGTTGTTCCATAATTTTGAAACGTGTATTACGATGGTTAGTTTAAGAAACTCCCCCAATTTCCAGCCCCAGAGTGTTGTTTTGCTTTTGTCTGTAACCTTCTAGAATTTTCTTCTCTGCTTTAGTACTTGTACACCAGAATTAAATAACATCCTCTGATAAGAAAACAGATGGAGATTTCAGATTCCTTCATTGAAAAGCATATTTTAAAGAAATAATTTAACTATTCTCTTTTTTTACTCCAACACTCTCCAAGGCATCTTTCTCAAATAGTTGGCATCAAAACCAAACCTAAGGTCTCATTAGATCTTCACTAGACCCACCAAAATAAAACTATTTACTTGAGATTTCCCCATCTTATATAAGGATATATGATCATAAGGATATATTAATTTCCCTACTGTGTCAGTTGGCAGCCCACCTTTAGCAAATTATTTACCAAAAATCAAAAGCCTGTCAAAACCACACCTCCTCACAAAAGTCTCCATTTTCCAAGAATTTTTCCTTTATTCATCTCCATTTGACCATACTACGTCATACCCACTTCCACTCATTTTAATGAGCAATCACAGAACACTGTGTATCAATGATCTGTAATGTTCATTGTCAGCCACTTCCTGCTACCTTTACTACTTCTGAGTAATAGCAATTTTCTTTCCAAAATAGTGTCATTAAACAAAAAGTTAATTTTCTGACCATTTAAAAGTCTGTCAGTTCACTATGAAATGGATCCAGTAAAGCTCCTAAGAACATGCTTAAAACTTGAGCATTTTATTCACGTTAATGTTAAATACCTTGCTCCCTGGAGACCAGGGCTGAGTTACAGAAAGGAAATATAATACAGTAGCACAATTGATCCATATGCCCAGGATTCCAGGTCTAGCATATCATTCAGATATCATTCAGTAGCCATAAGGGATGCGGAAAACAAACAGAAAAGGCCAGAAAATTAGCTAAAACAATAAATCCTTTGGACAGAAAGGGTTGTATTCTGTAAAACACTAGTACATGGAAAAGCTAGGTTTTGTACAATAAAATAATTCTTGGGAGAGTTTGTTTTGCATATTCACTCTGCTTGTGTGTTTGGATCAATGCCTGATCTGGAATTGGATTTCCCAATTTGATTTTTGCTCAGAGTAGAATACTCTTTGGAAAAATCTGTATCGCTACATCCCCCTAAAAATTTTTATTATTACTATTGTTTTGATTGAGAATTATAAGCAAGACCACTGTTTGAGTGTTTACACTCCCTGAAATACTTTGAAAGATCACTTTGACAGACTGTCACTGTCTTCCTTCTATACAGCTTTTTGGTGACTCATTTCACACTAAGGACATAAGATCTCCACCCCATAACTGTTACGGTCACCCATTTGATTTACTATTCGAAATTCCAGTTTATATCTTCCTAAATAGGAAGGTTAACGAAAAGATACCCTCCCTGTTGAGCAAGATTGGTGAACGTGTGACAAAAGCCAAGAAGGCTGAATAACTCAACAACTTCATTGCCTCAGTCTTCACTGGAAATCCCCCTCTTCACACCCAAGTTGAAGGAACACTAGCTGGACATCAGGGGGCAAAAGTCTCTCCTGCTGTGATTGAAGACAAGATTCACGATCACTTGAAGCACCTGGATGTTCACAAGTCCATGGGACTTGCCAAGATGCATCCCAGAGTGATGAGGGAATTTGCTAATGTAGTGGCTAAGCCACTCCCTCTCTATGATACTTGAGAAGTCATAGTAGTCAGGTGAACTCCCTGGGACTGGAAGAAGGCAAAAAATCACACCCACTTTCAAAAAGGCAGACAGGAGGATGCTGGAAACTACTCACCAGCCAGTCCATCCCTGTGCCTGGTAAGATCATGCAGCAGATTCTCTCTAGCTATGCTACACACATGGAGGATAGGTAGGTGATCTGAGACAACCAGCATGGCTTCAGCAAGGGCAAGTCCTGCCTGACCAACGTAGTGCCTTTGCACAATGGAGTGACTACATCAGTGGACATGGGAAGACCTGTGGATGTCTTCTACCTGGACTTCTGTAATGCCTTTCATACAGTTTCCCACAGCATCCTTCTCTCTAAGTTGGAGAGATATGAATTTGATGGCTGGACTGTTCAAGCAGATAAGAAACTGGCTAGACAGTCACATCCGGAAGGCAGCTGCCAATGGCTCAATGTCCAGGTCGAGAGGAGTGACAAGTGGTGTCCCTCAGGGATCTGTGCTGGGACCGGTGCTGTTTAATACCTTAATCATTTATACAGACAGTGGCATTGAGTGTACCCTCAGCAAGTCTGCTGATGACACCAAACTGAGTGGTGTGATTGACACATCAGAGGGATGGGATATCATCCAGAGAGACATGGACAAGAGGTGGGCTCATGCAAACCTCATGAAGTTCAGCAAGGACAAAGGCTGGGCCAGTCCTCATTACCACTACAGACCAGGAGGCGATGTGATAGAGAGCAGCTCTGTGGAAAAGGACATGGGAATATTGGTGGATGAAAAGCTGGACACGAGTCAACAGTGTGTGCTGACAGCCCAGAAGGCCTGATCCTGGACTGCATCAGTAAAGCCAAGGCCAGCAAGCCAAGAGAGGTGATTCTGCCCCTTTACTCTGCTCTTATGAGACCCCACCTGGAGTTCTGTGTCCAGCTCCTTGTCCGCACAAGGACATGGAACTATTGGAGAGGGTCCAGAGGAAAGCCAAGAGGATGATGTGAGGGCTGAAACACCTCTCCTATAAGGANAGAAGGCTCTGGGGAGACCTTATAGCAGCCTGCCAGTACCTGAAAGGGCTCTGTGTGAAGAAAATCAGGGCAGGGACTATTTGCTTGGGCATGCAGCAATAGAACAAGGGGCAATGGTTTTAAACTAGAGTATGGTAGGTTTAGGTTAGACATTAGGAAGAATTTCTTCATAATGAGGATTCTGAGGCACTGGAGAACGTTGTCCAGAGAAGTGGTGGAGATCCCATCCCTGGAGTAATTTTCAAGGCCAGGCTTGATGAGGCTCTGAGCAACCTGATCTAGTGCAGGATGTCTCTGCTCACTGCAGAGCGATTGGACTAAATGGACTTTGAAAGTCCCTTTCAACCTTATGATTCTGTGCTCCTATAATTCTATAACTACATTGTTGACATGAGGATTTTACTCTTACATTTTTGTTTTTAAGCACAATAGAGTAGAAAACAGATGTATTTCAATTTGAAGGGACCTACAATGACCATCTAGAACAACAACTTGAGCAACTGAGGGATAAGGAAAAGTGAAATCACATTAAGGGCATTGATCAAAAGGCCTCAAACAGTAACAGGCTTGGGGCACTGATCACCTCTCTGGGAAGCCTCTTCCAGTGTTTGACCATCCTCTCAGTAAAGAAATGTTTCCTAATGCAAGCCCAAGCTTGCAGTCTAAAATTGCAAGCCCAAGCAGTATGACTACTGGGGCTACTCTTCTTCTGGGAGAAATGGCTACACAAAGAACAAACACAGTTTTGAAGTGGTTTTTGTTTGCTTCTTTTCAGAGGGAACTGAAATACCTAATTCTGCACTTTCTCCTTTTTAAAGCTTGTTACAAACTTACACTATCTGTAGGCTAAATCCAAGGTATTTTTTATTTGTTGTCACACCCTCATAAAATATTTAGTTGGATTCAGGTTCCTTTGATACAACCTAAGTGCTGCTTTTTACAGGCCACCTTTAAAGCAAAGGCACAGAGCATGACATCATCTCCCATTATGTACATCATGCATTTTTAAATGTGATCTCAATGCAGTGCAAGCAGCTAAAGACATCCTTATTTGCATATATGTAGAGTGAGATTTGCTGCTACTTCCACAGCTAGCTAATGAAGTATCTTAGTGATATTACACTGAATTTGTAAACCAAGGAATCCCTGATTTATTGTATACAGCAGGAAAATGCTGAAAGAAAGCATCATTTCGATATGCAACTTGCAATAGGGAAATGGTGTCAGAAAAAAATGGGCTGGATACATTTTTAAAAATTACTTGTGAGAGGAAAAATAAAGTTCCCTGTTATTTTATTTAGAGTATTAATTTTACTCAGGTCACAGACAAACACCTACACTTTCATTAATGAAATGCTCTTAAGCTAATTTCCATTTGTATGCAAGCAACATCATCAGATTTAGTACATGCACACAGTCGTACATACTTATGATATCTGCATGAGAAGAAAGCGAACAGGCTGTTGATTTATTACACACAAATTGAATGAATAAGATAACATTTTATTAGCAAGATACCATTATAAAAATGACTATAAATGGTTACAATACAAGTGGTATATGGCCTTATCAGTAAATCTACTGTATGTTAGGACCTAGTACATGTTGTAATAAAAAGATAATTAAAAGTATTGAATCACAGAACCATACCAAGAAATAGCCCAGTAACAACAACCTCCATTAGTGAGACAGTATGTACTGCCAACCAGGTTCAAAGACTGAAAAGTGAAGTCAATATTTTGGAAAGCATAAAAAAGCCTAAAATCTATCAGGAAAAGAGGAGCATTTTTCTGACTTTCTCTAAAGGAGTCTAGAAATATTACTTGACACAAAGATTTCTAGTTTGAGAAGCTTTATCTCATACCTTTAACATATATATCTCTGTTAAGGTGATACTCAGGCTTTAACTGGTCTAAATAATACAGCACACTTGAAACCTACACAAATACATCAGGGGATTGCTGTTTTTCTGTTCTGTTTGGTTTTGATTCTTTTATTTTTTAGTTTTATGAATAGCATTGTCTGGCTTTGAAAATACAATCATCTACCCCTCATCTCTTCCCCTTTCCCCTCAGGTCAACTGCTTTCCCTCCCTCCCTCTGGTCAGTTTAATATGGAGATGCTGCCTGAGCCTTGTTGTACAGAATAAGCACACAACATTTCTCCTGGGAGTTGGTTCATGCAAAACACTGCCCCGCTGAGAGAGTGGAAATTTACTCATAAGACATTCTTCCAGCAGCAAGACTCCGGAGGAAACCTGATCAGAATTTTTAAAGACATGCCTTGATTTTCTCTCTAATTCCTTCAAAGTTTCATGGGGAAAAAATATACACCAAATGTTTAGGGTTTGTTATGCTTGGTCTTGACCAGAAATAGCCTGATATATAACCTCATTTGGGAATAAAATTTGAGAAGATAGCAGTGAGGTTTTTTTAACAGATTTTCTGCTGCAAACTTCTCCTGTGCTTTCTTTTTTTCTTTTCTCCTTCTGTCTATCAGTTTACAGTCTCTGCAGCATTTCAGCTGATCAATACACCAGCTCTCCAGCTCCATACACAGGCAGAATCTTACTGGCATTGAGACAAGCAAGTGGTATTTGTAAAATAGAAAATATTTATTTTTAATACTTTATTTCACAGATTAATCAGGAAAATATACATCTAAGTGACACAGAACATAAGAAAGGTAGTGATTTTAAGTTGCTATTTCTTAAAGGCCCTTGGAAAAATGTGTAGGATATCTATGCAGTGAATTTTAAATCTCTCTTTTGAGAAAGAAACCTTTAATCCTGAGCCTGAACCAAAGTCCAATGAATGCTACCCCTTACTTCAATGTTCCTTGAACCCATTTTATTGTTTAATCTTATTCTGATCAATTTCAGTAGCACAGCTTTATTATCATAATAAATTTAACCTTTATGTTTTCACAGTACCTGCAAGTTGTGACTAGGGTAGGACCCACTGAGTCAGGTCCTATTTAGAAACTCCTTATTAAATGGCAGTCCACTTTCTGTTGTTACAGTCAGTTTGCTGATGAACACATTCCACAGCTGCTTATCAAGTAATGCTGGCACAGTCTATGATCTCATGAATCAGTTAAGTCAGACAAATGAATAAAGACTTTGCAGAACTAAACAATTAGAACAGTATCTTTAGGGGAGTGCACACATCTCCCTTCTAATCTTAAGCAAACAATCATCTGTAAATAAGATATAATACTGGAAACTTTCTTTTCTCCCCTTGCTTTACCCTTCTGTACAGCAGTACTGAGACATTAGGTGCATTCTGGTGACCATGTTTTTTGAATTAGAACAACATATATATAAACTGAATCCAGGAGGTAGAAAAGTTATATGAAGGATGAAGAACTTGCAGTAAGGGTTGAAATTAGTTGTACATACATTAGAAAAAGAAGACTGAGGTATGACTGCAACATTTAAATACCTTAAAAGAAGACATTGTCTAGCTGTAAACAGCTCTTCAAAGTCTACAAACAACTGTAAGAGGAAACAAAGACTGGAATTCAAAAAAAATAAAAATTGGAAGGAAGGTATAATTGTAACAGTGACACAAACAGATACCTGGAAATACCAAGTGAATTGGTAGATTCCTTGAATCCTGATTACTGAACCCAAAAAACCCATAGAAAATCAGAGACAGCCAAAATCAAGTAACAAGGGTTATTGATGAGACAATCAGTGAAATTCTGTGGTCTACATGTAAGAGGTCAGACTACCCTACTGATAAATTTAAGGGTCAGAAGAACCACTTGCAAATACAAAAAGTAGGAATTTCAAATTTTATTTTGGTACTAAGCAACTCAGATTTCAGATAAAATGTTTCTATTTTGGAAAAACAAGGGCTTAGGGATACACGCATGTTTCAGTCTTGTACAGTACTTGCATCTCAATCCAAAACTTTCTGAAGTGATCATTATTATTATTTTCTAATTTCAGTGAGAATTACACATAGTTATGGCACATTTCAGACTATTCATCAATCACAGATCACTTTGTTCCCCTGTTTGTAGTGAGATACCATCTAGCCTGGGGGAGGTGTTTCAGTAATGCAAACATAAAAACAATCATCACAGCAAATGACGGATAAGAATCACATTCAAGATACTTCTCACTGTGGTAACAAAGCAAAGATACTTTAGATGAGCTATAGCTAGTCCAGGTAGAATTTGATCACTACCATTTTTCTGAGATGCACAAAGAGTAGTCCAGCTTGCTGTGGTCTGCTCTGCAAACCTGAGATGCTGGTGACTGGCTGTAAACCCAATACCAGGAAGATTCACTGAGATGCTGAACCACTCCAAGCTGAATCACAGATGAAGGCTCATACCAAATCACAGGTGGAGACTCTTAACTCCATACAATTCCAGTAAGCATTACGTGATACGTTACAATAAAACATAATGAGGAATAGGGGGGAATTTAAGCATTCCTGGGAACTGGTGGACAAGATTTTCTCTGCCTCAGAGGCATATAAAGGGGCATTCACTTAATCACCAAAAAATGAGTACAAACTCTCTATTTTCTCATATGATAACACAAAGAGAAACTATGAGCATCTTTGTATATCCATAAACTTAGCATAACACTTTTTCTCTGTCTCAGCTCAGTGTGTTCTACACCTACCAGAAAACAGTAACAAGACTGAGGTTAATAATTAATGAGATTTATTTTCAAAAGGCATTTTTACTATGAACTGTTTCCCATCAAAGAATGTCCTCTCATTCACAATGCTCCTCTGTGTTTTGATGCAGAGGCACTCTACCTTTGCATGGTTTTAATTCCTCAGGACTGCATGCTGTACTTCTAGTTAAGAAAAAGCTTTAATGCAAAACCCAAGTCCCTCACAACTGGCCCTTTTACCTGTTGTCTACATGCAATATTTCTGTCATACTGGGCCTGCAGGAGGAGATCACATTTTTGTGAAACTTCTACTCATGCCACTTAAAACATTCACTTCCTGATCCTCAGAATGTTCCAAACAGCCTTCTCTTTGCATGAGGGCTGTGCAAAAATTCATTGCATGACTAGAACATAGAGAAGCTCTAACCTATTGGTATTTATACTCAGTCTCCAGAGTTGTTTGCTTCCTATCTTCCAAAAAGCACACTCCATAGACATTCTACAGGTGCTTATGATTCATCTAAAAAAATCCATTCTTCTGTCCACAAATCCAGTAGAATGCTTCTTAAGTTAGCAAGAAAAGGATAACTCCGAACAATCTGTTAATGGTCCCACTATCATAAAAATATCTTTATCTTCTACAAACTTAGGTAGCATGATCTCCCTTCTAGACTATTTCACATGGAAACCATGAACCATCCACACTTCATGCCATACTGCTGATGCCACACAAAATCCATATCACTTATATAAAGTACACGAGTGTTGCATCTCCTGAAAATAGTTGTCTGGATTGAATGCAATGAATAAGATGCCATGTTCTTTTACAGGAGGAATACATGTCTCATTGCGAGCAAGAGAGATTGCATGCTAAATCAGCAACGACACATAGGCAACAAGGAATGCTTGTCAAAGGTATGAATTGCAATTCATGTACTTCTTGGGAGTTTAGGCACTGTATTTGGCAAAACATTTTTCAATAAATCCACTGTTCCTTTAGAGTTCAGAAATTTGTGCTTAGAAAACTTGCCTTTTTTTTTTATATAAAAAAGCAGCGATAGTGATGTTTTAGTTATATCTTTTGAGTGGGGCATTTAGAAGTGTACCAGGGAGTATTTTCATGAGAACCACTATACAGCACTGATATTTCACAGTATATGTCCTTTCAAAGTGTTAATCATTTTGTTAACAGCATGATGGGAAAGAGCATGTGGCATGCTCTAGATTCACGGTAGCCCTAGATTCATAAAGCATTGCTATGGATGAAGATCTATAGATATCTTGTACCAGATGATGTACTGTATTCCAAACTCTGTTCCTGTACATAAGCAAAATTACTGTTCATCTTTTACTATGCAACCAGCGTGTAAGTAACAAAAATGTAGAGATCTAGAAGTGCAAACCTGTTCACAAAGCATAAACTCTCTAGTTTATATACATTGGACAAGGACCATGTCTTGGCAGTGAGAAGTGTACAATGCACAGAAGAGAGCATAGCCTCAGGGCTCCAGGAACTACAATCATACAGATGAAATTTGTTTTATCTGCATTAGAAAAGTGAGATTCACTATGAATCTACCAGCTGGAAAGCTCTTTAACAGACAGTGGAAGGGAAAGAAAATAAGAAAGCTGTCTAGCAGTTATTCCAAAATACCTCTATGCATCAGAGAAAAATATACAACAAGTATGCATGTCTAATGCCTATATATAACATAGGAAACTGAAATTCATGTAAAAAATAGTATTAATATAATACAATTTCCTTAGAAAATTTCTTTACAAAATCCTGCTTACACTGAAATTTTATACCAAGCTATACTGCACAATCAGAATTGCATCAATGAAACACTACATTTGTATGATACAACAATAATTAAAATACAAAACTACCTGTAATACATAAATTATATAGCTAACACAGATAAGAAAAGAGATGTGCCCAAACTTCACAAGTTAAAAAAAAAATTATTTCCATTAATGAGAATGAGGAGCTATGCTATTGAAAGAAAACCTTGCTGAAAGCAAAGAGTGATTATGTTTCATGCTCAAAAGACCACAGATTCCATATAAAACTCACAACACTACCCCAATTATTTGGAGTTCAAATTAGCTTATTGTAGCAATTGAAACAATCTCAAAGACTCCAAAAATTACAGAGTTGAAAAATCTGTTCTTTAAAGTATATCATGCATTCATTTTGCATATAAATGATCTTAAAGTATTTAAGAAGTATTTTAAAAGTCAAAATAACATCTATCACTTTCATAACACTGTTAAACATCTTTTAAATAGATATTTAACAGAATTACATCTAAGTTGGAGAAGATGCTTATATTCACTGAAAAGGCTACTGTAGTGCATTACTCTTTAGATAAAGTATTAGGATCTTTTGTGTGTATTAACAATCCTCCATACAAAAGATTCCTTAAAATTTTTTAACCAGCTTTATCAAGTCAAGGTTGCAAAGCATAAATGGGTAGCTAAGTGATATGGTTACTCAAAACCATACAGGTTTTGATTGCATTAGGAAAAAGAGTAATCTGCAAGCTGTGCTTCTTCAAAACTAAAGTATATTTTTAAATTTCCAGTGGCATAACAAATTGAAAGATATTCCCAGAGCAAAGATTTTTCACTAGCTTCTAAGGAATCTTTACATACCAATATAATTTAAGCTGTAGTGTACTGATCTGTCCCCCCTGACATGATCTGAGTAAAACCAGGTTCAACAATACAGTGAAACCTCCAAAATTTTTCACTATCTTTACATCTCTGGGAACTGAAAAGTCTTTTGAAGACAGTGCTTATCATATGCAACAAGCAGCTGGCTTAATAGCAATATTTACTTAAACAGATAGAGATAGATACTATTCTGATAAATTCCTATTGATGGCAATTACAGCTGTGTATTCAAGAATGTTACATACATACAGCTTCTAGCATTGGCACATCCATATATATGTTTATCTACCCAACATCCGTCACCTCAACAATGATTTAAGTTCTTTTATATGGGCACTGGTTTCTGGTTCCCATTTTAACCCCTCTGTTTTTGCCAAGAGTACCTGAAGACTCGTACACCTCCACTTACAATCTGTCCATTTCTCTGGTTCAAATTTCAAAGCACGTGGGACCAGGAAATATAATCCCAGGCATTTGGTCAGGCACCCAAAAGCAATAGAAAAAATACGTTGTGTGTAACAAATGATGAATCACACTTTTATTCATTTTTCTGCAAGGTTTGTAGCAAATAAATGAGCCTTTCTTTTTGGTGCTACCACAGCATAAAAAGAGAATCACTGGAACATGCTGGAGTAGCCATAAAAAGTGAATAAAAAATAGCAAGAAGGGCTCTCAAATGCCTACATAAAGCTAAGTCAGGGCTATAAAAATGCTGCATCTAATTCCATAATTTCTTTCTGCATTTTCATGCAGTCAGCCATTCTGAATCATCCTGGAGTACACTGTCCAAGGATATTGCAAAAAAATCTTACCAAATTCATACTACAAAATACTTATTTTACTATCATTATTTCCTATTCATGTCATCATTGCTCATAAAGTGTGTTAACTTCAATCCAAATAATTATTAGAATAGACCATTAACCCCTTTGCTTCCCCTCCTCCAAGATTTTTATAGACATATATTTGATTTGGTTTTCTGTACACCCTTAACAGTTTGTGAATTTTCATCCCTTTCTAAGATATGAATATATTATACTAAGGGATATTATATAAATGAGACCATTATTCAAAATGAGAACCTTCTCTACTAACAGCATCACTATTTGCAGAGTATAAGACAAAATAAATGTCTCCCATGAGTGACTAAATGCAAAATAAAAAGTAACCACTCAACTTTAATAGTTTAAAAATGCTATTAACCATAATGGCTCCTCAGCATTCAAGCAGCACTATGTTTTAAGTGAAAGAACTATTTTATTTACATTTGAAATATTGATGGTGCATAAAGTTCTGTTCATATAGTAATGACAGTCAAAAGTATTTTAAAAAAATTTCCACAAGACCAATGTCATAAGTTTGCTCTGTCCCTAGGCTAGAGCTAAAAACATAAACATCTGAAGAAATAATAAGAAACACCGACTCTAGCCTATGTAATTCTTGAAGAAGTATCTGTGATTTTCTTAGTGACTAAAAGAAGAAATATCAAAGCAAAACTTACTAGGTCATTAAGCAATAAAATAGTAACTCAATCTGTCTTTTTACTGGTCAAGAAGAATTTGGGCTCTGCATATATATTTGCAGAAATTAACTCTTTATGAAGCAACCCTATCATCCTTGTGGGTCTAAAGGATCTATTTCAAAATACTACATACAAAGATCATGCCTGCATTTGAACAGATAAAAAGAGAGAAAATGTACTGTGATGCCATATTTAAAAATAAATTATACTTACTGTTTCTTGTGTTGCCCGGAGCTGAAAACCATAATCTTCAGGAGACACTACAATTTATTTCCCAGTCTGTTTTGTCACCAGATACTGAGCTCAGTAGCCATCCTAGCACAGCATCCACATACTGTATGTGCTCTGAGCAACACCAGAACTTATGGGGAACCAAGCAAATACACTTGGCACTTTACAAGAAAACAAAAAAAATTACACATCAGATTTATGATTCCACAGTAACTTGTATTCCAGCAGCATAGAAAGCTACATGGTCCTACAGCAGCCTAGCAAATGATGGCGAGATCTGCAGGATGCATCTCTCCAGAGAAACAGTGTACTCCTGGAAAGGAAACAAGGCATGCTCAGGGGCCACAGCTGGCACACAGTGTGAGAAGAAACTAGCCTTCTTCTCTCTTTTCTAAAGTTGAATTTATCCTGAATTTCTGTGTAGCTTCACATCTTTATGAAGAGCACTCCAGCTTACTGCTTTTTAGGGTAGTCAATTTCAGGGCAGTCACTTACCAGAAAGGCTACTAGCCATGAGCTGTATGTACTTTGAAATATGCTGGGAACTAAACACAATCTTACTTAAAGGCTAGATGAAAAATTCAGAGTATCTGTAACCTCAGAAAAATTCTGCAAGACATACTAGCCTGAACTGTGAGGAAGTAGACTTGAGTCGCAAGCCTCACCAAAATTAGTCAATATGCTGAAGAACATGAAAAGGTCACTGGTTAAGTAAACAACAGAATTGTGATTTATTTGGGTTATTTCTTTAGTAGCTTTACTTTCTATTTTGCAGTATTAGATCATCTAGAATAAATATATATTCTAGAACAAACAGCTGAGAAGAATTTTCTTTTTCAAACAATAATGTTTAATTGTTAAACGTAATAAATCTAGACTGCTTTTACATTCATAGAGCAAACAGAGGCTTGTAGTCAAATGTTTTAGAACCAGGCAACCTCAACAGCATTAGCACTCTAAGGAGTAAGAAAGGGCCCCATAGAGCTGCAAAAGTCAGTTGGAGAACTGGCAATCCAAACACTGCAGCAGAAGAGTAAGTTTTCTCAATGAAAGGAGCATAAGCAGTGAGAGACTCATGACTGACTGTCACTTTAGGGTAATCTGCAGTGTTCCTCACACTTTTCCACATCTTGCTATTTTATAATTTAAATCGGATTAAGGTAGCATTTAAAAGCATTTAAAACTCCACCAAAACTGAAGCAAATTAGTGTAAACTTTTACATGCAGAGAGTTTTCACATAGTTTTCACAGTATTTATTATTTATATAAAGTCATAGAATAGGACAAACATTTTAATTATTTGTCCAGTACCAGAAGAGGGACAGAGCTTAAAGAGAATGCAGAAATATATCTATCCAGAAAACTATTCACTTCTTTGCTTCCCCTTGTTTACATCCTTTTTCTGGGTAGGTAGTAGCCTCTTACATGCTGCAACTCACAACACTTTGCTGACAGGTCTACACTACTATAGATTTCTGTCCAATCAAATCCACATCTGGCATTTCTGATTGGAAAAAATCACAGTTAAAACATGGGCACCACTAATTCTCATTCACAGCTCTTCCTTTCCTACTGTTCCACAGTCGATACCATCGTTCTCAGCAGACATCATAGATATCTGCCCTTGCACTGAAACCCTATCACCTGATGCTTCTTCCTCCAAGTAGTTTCTATAGTACCTCTGCTCCTCCTTTAAGAGTCAACACCCTCCTCTCACGTTATAAAAGCCTCCATATACCATTCATATGCACAGCATGTTTTAAAATTAATCTGTGCTTTTTCTAATCAAATTCCTTCCCTGCATTTTGAGTTTGTCTACCAGCAACCAGCTCCACCTTTTTTCCTAATATCTGGCCTTTTCTTCAGGGCCCTGCAGAGCTCTGCTTCCAAATGCTTGCTTTCATTCTCGTCTCCTCTGCTTTGGTTGTCATGGCTACAACACCAACCTCACATCCAGGTTTCCTTTTCCCCACTGGCAATTTCTGGCTTTTTTTTCAAGATGCCCACGATATTTGAAAATCCTTTAAACATTCAACCCCGCCTAATGACCAGCATCTATCGTAACATCTATAAAAGTGGGTCAGTTTTGTCAAACAGCAGTAAAGATCTTCTCTGATATCCAAAGTTTTTGAATGATGAGTCTTCAGTGAAGTCTCAGCATTTCTTGCAGACCGTCAAACACTCTGTCACTGAACTCAAAGCTTAGAACTTCAGTAAAGCAATAGGGTCTTGTGGGCTGCCTGTGTATTTTTTATGATAGCCTGGGAACAAATTTTGGGAAATGGGGTATGGATATGTGGAGGGTCGCGTCTTATTTTCACTTAAATGTTTTCAGATCAATGGAACTCAACAGATAGTCTTCAGGCTGAGTTCAAATCTCAAGACAAGTGCTTCCAGGCTGCAGCATTGTATCTAGCACAAAACAACTACTTGGAGAGCAACACATCTACATACTTCGGGGGTCCTGAAAACGGCACATTTCTATCAAAGTGGAAGTTGGAAAAATTAAAAAAACCCACCCCCTTCCTTTGCACAGCCTGCAGACTCTAAAATATCAAGATAAAAATCTGCAGCAGGACTTGCAGTTACTGCTGGTTTTGATGGGGAAAGGAGGGCAGGGGCATTCCAACATGAGATTAATTGCATTTTGTTGAGGGAGAAACAGGGAAGAAGTATCTGAAAAATGCCACAGTTGGTGTTGAATTGTGGAGACTGGAAAAGATGGCATAGCCAAGATGGCCAAGAAGGTGAGGAACAGAAGATACTCTACAAGCAAGAGAGAGACATATCCCCTTACTCAGAGCAACAAAAGGACAGGGACATCACGGAACTGAGGTTGTAGAGTTTGGTTCAGCTGTAATCACATGATGAGATTAATCTTCTAAGAATCTTTGGTGTTTACTTTTTATCTCCAACTCTCTCACACATGATTTCACTGGAGCAGATACAATACTTTCATTTGTATGTTGCTGAAAAAATAAACAACAGCTACTAAGGCATAATCAGTTCCTCTAGGGATCAGAGTATTTTATGGAATGAAAGTCTTCAATTATGGAGGAAGTTATCAACCTGTGCCATTCTAACAATTTTTTTTATTTGAAATTTCAACACATTCATCATTTCTTTACATTGTTTTTCCTGGATTTTTCAGTAGAATCTGTAGTCTGACTCACAGCTCTATACCACAAAATAACTAATAAGACATAAGATACAGGCAAAGAAATCATGACAGGGTTTTAGGTTGGCTAGAATTTTGTTTGCAGGGATATGCTCAATTGTATCAGTCATTGATTCTGTAAAGAAAAAGTGAAACAATAATCCACGCTGAATGAACTTCTTTCTCACCTTGGCATGTCCACTGTTGTTAACATGGCATCAGCTATCAGCTGATGTTGATGTTTGCCTTTTAAGTGTTCTCAGTGGAGGAAGCAAGAAGAAAGGGGCACAAACTCATTGTCATCAGTGGCATTTTTCAACATTATGACAGGTTCCCATTCACGGGGTGGCAGCTGCACTGGCAATTGGTTGTTTTACACCTGGTGTTTTCTTGAGGGAGAATAACCCAGTGACACTGGACAGATCACAGGTCACAGCAGAAGTGGTGGCAGCCTGTCCCTCTTACGACACAAGCATGGTTGATGAATCAGAAGAATTGCTTGTAAAGCCCATAAGGCTGTGACCCTTAAAAGTTGCAGTGGCCAATTAATTCTCAGTGTTTTTATCATTCTATTTTCTTCAACACTTTTTCAAGGCTAAGCTTTGGTGCTTAGGGGAATGGTGAAACAAGAGTTGTCTTTGCTTAGCTATTTATCTATCATGCAAAGACATGGAACAATTGCCACCCAACCACTTTCTGGTTCAGCACGGGCATGTAGGCACACAACAGAATACCTCCCAGTCTTGGGGGAGGTTCAGATATTCAGCTCTGTTGCTGGGGCTCATCTCAACTCATGTCTTCCTTATTGTGAAAGTAATGTGAAATGACAACACCTCACAAACAAATGCAGACTTCTTTTCTTTGTTATCTTCAAACAGTGTCACAGACTAAAGGATGAGCCAGAATCCATATATTTTATGGCTACTTTCCTCTCTGTCTTAGTGAAAACCAAAGAACCTTTCACTTTCTGCCAACCCTCGCAGGAAAATACATCTCTCACAGGTCCACTGTAGTTTACATGATGTTTGAATCCCACCACACTGCACTCATGGACATTTAGCTTTCCTTTCAAGCTCCAATAGTGTCTCATGTCTGGGGATATAAATTAATCTAAGCAGGATTCTCTTCCTCAGCATATCTATTTTAAGTCATGCTAAAATATCTCAGTTCTGCTTAGTCCACCCAAGCTTATCTTTGTCCATCTTCCCCTACGATGCTTGGTAAGGTACTTTTAACTTCCTTAGACAAGATTTGATCAGAAACAGTTGGTTTACCTCAGCAGATGACTCATTTTCTGAAGTAACAACCTCATCAATTCTTTTCTATTTACATTTACAGGGTTGTTGCCATGTAAACTGTCGCAGCTGGGATTTGACTTCTGGCCTAATGTAAAGGTGAAAAGATGAATGCAAATAGAAGTGCAATCAAAAGAACAGCTGATACTTACAGAGACTCTATAACACCATGCAAAGCTCAGTTGTTCAGAGACAACTGTCATTGCATTCTATGTAGACTTCCATTCTGGGTGTCTAAGGATGGTAACCAGATTTTAGATAATGCAGTAATATATCATGTAATGCTATATTTGTAGGTGAGAATGAAACAGTGAGAGAACTTTATCCAGACATCAGGAAATGGTAAAATAAAACGCTGTATCTTTGAAGTAATGTTTAGCTTAGAAGAGGTCACAAGGATTGTGCTATTTGCTGTGATACTTGCTGCAAATATTCTTTTGACCTGCATCTTTCCTTTTTTCCAACTCCATTCTATTATATCCCAATGTTTAGTTTTTCCTGGTATATCTTTTGGACCTTCCTGCTTCCTCCACTGATGTCCCTGGCTTCTCTGGTGGCTGCTTTCAGAGATCTTGTGGCAATTCTACACAAAAGAAGCCATCAATAAACACTAAGTTCATTCCTCAATTCAGAAACCATAGTTTTTATATAGAGAAGTTAGAATACTTGTAGGCATGTTTGGAAACAAAGGGAAAAAAGGTTTCTCTCTACACAGATAAATAGCTGGTATTGCGTAGGATATCTGTCCTCTCTTCTGCACTCTGAACTTCAAAATTCCCCAGCACCTTTTACTGCTCTTCATTCCCTTCTAATTAATTCTTAGCGTGAGCAATTGGAGTTTGATCAATATAAAATCTGTGATTTTTTTCTAATTGTGATTCGTTACAGCTTCTCTAAAGTGGTTACTCTAAGAATAAAGACTAACCTTTTCAAACCTCTCATCCGGAAATATTATGATAATGAGAAATGCCTGAGCTTCACAAAGGATGCCTGCAATATGATTGTACTATTGAACAGACAGATCATTTATAATAGTAAAAGGTTGCTTCCAGAAAAAACATGTTTATGGAAACAATTAGCTCTCTTTAAATTAAAAATTATTTTAAGAATTTACCAGAAGACCACCTAGATGATAACATTTGCTTTTGAAATTACATGATACCTTTTAACATGGAGAATAGATGCTTATCTCTATTTCAATTCATGTAACATTTCTGCATGAAGAGACAAAAAAAATGTAACTTCCCAAAATTAAATACACTTGTCTATGTACAAGGGTGAAAAAAGCAAATCAAAGCCTATTTAATCTAGTGCAATTTATATTAATAATCTCATAGCCACAAAATAAGTTTATTCTCAAACATTTTAGTGTTAGGTATGCAACAAATATTAAAAATGGCATTTGCACAACACACACGGATCTTGATGTTACAGACCTGCAGACACTTTGCTTGAGGTTTTCTGGAAGACAATTTATAAACATTTGTTTTTGCAGGCCAATAGTGCATTCTCTTCCTGGGACAAGGTATTTTGTGATGTTATTAGGCAGCATTATTTACATTCACCTGCTTATTAAAAATTTTAAAAAGCAAACTTCAGTTTGAATCTTACCCAAACAGGAAATGTGTATTTTTACTTTCAAAATGAAGTCTTCTAGCCAGCTACCCTGTAATGCCCGCACAGTCTCATTTTATGGGACTCATGTTCCAATACCCTAAAGCACTTAGACTCTATTGTTGACTCCAGTGCAACAATTTACATACTTAAAGTTAAGTGTATACTTTTGGGGAGCTGGGCCTAATACTTCCTTTCATTGTTTGTGTGCATTACAAATGGTTTCTCTTTCCTTCTGGATGCAGGATAGCTAATTATGTTTCAGTCCCCGGGCATCCAGTAAGCACAATATAAAACCACAAGATTATGGCTGTTTCTTTCTGCAGTTTTCTCCCAGTGCAGGCAAGCTAAAGGTGCAGTTACAGGCTCCCACTCCAGACCCGCTTCCTTCCAGTTTCCAAGTAATCTCCTAGCTATGTAAACAGCCATCCAAAAACCTACCATATAATCTAATTGAACTATCGATTCCCTAGCTAGAGCTTCTACTTAACATTCTAGAGAGAAAGAAAAGAGAGAAAAAAAGGTTTCACAGACACAGTAATACAATGCTTCACAAATCTTCCTTAGCTTCTATCGCTTTACATTCATCTATCATAAAGATTATGCAAAAAATATAGTCCCAACGGTAATGACAGTATCCCTCTCCTCCTCTGAAGTATATTCTCCTTTTTATTTCAAGCAGCAAATTCTTAAATAGAGAACACATATTTTGCTTAATAACTAACTGCAAGGAGGAACAGAAGAATGGAAAGCACTCCATCACAGCATCACCTCACATTACTTATGCATGTAGACAGCTGGTAGTACTATTGGTATGTCAGAATCTTTCAGCTTTTTGTTTGTTTGTTCAGTTTGTTGGGTTATTTTTAATTTAAGAGGCAAAAAAGGGAAGCATGCAGTTTGCATTTTAAAAATTCCATCAGAAACCTACTTTAACTTTCATTCAGATTGCAAGATCAACAAACTCCCTCGACAATTATTTCCTATGAATATTAATTAAGTTACGACTATAGTGTGTTTACTAATCTTTTAGGAATAATACAAGCATTATGGGGACAAGATATTAGCGCCATGAACTCAGAAAAATATTTTGAACATTTGAACAACAGAAGTTCTATTCTGGCAGTTTTGTAAGTGCAAAGCTTACATTTTTACTAAAAGCTACGAATGCTCATAGCAATGTGTGACATTCTTCTATAGTTTTGATTACGCAAGTCAGTATTACTCATAATGATATCAATGCTACCTGCTTGCAAAAGTATTCTGGTTTTTTATCTGATCCCAGAATGCTTAGTTCATATAACTGGAACAACTTAAATAGGAAAACACTTTATTTATCTAAATGTCATTATCAGGTTTATTTTTTCTAATCAAAACATTTCCTTGCATCTTAACATATTTAAAGAGCTAAAAGCACTTCTTGATTGTTTCTTGGTCAGATTTATAAATTGGGAGATATTTTAAGTCATGAATGAAGCATCTCTGCGAAGATGAGTTCTTCACAGAATAATTGAAAAGACTTTTTTCTATTGTTAGAAAAAAACACTAGGGGGTTTTATGGCATACCTTCTTATGACCATTCTGTAAGATAAAACAAACCACTTCCTATTTGCCAGCCAATGAAACTTCCATAAATTAACAACATGTTGATAGGTAAGATCTACAGTTTACTCTAGTCTCGTAATTTTGGGTTTGGGCAATGAAAATGAAAAGCAGAACATTTGGAAACAATGCAAATTAATGTAATTCCTGCTTATTTTCCTTCTGGATTATAGGAGTGGAAATTTTAATCTTACCTGATGCAATGACAAATTTTCAAGGGAAAAATTTACTACTGGTGAGGACCATATACACATCAGGGGAATGGAGTGATATACAAGCCCTAGAAGAGATTCCCCCAGAGAATGAATGACTTAAGGTCCCTTTTCAAGCTGTGAAGAAGGAGCAGTTGTGTAAAGACAGCCAAGGAAAGCATTACACCAAGCTGTGATTGCATGCAGTACTGCATTTGCAGAGCAATGAAGGGAAATTGTTGTAGCTGCAAGAGTGGTGATCCTACCGTCTGCAGGAACCACTTCCAGAGCTACCCAGTGTTTGGTGTACAAAAAGGGAGCAAATGAAATACTGTAATACCATTTCCTTCTAACAGTCTTAAAAAATGCTAGCCCACATTTTCAGTGAGGACTGTGCGCCAAACACTTTGCACAGCTTAGAAGCAATGACTACTGCAGAAAAATAACCACTGGGTGGGGAGGAGCCTAAGGGAATGACCACCCACATCGGCCAGAGGTTCATGCACAAGCCAGGGCAGAGAATAGCTGCCGTAGAGGGTGGGGAAGCACAGACAAGCAGCATCAAGAATAGATCACTACCTGTAGTGCTGAAAACTTCATGAACTTATTTGGTGGTAGAAGAATATTGCTGAATCACAGGTCCTTACACCTCTTCAGAGATTAGGGTAGAGATCACAGAATCACAGAATCACAGAATGACCCGGGTTGGAAGGGACCCCAAGGATCATGTAACTCCAACCCCCCTGCCTAGCAGGGCCACCTAACAAACACATCTACTAGATGAGGTTGCCCAGGGCCCCGTNAGGGTATTAGCTGAGAATTTAGGCATGAAGCCCAGGAGACCTCAGCAGAAGGCTACCATAGCTTTCATTCTCTACTAATAAAAATCATATCATTCCACTTCCATTAACTCTGCATTTGCATTCTTTTTTACTATAATTATTATTATTTCTCCCCTTGTATTAAGGTGATAAAGACAAACTCCAGTAGCTGTGTCATAAAGCTGATGAACTGTTACCCCTCACATTCAAATTTTCAGGTTTTCACCATAACTGTTAGTGCTACTCCTACAATACATAAAAAGTGAATAAAATATGTAAATCCTGAATGGCTTTGCACAACTTTGCCCAATTCAATAGGAAGACTGGGAACTTTCACACAGGAGTTTTTCTGAAGTGAAGCAGTATCCTGTTCACTGGAATATAGAGCCACTGTCAGTAATGTTTCTTTCAAGTTTCAGCAATAAAGATATTTCTTGACCTCGTTGTGTTCCTTCACTATGTTGTTTTGCCTATGTTTATTGAAATGGGCTCTGGCATGAAATGCTTTTGCCCACCTAGTCCATTTACTAGAAAGTGCAACTTCATCTAGTAACTACTCACAAAGTATGTTTTTTGTTGAGCGAGTGGAAAAGCATCTCCAAAAAGCAGTTTGGAAAGGACTTGGGCGGCAAACTCAGGCAATGAAAACAAATATTTTAGCCATATACAATCTTGTTGTTCACTCCTTTCTCCTTTACAAGGCATTATGCTTCACTAACATGTCCAAAATGAAACACATAAGAAAAAAGGAATGTGAAATGCACCTTTCTCCCCAGCACAACTGCATTCTTCACAGAATAATTGAAACAGCTCAATGTCATTGTGAATCCACTTACTGAGGACATTTGTGAGGACACAGGCTTTCACGCTACTTTCTGGAATACTTAAAATCAGTTCATCCTTCTGAGGCAACATTGCTCCTCTGTCTGCTTACAGAAAAAGGTGTAATGCAAAATTTTCAGAGCTGATAAAATCTTGGAGACTGCCAGTAACTGAAAGATACAAGTATTTGTTTCAGTGGTGATAGCACAGTTCAGTGAATTGTTTCCCCTTAAACAGCTCTTACTTATGTTTCCATTTTATCCTTTTCTCCAGAGTTCCATAAATTCAGAGAACCTGCACAACTGCAGGATGTTTTGGCCAGAACAGTGCATTTAAGGGGTTAAAAAGGCAATATGCTACTAAACATTCCTTTCAGAAGTTGACAAAGGACATAGACTATGCTTCTAATCAAACTGGTGAATTATTTTTAAGAAATCATCTAAATGGGAAGTAGAGAAACTGTAGCTTTTAAAAAGTCTTATATTGTCATATTTATTTCTTCTGAAAATTGTTTTCCTGAAAAGGTAGAAAGTTGAGCTGCCTAACACAATCATATCAATCAACAAACACAGGATTTGAACTGCATCTCTTATTAAAATGCTAGAACTCAATCCTTTCTTACTTATTTTCCTTATCTTCCTATAAAACTGCTTTGTGACACCTTGAGTATGAAAACAGCCACATAAAACCTGTCAATTTTTTCCAGTCTTCTGAAAATACCTGAATTACAGCGAAAGAGGATGATGAAACTTCAAAAACTTCATTACATCACACTGACTGGTTATAAGGGCTGCTTTATGTTCTTCTGTTAATTTGACAGTGTGCAAACTCAGCCTTGCAACAATAAACTGCTCACTGAAAAATCATTATTTCTGCACTAAAGCAATATTACCTTCTGGTCACCCACCCAGCAAGCCCATGAATCATTAAATTCTCAATCAGAAAAGATATCTGTTTATTTGGAGAGCTGGCAAAGAAGCAAGTGCAGAGGAAGTTCTTGATAGCAAGAAGATTTTTTCCCCTGCTTGAATTTTAAAAAGAACAAATTTTGTTTGCAAACAGCTCAAAAAGAACAAGGTGCATTTTGCCCTACATGCAGGATTCTTTAGCAGTAAATGTTATTTCACTTTCTAACACCACCTTCTTTCCACAGCGACATGCTTCCATTTATAAATGCACACAAAAAGAATATTCACTAACAATGTACAAATGCTCAAAGATCTAAGCAATTTCTTTATCTGATTAATCTGAGAGTTGATCTCAGAGGATCGAAAAGCAGCACTTGGGCTGCAAATAGACAACCTATGACAGACAGAGAGCCATGAAGCCCTTCCCTCTGTTGGTCAAGTTGTTGTTGCCCTTCAACACAGAAGAAGAAATGTCAAATAATATTAGCAGCAAGATAAGCATTTCCCTAAGTGTTAGTGAAACAGCTCAATGTCATTGTGAATCAAGCTGTTTTTTTCTTCAGTGAGAACAATCTTAGCAGGAACTGGAAAGGCACACGACTTGTGTGAGTGAGGAAAGCATGAAGTATTATGGGACATTTGAGAGATAACGGGCATGTAGCAGAAATCAGTAGTAAGTGCAGGGTTGTCAGTGAAGATAGTAACACTGGCACATGATGTATTAGTAGTATGTAATTGAAGCAAGGAAAAAGAGTGTCAGATGAGACAGATGAATTGGCATGTGAGTCTCTCATGAGATAACAAGAGACTTGAGTTTGGACAATCATATTCTCTTCTGCCATTCCTTACAAATTCTCTTACTCCTCTCTTAAATTGAAAATAATGAGACAGACAAGAGTATATGTAGCACCAGTTAAATTTAATTTTGGTGATCTGCAGATACTCCCAACTGCTAACTTCAAGGCAGGAGCTGGCTGGGTGGAAGTTCTTTTGATCCAACTGCACAGGCTGAACTCAAGTTCTGGCATCAAGTTACTGTTTACCTATGGTATTCCTTCTCTTTAACTACCACACATAATTTACACAATAACCTTGTTTACACCGGCCTCTTACAATATACCAGAAATAGATTTTACAGGAAATCTCTGTTCCTTTGCCCAGATAACCCTCCGGTCTTCACTCCAGTTTGGCAGGGATGGATTGAGCAAAGAAAGTGGGAAAGAACCCTCTTCTCAGCACCCTTTGGTGCCTGCCTGCAGTATCTCTGAAAATCCAGTCTGCCGTTACAGCCTGAAAACAAATGCCAGAACTGTCTCCGCTTTTTTCCATATGCAATTCCCTATTCCTAAACAATTTCTTTCTTAGCTGTGTGTTGTCATGCTGTACAAAGAGGGTTAAGTTTTTACACTGGCACCTCAAAGACAGCCCTTGGTCCAGGAAAACAAAATTACATGTTTTGTGGCAAACGGCATGCTTTTTAACACAAAGAAAAGAAGTAAAATTTTGCCCATGAGGGAAACACTGCAAGGGAAGCAACCCTGGAGATTATTTTGGATATGCAGTTATGAGTTAATTTTAAAATAAATAAATACATGGACCCACTAGTATATAAACATTACAGAGAAAAAATAAATATTCAGACAGCTTCATTATTTCCCCTGATGCTTTTCAGACATCTACACTCTCAAGCACTTAAAACACACACCAAAAATATTTGCTACTCCCTTAAGCCATTTTTAGCCTACCTGACTAGTGCGCAAATACAGTTTCCTTGCAGTGGCAAGCTGTAGTATTGTGCTAGCAATTTTTTTCCCCCAATTCCACTGAGATACTGAGAGAAACTTGAAAGGAAAATCAAAAATTAAAATGGCAAAGGGATCTTTTAATATACACCATCAAACACCTGTGAGGCCTTAATCCCTCCATAACACCTACTCAAGATTTTTCTATTCAGCAACAAAAGGTGCTCAACCTGAAAAATTAATTTTTACAATGTGCTTTTTTAATACATGATGATTTGAAGAAAATTTCTCTCACTGACTTCACAGTTGTGGCCAGAAATTGAACTTCACAAACCTGACAAGGAAGTGACTTCTGATCTCTACCTCTTAACCCTGTCACCTGCAACCATTTCCTCACTGCAGAGCATTTTTTACCCTATGTGCCAGCTCAGAACTCTTGCCAACAGATAGTTCATGCTACATTTTCACTTAATCTCCACAGATCCATGCTGGAAGGATCTATGAGCCAGAAACATGTGATTTTTATTTATAAAAACTATATGTACTCATGCAACAATGCACAGCAGCTGAAAGCCGAGGACTCTGCCTTACTGTGCTAAATGTCCCACATCTTCCTGACACCAGAGGGGGCACAAAAGATTCCCCAGTTCAAAGAACACAATTTTGAGGGTGAAAACTGTGTAAATGCCCTGTTCTTTGCAGTACAGGTGCACATCCATCAGTTTATTAATATAAAGAATTAGAATTGAATAGATGAAATAACAGAAAACAAAAGATGTCCATGGCATTTATTTTATTTCATTTTAGCCTGTTGGACATCAGAGATGGGTAGGAATGTTTCACATATGGCATTTCTATTAGCTTTTTGTGTTAATTTATCATCAACTCCAGTAAATACCAGTCCTTGTCTCAAATAGTGACAGATTAAAAAGTTAAACCAAATTAATATCTAACAGAAGCAATTAAACTAAGTTTAAGTAACTTGTATAAAAATCATACTTTTAAAGAATAATAGAATAAAGAACAATAGAAAGTAAACCTATTTAAAATTAAATTTCAAGTTATGACAATCTTTGTGAAAGGATTAAGAAAAAGTTTAAGTGCCTCATTAAAACCTTAATATTACAGCTTGCTTTTTCAATCAGAAATTTATTGCAATAGCATCTGAAGATCAGGGAGAAGGGGTATTCTCTTCACTTGTAGATATTCAATTAGCAGACTCGGTGATCAGACAAAAACCAGAGCAAACACCTATAACCAGAAAAAAAGTATTTTCGCCCATGAGATCAGGACTAGAACTAGTCATTAGTGAATGGGTTCTATTTCTAAATCCTGACAGACTCAGTGCCTAGAAGGTATTACACCAATTCCTTCATTGCAGAAAATACTAATTTTGTTAAAGAGCTGTATTTTTAAGTGAAACATATTTTGATAGACTTATTTACTTATACATGCAACACATGTAAAAGAGCTGTTTTTTCTTTAATTCACAGGACTATTTTATGTCTATTAACTGAATTTCAATCACCACCAAAAGGTGTTCAAAATACGAATAGCTGGAGGAGTAAAACATTCAATGCTTGAATCTGCTTCAGCTAACAATATAAATGTATGCTCACTTCTTTACAAATCCCTTAAATAATGTGTACACAGGTAACAAGCGAGAGTGTCTTTTACTATAAAGGCAATATTCTACAGCAAATCAACAGTCAATGGCAACTTCAGCTTCCAAAATATATTGGAATATTGGATATACTGACTTCTACAAACTAACTCTTCTTTAAGAAAGAAGCAGAGAAATGGTAGCAAAAAAAGCCTCTTAAAAGTCTATTACTTAAAAAAAGTTTTCCCTGCTTCAGGCTTTAAATCAGTAATAAAAATGGCTATTGAAATTACTTTCATGTCAATCCATCCACCATGATATGCAGAGTGCTATTTAAGAAGACAAAGAGACAGACTAAAGAATATCTTCACTTGTGTTACTGTCAAACCTGATATGGTTCATATTTTTCACATTATACTAATATTTCTTTAAACTCATATTTTTACTGCACTGAGTATTTCAATGGAGAAAGATATGCACCTTACTATAAACAGAGGATATATTATTTCCCAAAATAAAGGGAAAAAAACCCTGTGTTTGAAAAAACACTCTGAGAAGATGACATGTGACTAAAAGCCTGCATTGTAATAAAAAGATATAACAGCAACAATCAGCAACTGGCAGAAGCACAACAAATATATGATTACCCTGGTTTCTCTAAGACAGAGAGAATGACAGAAAATAACATGAAAGAAAAAATGTATTCTGTAAATCAATTACAAACCCCACCAGTGTGACCAGTAGTAAAAACTAAAAAAAAAAAAACCAACCCCACAAAAAAACCCAAAAAAAACAAGCACTGGGACAAATAAAGGAACTACTAAGATGTCTGTAGAAATAATTTCCAGTGAGATCAAGAGCCTGAAAACCACCTTTCAGAAAGTACTTTGATGCCCAGAATGAGATGTGCATTGCTTTGACTTTCTGTCTTTCTCCTCCAGTCTTCCCCAATCCTTTAAAAATCCCATCTCAGTAAAGGGACGTGAGAGTATTTTGTGGTATATCCATTGGACAGTCTCATTTCTCTTTTAGTTAATTGGTAACTGCCTAGTAGGTATGATATTCCTTGCAGAAATCATGACCAAAGATCAGGAACTTTGCCTATACTGCATGCTTATACTTGACCAAATTCACAAGAGGACATGCAACCCCTGCTTTCCTGTGGAGAACAAGTGGACACAGATGCTTCCTGGAGACAGAGACAACAGATTACTCTTGCACTCCTGGGTACCTATGATAGGGTTGTTAGTGTTAAAAAAACCTAACAAATAGACAAACCAATCTTAGTTAACGTAGAGATAAGGTTGTTCCAGAGCTCGCCCTGGCAACATTATTGCCAATGAAAACAAAGTAAAATCACTTTTCAGGTACTGCAAAAAAAATGTTCTTCTCACTATCCAGGCTTCAAAATCGCAAATATTCACCAAGGCTAGCTCTGTACCGGGAACTTCCCCATCCTTTCAAAATACATTTGCCAGTAGCACAGAATTCAGTCATTTCAGGATGTTGTAGGTCTAGTCTTCCCCTGCAAATGGATAATGCAGGACATTAGTGACATGTGGATAGAATCTATTACAGTGCTCTATCAGGAACATTATAATTACAAAAAATAGCCATGTAGCAACACCTACATAAATTAGTCTTAAATTTGAGAATCCAGATAAGCTCATGTTTTAGGGTGGACACAAAAAGCAGTTAATTCTTCTTTATTTTTTTTTTAAAGTAGTATATTCCAGTTTTAAGATAGCTGGGTGAGAGGTGACAAGTGTGAGATTGATTTGGTCTGAAGTCTTAGCTGAGTATTTTCTCTGCTTTTAACAGTAATGATAGGAAGTAGATGAACTGCAGGATTGCTTTATGCCACAGAACAAGCTTGCCACACCTTTCTGTGAACTGCATAGTGTTCCCTTAGTCTGGTCATGGCTTTCCATGTGAATTAGCCCACCTGGATGTGTTAACCCAATTCCACCTTAAAGTTTTTATTTGCAAATTAAAACATGTATTTCTAAATGCTAATACATAATGAATAGGGGGAAAGCATAATCTATCACATCAGAGTACCAGAATAGATAGTTGGTTTGTGAGTTTGTACATCTGCCTAAAACCATCAGTTTATTTTGACATATGTACTTCTTTATGACAAATTAAAGGAATAGCTCATACCTTATATGGCTGATGTTTCCAGTATTTAGAAATATCCAAGACTTTCAGATATACATACAAAGGAGGGCCACTTCCAAGAAAGCTGTAGCATTTGGGGGAAGAGCATGCTTACAAAAAGCAGCAGACATGAAGGAAAAAACCCATCCAAATTAAAAGCAACTCCAAAGGTGCTGCTAAAAGTCATGTGCCTGAAAACAAACCAGCAAAGACTAAAGTGTGTGCAAAGCCTGGAAACTATATTCCAGGGCAAGGAATGAAAACTAGGGAGTGGATGGAAGAGTCCTTTCAGAACAGAACCACTGCAGCCCAAGCAATTCTGACAGGGAGCAAGGCAGAGTACCGCAGTCAGATTGCTGTGTTTAAAAATCTCTGCAGAGCTACTCAGCATCTCACACCATATCAGAACATGTGCAGGAGAGGGTTGTCAAGGGAAGTATGTGTTGTACCCTCAGCTTTTTCACTTGAAATAAAGTCAGGTTTCATTTCAGAGAATCGAGCTCTTCTCAACTGATGTATAAAATCTGCTGCTAAGATAGGGGACTCTATCGCTAATCAAATCAGACATGAATAGAGGGAGGGACATTTCCTTCTGCTATACTCAGATTTGCCAAATTTAGGTATATTTTTGACATTTTAGACAGTTAGAGCCATCCATCAACATCTCTGTCACTAGCTTTGGGCTTGCAAAAATGGAAACAAGATGTTGCCTTGGAATGCAGCTTCGCAAAATCTGCAAATGGAAAAACACCTCACTACAAATCCAAGTTTCTTCATGCAACTAGAAGCTACCACTCTAACATGATAAGCAAGATAGGTGCTACATTAAATGACCATTCATACTGTCATTTAATAAAATGTTAATAGTAGGATCCTGAACTTACTCAGATTAACTTTGCTATTATTTACCCAGAACATCGTTAGGCTATCAAAACATACCATGCTGCAGCCCAGAAAAACAGGCAGTGCACTGGGGGGGTAGAAGGAATCAGCATTCTGGTGTGGTAATAAAGGTTTCTTTCTCCAATGATAATCAACTCTGCATAATTAAAATAGCTCAGACTGCTGAACTAATTTTCAGACTGGAGGTTTCTTCCTGTAGCAACACTTACACAAAGTTTCTACCACGGCTGAATTTAATCGTGAGTCTAATTACAATTTTAATGAATATCTTCAACACTGCATGTAAACTTGCACTTCACAGTCTTGCTATCAGAGCATTGAAGAAGCTTTCTGCATTTAATAAAAAGGATTGTTCTGAAAGATGCTCATGGTAAAGAAGTATTTTTTAAAAGAAAGCTTAAACTATATTTGGCCAAATTGAACTAATGTTATAAGTTGGTTTAAAATAACTTTAACTTTAATATACATATTTCAGAATATTTTTCCTATACATTTAAATAACAGTTGAGTGTTTGGCTTATTTCTAAGGAAGCTGCAAATTCAGTATGGTCCAAACAGCATCCGCTGAGTTTCCCTTCCTTGCTTTCTCTGCTTTCTGTAAACATTTGAGTCTTGCAGTTTTTCTCATCACATTTCATAAACAAATACAAGAAATCCTTTCTTTATTCACAGGAAAGAAGCCAGATGTAATAGTGAAGGTTTAAAACTCACACCAATAAAATACCAATTCTATCTAAATTGCCTGAGATTTTTAATGTAATTCTAGTGCACTGAACTAAAAATTCTGTAGCAGCCTCACATAAATCAGAAGCTTTTTAATTAAACATGAAAACAGACTATTCACCATGAAGTTGTTCTTCTATATATGGCTTATTTTATTTTACACTCCCCTCAAATTTGTAGTGCCCAGACTGGTGTACCATTTCCTTTACAGCAATACAGGTTGCTGGTGAAATAATTGTGGCCTGGTAATCCAGCAGTTTGCAGATTACTTTTCTAGGTCCTGGGCAGACACAATAGACTCAAGATGACAGGACATGAGCATTCTGTAGCTGCTGTACTGAAATCATCAATCCAGAATAGGAGTTTTTATGTTCCAGAGTTGAACTCCAGTTAAGGTTTCCATGAGAAAGCCCATGCAGATGTGCTGCACATTTCTGAGAATGAGTTTCTTTCCTTCTCCCTATTCCACCTGTACCTTTTCAATAGAGAAAATGCCTTTCTTGTTTGCTTTAGAATTTAAATCTAGCAGCTGCAAACTGAAACATTGGATATAAGTCTGTAGGTGTGATTTCAAGGTTAGCCTGAACTAATCTAACTGCAAACCAATACAGAAAGGTGCAGCTGTTTCCCCCTTGTTCCTCCCCAGACGCTTATTGCCACCTCCCCCATCTGTCTTTTCACTCAATGTCTCACTCACCTAACAAGAAAATGTAAATTTCTTAGTGGCCTTTCAGTAAAAAGGGCAGATGGGTCTGGCTGACTGGGTAGCTGCATACTGGTAATGCAGAAGGATGGCGGCAGGGCTCTACAGTCCAGCATTAGGGTTAAGGTTAGACTTCTCTGCAGGTGTGGCAGAGATACACTGCTGAGATACCGCGTGCTATACCCAGAAACTCAATCCTGATTTCAGAATAGCAACTGAGGCAAAAATTATATTTCTTTAAATTACATTCACAGTGAAAGAATGGAGGAACTAATGAACAATAAGAGATGGAAATACCTACAGAAAGGAAAAAGATATGTAAGTTTACGCAGCACTTCAGGTGTCCTTTCAAAGAAAAGGAACCAAAAAATAAGAAGATACATGGAAGGTGGCCTGATTTTTCACATAGCACAGGCTGATTCAGAGCACAAATGTTTAATGGTTTTCAGCTATCACAGACATAGAAGTCTAAGTTCAAAACTACTAGAGATTTGAAGAGCACTGCATTCCTTGTAAAAATGAAACACATGAAGTATGTGCTTTTAATCAGGGCCCAGAAGAATGTGAAATTACAGAGAGGATTGTGATCAATCTAAACCAATTTTGCAAGTCTAACTAGGACCAGATATAAGATTGTAATTGAGATCTGTAAGAAAAACTAAGTGTTCACTAGAAAACACAGAATTAGCCCTGAACTATGCAATTAGAATTTACAACACAACCATTGCTGTCCAATACAAAAGGAAGATTATGGGATTAGAGAGGTAAGCAATTCTCTAATGCTGAAGCCATGATCTTTGGGGTCCCTTCCAACTCAAACTATTCTATGATTCTATGATTAAGGATACACAGAAGAAGAAAGATGTCATGAAAAAGGTTAGGTAATAATCACAAAGTCCATGCCCATTATGGCAATTAACATAAGATGCTACAGCAGAAACAATTAAAAATTAAATTAAATTGATTTTATCATTCTGTAGTAGTTTGCACGCTCCAGCAAGATAGGCTACCCAGCTTGAGGACATCAACTCTTTGAGCATATTGCTCCAATACAGGTGATTAGTCTGCAACCCTATTCTAATAAAGGAGGACATTCCTTATTGGTACATCAGCCCAGCCCATGCACCCAGGGACAAGTTAGCCCATGTAATAGAGCTAAAATGAGTGAAAAATTGAACTTAGATGACTACTGTTCCCTCTGGAGAGGGAACTGAGCACACAGAGTTCAAGATCATACTGTATCAATGACGAAGTCACATATTAAGGAGCAGAAGGAGAATTTTTAATACCTGCTGAACATGAGGCAGAAGAGATGTAACATATCCTAAATGTTTTTAATGTATGATTATGTTGTCATAATAAGCAATGTATGGAAAAAAAATCTCATATTCATGTATAACTACAAAAAACCCAGATATTTTTCATACTCATATACGAATTCCAGTTATATTTGAAAACACAAGAGTTTGATCACATAAAAGGTAATTAGATTTATTTTATTATCTTTCAAACTGGGGAAAAAGAATAGAGGAGTCTGACTTGAAAATGTTGGTAATTTTTATCACAGCTACAACCATTACAAAGCAAGAAGACAGAAATATAAATCTATATAACAAAAATAAAAAATAAAAATAGAGTAACTTAGCAAAACAAGTAAGCAAATTTGGATCAGGTGAATAATTCATAGGGAAAATTGTTTTGTGTAATACTTTTAAAGGCTGGGATAAAAATTATGACACTTTTTTGTTTCTTACAAGTCTCCTTGCTTTTTTCCAGAAAGCACTGTAGAATATGGCTGAATCTGGCTCAGATTTTTGGGATAGATCACTCGAGGCTTCCTAAATTGGTCGGCAATAGATTTTGCCAGCACTCATCTCAAACTTCACTAGCTTTCTCCAGGGTGCAGAGAAAGCTGGATCAGGTTTCATATTTAAATTAATTTGGAATTGCTTTCTTCAAAACTATCTGGAGTTTGCAAGATTTTTTGCTTTTTGAAGATGAAATATTACTTTCTGCTTCTCCACTTTTCAGAGTCAGTCTCCAGCATTTCAGTCTCATGAGTTGATCCTGCTTGCCTTCTACCACAAATCATTTACGTTCCGTTCTAAATTTTTCCTAACCAAGTACAGTTCTATTCCTGTCAGGTTTACCCAGTTCTGAGATCCCATCTGCTTGGCTATATATTCTTCAACAGATTCTGTTTGCTGTATGCTGACCTAGTTCAAAGTTACATTTGCTCATTGACTGCTCTGTACTCCACCTTCTTCCATGTTTATTTCACTAGGAAATTGTATGGGTTTGCAGTCAGGTTTTCCACCTAAAGCATTTTTATAGATTTGAAACAGTACAAATTCAAGTATTGATCCCCAGGGATACCATTTAATACTTTACCTAAATTGAAATAGCTCCACTTACAATCACTTTTTATTCCATATGTGCAACCACTGAGCTATTCATCCAATTTCACATTACAGCACCTCTTGAATCCTTGAAGCTCTTTGCTGTGGGCAATCTCATGACAATGCTTGCTGCTTAAATATACTATATTATAACCCTGCGGTGTACATCTGAAGTACAGTGTATGCACAAGTCTAACATCTTGGCCCACCTAATGATTTTTATTTTGCTTATGCCTGCTTTGTTTATCAGAAAAAGGAAATTATTCTGCTCTTGCAGTGTTAACTCTGTTTTTACACACAAAAATTCAGTGATCAAGACTATCTGGTACTTTCTGGCTATTCTCTCTGACACACGGCTTTGATTGCTCTACACAATACAATGAAAAGTGTCATTGTAATAAAATGCCTCACAGATTGACATTAAGTTCATTCTGAGATTCATCTCATTTTTGAAAGCTCTACCATTCCCTATAAAACTGGTCATTAGCACAGAGCCCAAATTGATCAAGCAGCTTTCATACTGTAGAAAAGGCTCAAAACTCCACAAGAATTCCAGTGCAAACTCAGGTACAGACAAGATAAACTAGCAATAAGAAAAGCTCCAAACTTAGCAAAAAATTCCATGCTAAATGGAGTGGTGAAGGAATTTATGAAAAGTCAAGCAGAGAAGCAGGTCTGATGCACAAGGCTGGTGTTGTTCCTCCTCATCAAATCAGAGGCTGACACTTTTCTCATTGGAAGGGAGACAGCTTAAGCTGCAGAAGCAGCTTAGTCTTTTAAGGTTCCCTCCTGACCTTTATCTGGTTCTTGCTGAGAAAAAAAAGTCCATTCTCCTGCCCTCTCTAGCACTAGGTTTTATAGAGGAGTGAGGGATTGGAGCCACTTCTCCAAGGCTTTTCAAGCTACTGGAGAAACCTAAGGGTGTGAAGGAAAAATTAATGATGAAACAGTGACAATTATGAAACAGAGAAATTAATATACTGGAGAGGGGAATGTAAGAACTTATGGATCTGGAGACTGAACTGATATGGGAACTGCATTGTTTCTCCATCATAAGAAGCTTCAGTCTTCTCAGAATGGGCATCAGGACTGAGGACAAGCAGATGTCAATTCTGTTTCAATGATTTGAAGGTTGGAAGAGGTACAGAGTTAATTATAATGCTGGAAGCCTCGCAACATCAAGCTGAAGAACAGCTGATAACCCAGTCAGATCAACACTTTGAAGTCAGACAGGAATATTCAAAACCGAAAGGTGCACCAAATAAGCCAAATTCTTCTAAACATTAGAAACAAATGCATATAAATTCATATTCTCACATGTACACACATGCTAACTAATCTCATGGCTCTGCAGATTTGCCTCAAAATTTTTGTTTTGGGGATTTGGCTACTTTCCACTTCTAATGGGGTTATTTGTTAAAACAATATGAAGTTCCTCCCCAAGTTATTCTTCTCGAGGCATCCATAAAATAGTTCTACCTCAAATTTAGCTACAAAGCCAGGACCATGGTGAAAGGACTTGTCCCTAAGACAAGAGTTTTTCATACTCAGTTTTCATATCCTGGTATAAAATATTTAAGAAAAATTGTTCTGCTTAAAATAATTATATTAAAAACTCACCATATTCCATATATATTAAAGACTCATCATATGTCTTTTTTTTTTTTAGAGAGAGACAGACATTTGAAAATTATTTCATCCAGCACAAGTTTTCAGCCTCCCTTAAGCTGCAAGTAAGTGATCAGTACTTGTGAAAGCCTACAGAATGCACACTGAAAGGCAAGCCAATAAAAATTAAAAACTCTTAATTCATTGAAAACCTCCCTCTGATCAGAGTGTTTATACTATCACCAGCCATTGGAGATTAGCATTAATGAAGCCTCTGTTAAACCATGTGAAATTTCTGACTCTTCTGTCTGTTGCAGCTGTGGAAAAACTCTGCTCTTCTTGGGATTTTTTAAAATTAGGATTATTTAAGAAGTGTGAGTTCCTGGTGTTGTGAGTGACATTCTAGTTTTGATGGAAAGACTTTATCAGATGGAGAGGGTTTAAAGCCCTTCTTAAAAATGGTCAGAGTTTCTGTTCACCTAATCTCTGGAAGTTCATTCCACAGCCAAGACCTTTTGTCCCTGGTCTTTATGAATGCTTCTGCATCAGGTTTGTGACACATAAAGAAAAAATTTATAAGCACTATAATTCTGAATCTCTGCAAAGCAAAAACTGGCTAAGAATAAAACAATGCAAGCTCAACCACTACAATTAATTTCATTTATTGAACTATTCAATTAGATTTTTAAAAATAAAGTTTTAAAATAATCTAAGTTTTATACAACTTAAATTTTGGCCTAAATAGGTTTCATAGTAAATGAATCCTGAACAGTTAGGCATGTTACACCTTTCTTTTTAATCTGATATTTCTGAAATTTTGAAGATTAATATGGCAAACAACCAAATCACATTCATGTTTAAAAAAGATCTTGAATGCTGCTGTACTGAACATGCAGCTGTGGAGGATGCCCCCAACCAAGTAAGATTTTTCTTTGGTTGCAGTCACAATGCTTGGGACCTTCCAAAAAGTGGTAATACAAATTGTACCATATGGCTGCCCAGCTGGACAAAGTCTGTGAAATTCAGAGTAAGTAAGAGTGATTTTTGGGGTTGTTTTTTTTTTGTTTTTCTGGTTTTTTGGTTTTTTTCATTGCCAAGGAAGCTCATTGACTTTCCACAGGCTGGCTGCAGTGGAGCTTTTTTCCTGCTCAATCTGTTTTAGTGAGGTCAGTGAAATCACCTGATGTCTGATTTAAACAGGAAAGAAAAAAGAAATCTGGAGAGGCTGCAAGGCCAAATACTAACACTGTGTAAGAAACCAATCATTTACTGATGTCACCAAGCACCAGTAACATCTCTTTTTCATCAGTTGAAGTAAGTCAGTATATGTAGCAGCTGAAATTAGCATAACAAGGGTTTCTTATTGGTTTCCATGAACAAGAATGAAAAAAGATATTTGTCTCTCCAAAATAGGTCACAAAAATTCCTTTCGTTGGAAGGAATTACACATAAGGCCACATAGGTTCCTGAAAGCACCCTATTAATTGGGAGAAAGACAGGGAAACAAATTACTGCTGAGTAATCTAAATTGCTCTTCCTGTGGTTTTCCTTCTCCTTGTTTGCCTCTCAGAACTTGCCTATCTCTGTTCTACCTGCAAGAATTGTCCCCAGGTGCTATAGCTGCTTCATTGCCAGAATACTCATATCCATTCTGAGAGACTGACTTCATGGTAGTCTTCATTACTAAGTTCTTCCCAATTTTAGAGCTGTTTGGGGGAAAAAAGAAAAACAAAACCACACAACTCTCTGCTTCATTGTTTGAAACTAATTAACCTTTTGGAGAATAAGCACGCTGCATTTTAGAAGGTCAACGGTTGAAGGATGAGTGCTTTGGCATCAGCTTGCCAGGCAACATGTACTCCCTTTGAGACCACAGTGTGTTGACTCAACTCTTGGGTCAGTTTTAGTGGTTCTCAAAGGCAGTTCGCTTTACTGCAGCAAACTTTCTCCCCTTTTTTCATTTTAGTACAATACTTCATGCCCACACTACATTATAGGGTCAAGCACAAGAAGATTTCAGTGAGTGCCAAGGCGTTTTGTAACGTTAACATTTGCTAGGACCATCTATTAGCATTTCTCATTCAATCTACTAAGGCAAACTGGCAGAGACTCTATTGACCCCATGAATATAACTGGATGCTCAGGCTACAATCGGCAATGTGCAGCTTATAACATCATGTAAACAACAGTAGTTTTGACTTTACAGTAAAAAAAACTAAGGACTTATCTCTATATTGGAATTTCATGAAACATTACTGTTTACATGTTTCAAGAGTTTTTGGCTCAAATTGTTTAATTTCTAAATACTGAGGACATACCAGCTTCACTGTTACTTCTGCCTTTTAATTTTAGTTTCTCTTTAGCTTTCCCTCTTTTTCAAGATAAACGTCAACTACAAACTGCACTAAATTTGGGCATTGTTTTACAGTGCCTTTCCTTGCTCTATTTTAAACACACTGACAATCACAACAATCACTCATTGAATATTTTCCTTGCATTTTACAGCTGACAGCTGAGATGTTCACTGAGTACTGAGGGTTTTGTTGCTGGAAACACTGGTTTTCTCTCAGTAAATGAAGTTTTACCCCTCTAGACCAATTACTTGGATTTTTTTTTCAATATGGTCAAATGCAAGACCATAATTTCCAGTCAAAGTCTATGCTTTGAGTCTTAAAAGGAGACAGTTTCTTTTCTGATGTTAGTCACCATGTGTATCCCTAGATTTATTTATTTGAATCTTGGTTAAACTGAGGTTCATCTCTTCTTGTTCGTAATAATTATAATCTGATTAACTTACCTGTACTTTGACTCAATCCCATTTATTCAATGGCATTATCCTCATAGAAAGGCAAAACTTAAGAAGCACAAAGGATCTGCACCAACAATTCTGTTGTCTGCAATTCTACTTCCTCCATTTCATTTTAGGCTTCTAATCAATCATCAGCTGTGAAATCTCTTCTTCCTTTATGATCCTCTTTATAAGGTAGCTTTGGAAGAAAATTTCTTACAAGCATTTCACAGCAATATTGTTTCATCTTTAGTTTATAGTTCAGTATAAATTAATCTTTGGTTAAGGCACTGTGTGGCTCCATGGAGTGTTTTGACATGCCTTTGACCATAGTATGAAATAACTACTCATGTCCCTTCACTTTCCCTTGGTTTATCTCTTTGTGTCACACTTTAAATAAAAAAGGCTCTTTCAGTACAAAGTGCACATCTGTGACAAATAGAACAAGGTCCTGGACATCAAAAATGTTTACAGATGTTAAACTACATTCCATGCAATTCGGTGGGCGAGCCTTTTAAAATTAACATGTTATGTTTTTTTTACTGTTTGATGGACGTTGCTTTCTTTTTGCAATGAATCATTTAGCAAAATTAGTTCATATACAACATTTGTTATGTAGCAAGACTTAGTAGCAAAATACAGTTTGAATCTTTTAAATTTCAAATTGAATAATAGGCATTTAAGATGAAAATTGTTACTGAATTACTTATTCAAGTTAACTACGTATGTAAGAAGTTTTGTATCCACAACACCGCATGCAGACTTCTCTCTATGATGAAGATCATTTTAATAGTGTAAAACTCGACATGGACTTAAGATTCAGATTTTCATATTTTACAAGATTTCTTTCAGTTTTACCAGAAGGGGGAGGAGTTGGATATGATCAATATATTCTCAGATTTTCTTCCCCAGTCCAAACAAGCGTTTGTCTTATGTAGGATTGACAAGTGATTGTCAGTATGTGGTAGAATTTTCTGTTTCTTCATTCACGACAAATGAGTATGTGTTCATTGAAACTACACTAATCTTGACCTAATTTCCATCCACTGAGGATATTATATTTGGCCTTTAAGAATAGTAGAGAAATTCGCTTATACTAGAGGTCCATCTAGTCCTGTTGGTATCCTGACTACAGCCAACAGAACCAAAACATATAGTATTAACTTTCTAGGATACTCCTGACTCTCCATATATTTGCTACTGAAAGACAAGGGTACTGGAATTGATGGTGGATTTTGCCCATTTCACCATTAATATTGCCATTTGTCTAGTTAGTATTTAAACCTATTAAGTATGTATTTCTTTACATACGCATAAGTGACATACACACATATGCATATGCACACACACAACATACAGATATGAAAAATTGACTCAAGGCATTCCACAGATATTATGCATCTTTTTTACTTCAGTTTTATCATGTTCTATAAAAGAAGATTCAAGACTTACTGATTTACTTAGTATGAAGTGTCTGCCTAAGTTATTTGCAAGTTCCTTTCAGAAAAATATTTTTAATTTAAAAAAATTTCTAATAATATGGCAGTCAACGGAAATTAGCTATACAGCTTAACTACTCAACTGCCATTTTATAACATACCTAACAGAAGGTACTCCACCTTGAGCACATAAGCACCTTAGCTATATATAACATGACATCTTCTTGACTGAAGTGTTATGAACAATGTCTATGGACAGTTTCATGTTACATTGTGAAAGGTCTAACAACAAACATGTAACAGTAATGCAGTAGCAAAATCTGATCCATGAATGCACAGGATCCTTCACCAGTAAGTTTCATCCCTAAGTGTCAAAGCGATGTCTGAGGGCAGCTTCACTTTAAATGAGAGGGCAGGAAAGAAAAAGTATTGAAGATGATCTTGCTTTTGGACTAAACTGTCCACTGGATCAATAGATGTCATTAGTAGACAGGTCCCTTATAGGAAGCTTGCTGCCATGGCGCTGACTTTTAAACTGTGTCAGATGGCACCATATGCACAGAGAGGCATCAGGTTTAAAACAGGAAGAGATCAAAAATTAAAGGATATTCCTAACCTAAACAGCAACTCCTCAGAATTTTGAGTGGTTGTTGAGTTGCAGAAAAAAGTAACCTCTTGTTATAACAAACCAGTAAAGACAGTTATAATTTTTATACTAAATTCTAGATGTATCAGCTAGCTATGTATACTTTGGATCGCTGGAACAGAGAAAAGATGGCACATCTGCATAAACCTCATTATCATCTTAAATTGCCATTGAATCTCATTCTAAACAGGCTGTCATTTCAACTGATTAACTGGAATCCCCCTCTCCCCTCCTCAGCCTCAAATAATGAAATAATGAGCTTGCCAAACTCAGTTACTGCCCTTTTTTTTTTTTATTGCCCGTCTCAACCAACAACCCCCTCTACATGATCAGTATTTTTAATATTTTAGAATGATTACAAAATTCTGAACATACAGATGGCATTCTCATGTCCATGGAATTAATAAAAATATTTTTTAATTTAGGAGTATCAGACTTAAAAGTGTATAAAAACAGAAGACTAGTTTTCCCTGCAAGTTCAGCCAAAAGAATGCCAAACAGGAAAAGCCTTCGCTTCCAAAATCTCTCTAAAAAACACACCCTTTCAGACCATAGTCCTTTGCCATATGAAGTACAATGGATAGTGTCTGCTGTGCCCAAAACACATAGAAAACCCAAATTCTCACCAAATTCTACAGAGGAAACAGAAGACTGAAAAATACCATTCAAATTAAAGATATGTGATATCTCTTAACAGAATAACCTCTCTATGTATTTTATAATTAATTTCTGGTAAAAAGCTATCCAAGAAGTCTTTATGTCATGTGTCAGGAAAGTCCGTAATCTTGTAAAACTGTCTTCATACCATGCTGCGCCTGATAGGAATAGGATAATAAAGAGTTCTTCTCTCGAAAGGAGATCCTGCCTAGTTAGGTCCTAATCTCTGTTTAGCCCCACCCAGGACAGTAGTAATGCTGTATTAATTTTCACCTTCTCCCTCTCCATTCTCTACTTGTACCCATCTAGCAATTGCTGACAACCACATCTTCAAATCGTTTCTTCTTGGGCTTAAAACCTCACAGAAAAACAAACAGGGTTCTTACTTGTGTTCAGACTTCTTAGAACATCCATTTTGTGGGTCTACCTGCACTTTGAGGGCCTCTTTGGTAGGATTGCTCTGCCATCTCACACTCTCACAAAACCTTTTCTGTTTTTGGAGCTACAACTTATGCCTCCTAGCTCCCACAAGCTACATGTGTATACACAGTTACTGAGGAGCCTGGCTAGAAGTGTGCCAGACCTAAGGAAGTGATGCCATTCTTAGAGGAAAGTAGATACATCACAGAAAAAAATTATAAATATCTATTCATATTGGAAGTATGTATTTTCCTAAATGGTTTTTAAGTTTTACAGTTTTGATTTCACCAAAAATAAGTTTAGGCTTCTGTTTTTGAATGTGCTTTTTTTTTTTTGCAAGTATGTTTGAGACAACCTTTCTGATGTATAAATCAGAAAGCAATAATAATATTTCCCATGACTGTGGTAATTTGAGATGAATATAGTGAGAATCATATGAAGCTGGAGCTGAAAAAAGTGGAAGAGTACACCCAGCAGCTTGGAGAGAAGTCCACACAAAAGCAGGGACAATTTATATGAATTTAAAGTCCTAAGAATGTGAGAAACAAATGCCTTGATTTTAAAAAATAAATTGGGATACAATGAAGATGTATTTTATATTTTATAATTTTTATTCAAAAATAACAAGTAATGATCAAATAAAAAATAATCCTGGGCTACAGGCTGGCTACAAGCAAGGAGTGTATATGGTTAGCAAGCTATTTGGAGGTAAGACTAAACACTATCTTTCTTTCATACTCTTCCCATTCCCTTCTTTTTCTTTTAAATGCTTCCTTTGGACACATGTAAGAGATTTTCATTCCACTGACAAAAAATGAAAGCTTCAAAATACAAAAACTAATTTTACTAGAAAACTAATGACTGCAACATAGCCCAGATTTTCTATGGTTATTGCATTAGCAAGAAAGAGTTATGAAACTTCATGCTTTTATACATTTTGTTGAGCTTGCAGTCCTGGCTGAAGGAGAGAGCAAAGTCTCAGGTGCTAAACATCAAATTGCTTATTGGAACAGCTGCTGTACTGAGCTGAGTAAGCAAGACATGCAAGGAGGGGCTTTTTCTAGGCTGGTCTTTGACCAGCTTCAGTGCTAACATATGCAGATTAAAAGGAATATCTTACAATTAGAATACTGTTATTTCCCTTCCACTAAATGTACATAGTAGTGTAAATGTACAAGTGTTCTTTTCATATCCCTTACCCTTGATTCCACTGTTTCTGTCACACATTGCTTAGGCTCTGCAATGTGTATTTTACACATCCTATTCTCCAAGATGCAAAGCCTGGGCAGTTTTTTATTGTTGTTTGTTTCAAAGGGGCGGGGTGGTGTTATTGATGAAACTGGAAACACAAATCTTTTCTCTTCTGAGGAGCAGAGAGATGCACTAAGGCAAAACTAATGTTAGGAAACTGCATACTGGGTTTTTTTTTCTTTCTTTCAAAGAACAAAATTCTTATAATGCCCTTAGTGCAGGAAATGCTTTAAAGCACAGATTTTTTTTCATTGAACACATCACAAAGAAAAATGTTCTGATTTTATGGGGGATGGGCAGAGAATGTTAAATATCATGAAACAATACTGACTGGAATGTAAATTATTTAAAATGCAGATTCTTTGACTTCCAGAGATGAGTTTGGATTCTTTAGTTGAGTTAGATGATGAATTGAATCATTTACTTGGGAGCAGGAAAGGCTGAGCAACTAATAGTTGCTCTGTGATGAAAACAAGATTAATATTATGGCAAACAACCTATTTTTGTCTGTCAAGGTGGAAGTGGGGGAATGCTGGAGCACCTTTTACTGCAGATATTCTATACTGACAAGCTCTGCAAGAAGGTAGGAGTGTCTGAAGTAAGAGGCATGATTCAGCAGAGCAGGCTCCATCAGTCCTGCATTAATACCCTTCCCCACCCCCCTTCTCACTTTCAGACTCTATTTCCTTAACCTTTGATTTTACTCTTAGTGTTTCTGCCTCTTTTTTTCCCCTTCTTTTTTTGTTCCTGATGAGGAATAAAAGGTGCCACTCCTGAAATCTCCTGCTCACTTTAAACAACACTTGCCAAGAAAGTCAGCTTCTGTTTCCAGCAGGTTCCAATTCATGTTAGAAGCCTGCAGGAAATGGGCACATTGCAGCATCTGATTAAAGCCTTTCATTGCTTAGATTAATGCAGGGTCGGCTGGTGAAAAATTTTCTTTAATAGAAAGCAAGCTAAAGCAAAACTAAAAAGCCTTAAAACACAAGCACAAAATATTCCAGTTTGAAAACCTATTACATAGATGTTTTGAAAACCCTTCTAAAGCATACTTTTCCCCAAAAGGGTGCCCATATTCTAACAAGGCCCCACATTTCAATAATTAGCAGGAGATAATTATCTGTAGATCAAAAAGCAGCTTTCCTACTTTCTCATCCTGATTAACCGTAAGCAAGTATGAAAACACTACAAGTCTGATTTATTAAAGTTTAGAAAACGCATTCTAGGATCTATCCAGGTTGCAGTCAGACTTTTTCTATTCATCAGTGGAGTCAAAACTTCCACACTTTCCAAATCACTGCTTCCCAGTAATTTTCATCACAATCCCCTATTCAAGTCAGAAACCTGCCAATCACTGCCTTGATTCATAATTCTGAAGTTTCATATGGTCTCAGTATATCAACAGTCGCCATCTGCCTTCTAAGTTGGCAGGTTCTCAGATTTCTTGCCCTTTTAACAACCCACTCTGAGATTTAATCTCCCAGGTGCTTCCTGTTTGCAGATTGTGGAGCAATAAACAGCAACATCAGTAACTCTGAAAGCTTGCTACGTCTTGTTAGTTCAGAATCTAAGGGCAGAGCAGGGGCCTGAGAGAAGGAGGATGATATTTATGCACATTGTTCTGAATGCTAAGTAATGAGCTATGATTATATTTGGTTTCAGTGGAAAATGTCAGAACCAGACATTTGTGAATTATCCTGAGCTAATTCACCAAAAACATTGTCATTCTGTTGACCACTGCAAAAGCTGCCCTTGGGCCATTTAACTTCTAAATGAGCTACAGATGAAATACAGGGGAATCTGAAAACTTTCTGAGCAGACAGCTTTTAAAATAGGTCCATGCCCAGCATACACTTACTTTGATAGTAGCGTTATTTAACAAGCTTGTACAGCGTACTTTCCTATATAATTAATTAAGTAAAACAATTTTTCTAGATTAGACCTTGGTGTCTATTTTGCAGCTGAAGCATACTTGGTGTCTTATGCTTTAGGAAATGCTAGCTAACACAGTTGAAAAACTGAACTTCTTGGTAGTTCACTTCAGATACTTGCCTTCCCAGAGTCTTTGGAAAGCTTAACTGAAGTGTATCAAAATTACTATATTTTCCTCCATTCTATGATCTTTGCTTTGTTTTTCTGATACAATAATCTTAGAAGTTCTGAACAGTCCAAGAACCCTCAAAGCTCCTTGCTGCAGTGTTTTATTTTCCATCACATGTCAATTAGAGATAAATTTCCAACATCAGCATGGACAAACAGGTGACTACCTCTGACTTCTTTTCCAGTCTCTTGATCTTAGCTCTCATTTTCCTGGTTATTTACTTTCCAGAATCAGACCCCCATTTTGCCTGCAATCCTTTTACTATAAGAAGTGGAGAAAAGTATGCAATGTTAAAATTTGTATATAGCCAAACAGAGTCACATTGTAATTTCCTACATAATCTCTCTCCTCTTTTCGAAGAATGTCATCCACCAGTGACTTTTCATACAGACAGAAGGATTTCAAGCATACCCTCTTCCTTGATGCATTTGTCTGAAAAAGCTATTTTTTTGGTCCTAAGGTATTGGAAAATATTAGATGCAGATATGTGAAAAGAAAACAGGACTGTCTTCCTGAACCTGCCTGCAAGCTGTTGTGACAACGATATGCTGCTATTACTCAGCATATTCTTCATGGAGCAGGGGGCTGAATTTCAAAACTGATTAAAGTCTCTGCTATGAAAAGGCCACAGACCCCAGCTAAGAATCCAGCCAAGTGTCTTCAGAAACTATCCCTACAGCAATTTCATGCAAAAACAGCAGAAGCGGATACTGCAGTTATTTGTAGTGAAAAATTATGCCAAGTGATAAGGATTGACAGAGCAATCAGAAAGGTTGTGAGGGATTCCTCAGGTATCCATTGGCATGGTATGGAAAAGATGGCACGTCTCTTTTGCTCTTTTGAAATGTGCATGGAAAGTCAGGGGGGAGGGGATGAAGCAGACTAGACCCCCAAGAATTTGACACAAAGTTACATATTCATTCCTTTTCTAGTTTTCACGAGAATGACTTAACATTCTAGAAGAGATGTACTGCTATCACGATATAGTTCAAACATACATAAGCCAGGAAAGGAGACAAAACTCAAGGTTGCCGATAAAATTGGCTATGTAGGAAGTTTACTGCAAAGTGAGCTGGAACACAAAGTTATAGCATGTTAATTCATTTCAAATTACTTTCCTGGGATGGTGAAAACAACTTTCTCCAAATAGAGCAAACCTTACACCCTACTGAAGGCTGAGAAGACTCTGTACTTTCTCTTCTTAATAAATATCTATGGCAGGGGGATTGGAACTAGATGATTTTTAAGGTCCCTTCCAACCCAAACTATCCCATGATTCTATGATTTTGGTAGCAGAGTCTAGCTCATGTACTGGGAACCCACACCCTACCCAACTTCTAAGGTTCGGTTCTGCGTAAGACATCCTCACTTTCAACAGAAGATGGAAAAAATTGCTTGGACTCTTGGGTATCCAATTCTACCATGCAAAGAACGGTAAAATTTAGGTTTGCTCAAGCATTATCAATTCACTTAAGCTACTTCATTGCTAAATGTAATTTCATTTTCCATTATCAAAGATGGGGGCATAAATTTAAAAGGTCTGGAAGATCTCTTCCCTCAATTTGTTTGCTGCTATAGTCCAGCAATACTTAGCACCAATGCATGTTGGCCCTTAAGAATGTTTCTTTATTTTTAGCATAATTCAAAGAAAGCAGCAAAATACAAGCTGATCAGTCTCTCTGGTTTAATTTAACAAGGTGGGCCATAAAGGCTTTGTTCTTTGACCAGTCATGCCAAAGTGCTGCTTTCACATATTAATGTGACATAATTTGTACAGTCGTAATTACTATGACAAGATAAAGGGAATTAGTTAAAACTTAATTAAAACCACATGCATTACAACTGTGACATATTTAGTAACTTTACTTCTTTGTTCATGGTTTATCAAAAGGGGAAGGGGTCCACATGAATTTTCCCAGTATTACAAGTGCATCTATTAGGAAAGAAAATTAAACACGAATCACAAATAACCAGATAAGACACAAACCTGAAATAAGACAAGTACTCTGATTCATGGTTAGTAACGAATTTCTTCACTGATACCTATGTACTAAAGCAGCAACAATAGACAGAAACTGCTCTTCCAAGGCTGTGAAAAGAATTGACCAGTGCAGAGGTCAGGTACAGAGATGGAAATCTGCAGTGATTCTGTGTCATATTAGTGGTAGCCCTTCCTGAACAGGCATTACCAAACAGCACCATAAAGAGCAGAAAAAAGGCTTGTCTTTTCACATTAAAAATGAGGATGATCAAAAAGAAACAACAGCTTTCTCTGGACTATCTGGGTAGTGTACAGCTCTATAGAAAGTAGAGAGGGAGAGTAGATAGCCTGGTCTAAAACTGTTTAAAAATTTAACCCTGTGCAGCATACTCTAGCAAATCGGCAAAATATAGTTATGTGTGCTTTGCTTTAGCAGCCATACCACTTTCCTATGACGAATTCAACTATTCATTCAACTCTGTTCATTTATTGACATCTTTTTTCTGTTAGGCGTTTTCTAACAGAAAATACAAGCCAAGACTGTATTATTGTAGTACAGACCCTCAACAGCATCACAGCAAAACATTACCCTTTCCAGGTTTTGGCTTCAGAATATACTATCTATTCTTCTAATACTGGAGAAGTCACAAGATGCTTTAGTGCAGATATTTTCAACAGAATCTGGGCTCCATGGTGACCATATCAATCAGCTTTATGGAGTTCTCAGTTTCAAAACCTCAATGAACTTTGTATGTCTTAGTGTGTTTTTCAATCCTTGTTCTCCATAGAAAATCATGGCAACGACAAGAAAAGGGAAGAAAGCAAGAGTGGGAAAACTTATTGCCCCAGCAGGACGATTGCTTCCTTCTCATTTAACATAAAGAGGTGGCTTATCTCCCATGCTGGTACCAGTTATGCCTAATAAGCTCTGGCTCTTAATAAGTTTTACTCTAACATGCTTCTGATGAGAAGTGAAATAGTTAACAGCACTGACATTTACAGTACAACTAGGTATCAGCATTAATATTGTTGAAATGAATGGGACCATCACATGTCTCAGAGCTGTGGTTTCATGTCCCTGCATCCTGCACCCTTTTTCGATGCTAACAGACAGGTTAACTTTTGAATTACAACAAAAAACATACTAGCATGGGAAAGAGGGTATATACACCAAAGAGGCATCTTGTTTTGATGCATCCCAGCACAATTAGATTTTTACTGCTGTATCCCGAGTCCCAGAGGGTGTGTATCCGGGACCAGTGCCAAAACACCTAAAGATCTAGGAACTAAAGAACATTCACAGTCAAAATTTATACAAACACCTTCCTGGTTTCCTTGGTAAAGGAATGTGTCAGAAACAGCTCACCAGACTCCTAGACCTACAACTGAATCTGACTCAGAGTCTGACTGCTTTGTGGTGACAGGAGCTCCTATAAGCAGCCATAAACTATATTAAAACTAGCTTATTCAGGTGTCACCAGTAACATAGCTGCAGCATAGCTGATGCCACCTACCTACTTATTTAGTCAGCATCTCAAGGGTAAGTCTTGGTGTGAGCTGCTGTGATTACACCTTTCTACAGAAAGCTAGCGCAGGCACGTAACCCTTTGTAGGAGGACACAGCATCACAATAGCAGACTGATTCTTCTGTTCACATTACATGGCACAAAAGAAGTTTCACAACAATTAGAAAAGGATGTAGCAAGAATTTACATGTGCCCAATATTTTGGTATTTTCTCCAAGACTTTTTGGTTGTAGGTGCACTTTATAAACACATTTCCTGTCTTCTGGAGAAAGGGGAATTATGTGAAATACATTTCTGAGATTTTAAGATAGAATTAGCAGCTTGCAACTCAGAAAAGTAAGAATAATTGAAGTAACAAATAATCCAATGAATGAAGTATAATCCCTGCTTTCCTATCCTGAGTGACCCTCACTGCAACTACTTCAGAGCAAATCTGTGCATCCATTAGACTATATTTATATTATGTCTACACCTGTGTACTCAAAAGTATACTGTTCTATATTCCTGTAATGCTTCAAAAGCAAATGTTGCTATACTGGCAGACTAAATCTACCACAGCCTCATCCTCACAAGAGTTAAACAAGTAGCACTAATAAAAATATATTTTTTAGATGTAATGGATTGACCATCAGTCAAAGAATCTGCTGCAAAGATCTAAGACATTATTGCCTTTATTTCGTTACCTCACCCATCTGGCAGAGGTAATTGCCCCCACAACAGAGAAAACAAAAGCAAAGTCAAGTCCTACTCTTCCCTAGAACTTTAAGCAAATATAGCAAAACACCCATAACAAAAGATGCGTGTTCTTTTCCACTCCTTCTGCTCACCTGTAGCAATGGGGTAATGTGAAAAATTAAGGTCAGTAGCATCTTATCTCATTTCAAGGAAATATAGACATCCAAGTCATAGTGGGATCATCCAGCAGAGCACAATTTAGCCGCTAACAGAACTATGCCAGTAAGAGTCTGCCATATAAACATTCCCTCCACAAATTTAGAACACATCTTGCATAGTTACGACTCATTTAACACTGGGACTGATACGCTGCAAGTTGCACATAAGCAGAGTAAAAAAACCCTGAAATCTCAGTTTAGCTTTAAAAGTAGGTGTCCCTTAGAAACTAAAAATCATCAGCATCTTGAACAAAATGTTAATGTTAATAAACTAAAATACACACTTCTGTGCAGCTTTGTGGCAACCATTGTGATCTGCACATTTGTAAAACTGTGAAACTTTCAGCACCACATCACTTGCAAATATGAAAGATGTGAAAATACCCAATTTTGCCCCAGCAGTAACACATCAAGTGTAGCACTAAAGAGACTGTTTCACACAGCAAAACTAACTATTGGAAAGGCAAAAATACCAAGAATAGAAAGGAATATTTAGGAGTTTAGAAAGGCATAGCTACTTTGAATACTGGGATAAATAAAAACCTGAATTAAATTTTATATTTTTAATTTAAAAAATAATCTAATTTTGAGCCACTTTCTTGGTGTCACTCACTGAAAGGTATTGTAGCAAAGTTGACATTCACTACAACAAAATGCATGCTTTAAAAACTGAAAAATAAAAGACCTTAGAATAAAGTATATCTAAGCAGCCAAAACCATGAAAACTAAAACTGTGAAAAGAAACATGACAGTATCAATAGATACATGAGAAACAGACAAAAAGTACACCAGCCATGTAAACAAGGGAAAATTTCTTTGCTTTGGTCTTTTAAAAGCCATCAATTTTAAAGCAAGTTGAAACTACTTGCCTGGCATTTTGCATCCAAAATCACCCTGACACTTGCATTACTGAAGGCTTCCCAAATGACATACCTCTGTAACCTGCCAAATACTGCATCTAAACAACTATACTTTCATCTAAACAACTATGAGAAGACACCCATATGTGTTACACAGATTGTAACCAGAGAAAAACATCAGAGAACTGTCAGAGGAAACCTCCCTTAGTCTCAGTCTAACATAAAAATACAGGACATATCCTGCTAGGTCAGGCTATCTAGAGAGCCTATGTCTTCAGCCACATCAAAAACTCTGCTCCTAGCACAGAAGTCCACTCTTTCCTCTCTTGCCCTCACAGGAACTGTTAACAATGATTAAGGATCTTAGATGTTCACTCATGGCTCTGTCTTTCGTATCTGCCTTGGCCCTTTTGGCCAGAAATTTCTCCAAGCCTCTTCATCTCCCCTCCGCAACCTCTCATGGCCACAATTTCACAAGTTCACTATCCACCATGCAAGAAATACCTTTTCCCTTCTTGTTTTAATTTTTTTGCTATTTTCATTGAACTACTGTTACCTCATATGTTGAATAACAAACGCTCTATTTTTGCAGACATCAGGTATATCACATTGAGTTTTTACCTCTCCTAGGTGGAAGGTTGCCTGCCCTTCTGGTCAACAGCTATCACTCCCTCCACCATTTCAGTTGTCCTCCTCTGTAGATTCCATAGTTCTGCTGTGCCCTCTAGAGAGACCAGAATAGTACACTATACTTCAGATGCGGGTTCTTTACAGTTTTACAAAGCAGCAAAATATTGCCTTATATCTCAAAACCCCTTCTGATGATGCCTGGAATTTTGTTTGCTTTTCTAGCCAACACTGCACATAGAGCCAATTGCTTCAGATAATTGAAATCAATGACAGCTCTCAAGATCTGTTTTCTGAGCTGCCACTACAACATTTTCAGAATGTGCATTTTAAGTCAGTTTTCTGCAGATGTGTTACTGTATATTTATCTATAATGAAGTTGTTCTGACATGTTTTTGTCCTCTCATTCAACTTGGCAAGATCTTTTCAGAGCAAGGAATTGTACATGAACCTGGACATTTTACTGCATGTTCCCTTCTCCAGGTCACCAATGAAGGTGTTGAATGAGAATGGTATTAGCACTGATCTCTGGGCACCTCCAATACTGACTCTTTTCCTTCCTGATGTGACCTTAAAACCTAGCCATCTGCTTCCTAACCTGTAATCAGATTCGAGTCCTCAAAAGGACCTTTCCTCCTCTTTCTTCAATAACCCAAATTCTCTTCTCCTCCAGAACTCTAGCTTCTACCAGCAAAAAGTAAGGCAGAAATAGTCTCAACTAAGAAACAATGCCCATGGTTTCCTTCCTCAGATCCTCTGTGAACTGGGAGATGCTTTTCTGTGTTTTCCTTAGTTTTTCCTTGCTACAACGTTAATAATTTCCCCAGCTCCTCCTTTCATCCTAGTTGGTTTTTCCCTCTAAGCAGTTTCACTGCTATTTGTACCAAATCTCGTATCTTCAACTGAAATAAATCTTATATTTTTTGGATAATATAACTTGCTTTACTGACTCCCAGTATACTAGAGAGGGTGTATTTATTTTGTTTAAAAGGTGCAATACTTTCTCAAAGAAAATATTTGGTTTGCTTGGTCCAATCTTCTATATATTCTTCTTTAAAAAAAAAAAAAAGGTTCATATTAATATTTTAAAGAGTATTTTGCAGAAGGGAAAACTGGGTAATAATTTCATAAGCAACACAAATGTCTAAGAAATTATCTGCCAATTTGTGACTTGGTTACAATTTCTTTACATAAATGATTTACAGATGAAATACTAAACAGACCCCATTAAAGGTCTTTTTTCATCTAGCTAGCAACTTGCTGCTAGCTAATCTGGTACAGCAGGAACCATGTCAGAGGGGAATGATCAAAGTATTGAACTAGAAAATAAAGTAAAAGGGATTGGGTGACAACAGTTTGATGTCTCATTGAGGAGAGAGTAAAGCTTGGAAACAACTTTTAACATTTGGTTGTACATTCAAAATTCAGTTCCTGGGTAGCACACAGCAATTAAGAAAGGAAAGGATATTTGCTAATAACATTTAAACTGTTGCTGTTTTTCTGGTACTTATTAGCACTTACTTGTCTACACCAACAAGTGAATGTTTTAGATATATGAAGCCTCTTTTAAATATTCAATACTTCACTTCTGGCTACATACCTCAAGATAAACAGAGGTCAGACAGTTAAGGCAGGTAGGGCACTCCCCAGACTCACTCTACCAGGCTGTGAAAGGGTATCACAAAACTCAGACTACAAATCAGAAGTTTACTATTGCCATAGATGTTTTACGTAAAACTGAAGAAGACCAAACATCTTTCTCCCTCCTGATCAAAGACACATTACAAAGCACATAAAACAGAGAAAAGAGCAGAAGAGAAAGATCATGAGAGATTATGGGTCATTACCTAGACTTGTGCGCTCAGGACATAAATAGGCATAAAAGAGATGAGACTGGCACAAAGTTGTAAGAAAACTAACTCTCTTAACAAGATGCTCCACATAGTTTATCAATTCCTTTCTAATCCTTCTTTCTTTTCCCAGTAATTTCATTGTGTAGATGCCTGTATAGAGAGAGGCAGAATTACATTTCTGCTTATATTGTGTTGTAATAAAATAAAACACCGATTGGTAGGCAGTTTTTATTTCATTGCAATTCTAATATGTTTAGGCTAACACAACAGCTAACAATAAGCCTTAACCACTTCCCACATGTTTCATTTATGTGGTTAGCCACTGATACACAACTAATGTTGAGGTGGGTCACTTCTATTTTTCAATTTCTCCTCTGTTTTCTAGTTGCAAGTTTCCACTCACTGGTTGCAAGTAGAGAAACTACAATTCCTGAGAGACATTTTGTTGTCAGCTGAGCACTGAGAAAAAGAATATTAAGATGTAGGATCTTGCTCTATGCTTTTAGAAAGCATCAACCAGAGTTTTGTTACATAGATAGAAAGGAGAAAAAAGTTAGAGGCCAACCTGAAACCAGAACTGCAGGGAATTTTTTTACTAAAGATGCTCATTTCAGGTTAAATAAAATGTTTTACTTGACCTATGACAATTCATGGGGCATTTTTAGAACATGATGAGGACATGGAAACAAAATCCTGCTTATGTCTTGAAGTCCAGTGTTTACATGAATTATTTTAGGTTAATCTTCCTGGAAAAAAATGGGCCCAGGCACTGCCTATCTCATCACTGTCTTACACTGAGCAAAGATTCTATCTTCAACTTCTTAGTCCCTGGCAACAGGAACTATTAAGAAAAGGTTAAAGTGATTCTTAAAGATAAAGTGGAAAAATCAGTCAAAGCACTGAAACTGTAAAGTATTAACTCACACATTCACATTAACTACTACTTATTCCTCTGCCCTTTACCTGTAGCGGTATTTTTAAAGGGAAAGTGTCTTGATAATCTTTCACATGATATTAAAGATGGTAAAAACTGTTCTTTTAGCAGCAGCTGATATAGGCAGAAATTGCTGTTAAAACTCAGTGTTGCTTCTTGAAAACAAAGGAAACATACACCTACAGCTAAGACAAAAGAACTGCAAACAAGAGGAGCAGGAAATGCAGATCTTGCTGACAGGTCTCTGTGTGTGTCCCTAGACAAAGTCAGCCACTGTGGAAGTTTTTATTCACTACAATGCCACTTGATTGACCTGTTGCAACTTAAGATAATTGTGTTCAGTTGCCTCCTAAGTCATGACTTCATGGCAGTGTCACTAGAGAGGCCTTTTTAGCCATATATGTCAAAACAGAAGGCAAAGAAGAGAAGGGGAGAGGGAGAGAAATCAAACCAGAGAGATATAATAACCAGTCAAGGTGTTTCCTTTGGTTAAGATGTTTTGCATAACCACAATAACTGCTCTTTGGAATAAGTCATCTTACCAGCAAGGTGCAGCTATGAGCCACTGAGTTCAGTCTGGCTGTTGCAGTAGGCCTGGTTCTAACTGAGATGTTGCAGAGTGCTTTTCACCTGCTTACCTGCATCTAATTGTGAAGAAAAGCACATGGCAGACAGAGAAGTACCAAGAGAAGATAAGGTTCTATTTATCAACAGTTCATGTAGCACAGCTAGTAGATTCTGTCAGTAAGACTTTTGGTTTAGGAAAAACCCACTTTGTGGTTATATGAGACAGGAAATTTAAGTCAAGTACTCCTAAGCATCCAGATCCAAAATGTCATGTCTACAGAACTTCATAAGAGCTTAAACTCACTTTGGCAGTTCTTACTTGCTCAAAACATTTGTATTGCCAGCTTTTATCCCGGACCAGGTACCACGTGTGTTTCTACAATCAGCATAAAAGTGAGAAAACGGGCACAAACTTCATACCATGTTCTGACTAGACAGAAATGCAATTGTGTGCTTGCATCTGATACAGAACTAATTTGTCTTGCTGGGTAATTCTACATAACATCCAGTTATTATATTAATGATCACACAACCATAGCCATAGTCTTTTTCTGTTGTTTTGGCTTTTTGGAACACTGTTATATAAAAACTACATTGAATTTCTGTTGTCTCTGACAATTTCTAGTCTAAGACTCTCCTGTGTGATACAGATTTAAATTCTGTCTGATTTAGCATAAGGTTTTCCAAGCAGTTTCTAAAACACTGTTCTCCCATTTCTCTCAGACTGAATCATCTTTGGAAAGCTGCATTTTGTGCACATTTCCCTGTCATTTCTCTTGCTTCTCCTAAAGACTGTGTTTTCTTTTAGTCATGGGCAAAGTTTATCTCCTTAGCATTTGTGTTGAAGACACATTAATCTTATTTCTGTTGCCTACCCTAGCAATTGAAAACCATCCATGCCATTCTTCAGCCTAAGATTTAGGATTTCATGGGAGCATCTCCATCTGCCCAGAAAGGGTAAAACATACCTGATCTTTCAACATGTTATGGGTTCTACAAAAATTACTAATGCTTTGTCTCTGAGAATGAAACCATTTTACCAAAGGCAGTGCATTGAAAAGAGAGTTAAAACTTCCTCCAGCAGTGCCTTATGATAAGAGTAGGTCATGTTGATGCTGCATCTCTCAAGTTGTGTGGCACAATGCACTGACAAGAACTCAGCTGTTCCAGCAGAGCAGTGTCTGGTTAAAGATACACCAATACATGCTGGGGACCAACTATCTGCAGAAAGGGACCTGGGGGTCCTGGTGGACACCAGGTTGAACACAGGCCAACAATGCATCTTTGCAGCAAAGAAATCTAATGGCATCCTCGTCCGCATGGGAATGCTGCCAAGGGATCAAGGGAGGTGATTCTTCCCCTCTCTGCTGCCCTGGTGAAGCCAAAGCCACATCCACATGCTGTGTCCACTTCTGGGCTTCTTGGTACAAGGCAGACATAGGGCTCCTAGAGGGAGTCGTGTAAAAAAGTACAAAGACAATGAAGGCACTCAAGTATCTCTCATATGAGGAAAGACTGAGAGAGCTGGGATTATTTAGCCTATGGAAGAGAAGGCTGAGGGATAATTTGATCAACGTCTACTAATATCTAAAGGGAAGCATAAAGAAGAATCCAGCAGTGCTCAGTGACAGGACCAGTGGCAATGGGCACAAATTGAAAGACAGGATGTTCCCTCTCAGCATCAGAAAATCTTTTTTTAATGCGAAGACAACTAAACATTAGAACAAGTTGCCCAGGTAGGCTGTGGAATTTCCATTCTTGGAGATATTTGAAGCCATTTGAACACAGTCCTGGGCAGCCTGCACTAGTTGACCCTGCTTTAGGACAGTAGTTGAACAAGATGATGTCAGAGGTCCCTTCCAACCTCAAGTATTTTTTAAGCTTCTACATCTACAAGCCATGCCTGCCCACTTGTAAAACTGTCTGCCATTCTGCTTGCAGTGGCCTCTTGGAAAAGCCTTTGGCACAAGAGATGCTGCAGCAGTTTTGTACTGCAGTAATCTTTCCTCCCAGCAGATTTCCTAATGCCAGGCTTTTGCACCAGGATTTATGCCAAAGGAAGCTGGCAGAACCCCACGCATAACCTCACCTGATGTTTTATGTTGTCTCAGAGGCAGTAAAAAGGAGCTTGTTTTTCATGTGCCATCACTTGTTTTGGCAGCACAGCCAAGCCCAAAAGTTACCTTCTCTGAGGTCAGATACATCATGAAAAGTTCTGCCCTATTTGAAAAGGGCTTGTATTAGCATAGCTGATAAAACTGAAATACATTCATTCTCTCCTTTATCCTGACCTCCTCTTTGAATCACTTATCATATATCCTAGCCCATCATTTCTAAACATAATACCAGATTTGTCCATCTTACTCTGTTGATACTCTTGTTCCTCTTTTGTGGAAGTACAGACTTGGCATCTGGAGGACATTGTTCCTTCTGAGAACTCAAAATTTCAAAGCTCAAATGACACTAGTTATAATATTTACTTATTTATTTTTCTATTCCTGTTCTTTAAGGGCTGTTATTTTCAGAGAGCTTGAACTTTGCTTAAAAATTGAAAGGGAAAGGATTGTCTTTTTGGAAGAGAAAATCATGAAACATTCTGGATATGTTTTACAGGCTTGAGATCTAAAAAGTTATTGCAAAGATCTTACCTTTGTTAATTTAATCTAACCTAACAGTTTTGGGGTGAAAAGGCCAGTACTCCTCTAATCAGGAGAGACAGGAATACCACCTCTCAGGGTTTTTTTTTGAGCCCTAGACAACTTCCTTCTCCAAGCAGAAACACTGAGCTTGCAGACAGCCCAAGTATATTTCCTGCAAATCAAGCTCTCCCTACAGAAATCTACTCTAGGCAGCAGAAGAGGATCCAGTAGGAAATCTTCAGTTACCTCACCTCCAGGACACTTTGATGTGATAGACTGATACTGTATTTATTAAATGACAAATATTTTTAACATATCTCTGAGGATGAAATATGATCTTCAGCTGAATCATTACTGAAAACAGAGTTTGGACTCAAGTCTCATTTAGTCAGATTTTACCTGTATCTGGTATTTCTCCCCAATCAGAGAGTCAAATATTCCTAACCTCTCAGGTAGAAAATGACCACCGACTAGCAGTGGTGCTTGATATGGAATGAATTACTTTCCTATTCTGTAGAGGCAACTTGATAAGAACTTGATGGACATTGGAAAGCTGGTCTCACAGGACATTTGGAGAAGGCTGAGGTACTTAATAACTTCTTTGCCTCAGTCTTCCCTGGCAAGGCCTCTGCTTGCACAATTCAAGTCTTAAAAACCAAGGCCATAAACTGGGAGAAGCAGGATCCACCTACTGTGAGTGAAGAGCAGGTTTGAGACCACCTGAAGAACTTGGAGGTCACAAGTCCATGGGACCTGATGAGATCCACCCATGGGTCCTTAGGAAAGTGGCAGATGAAATTGCCAAACCACTGTCCATATTTGAAAGGTCGTGGCAGACTGGTGAAGTTCCTGCTGACTATAGAAGGGGGAACATAAACCCCATATTTAAAAAGGGGAAAAAAGAAGATCCAGGAAACTACAGGCCAGTCAGTCTCACCTCTGTGCTTGGCAAAATCATGGAGCAGGTCCTCCTGAAGGTGCTGCAAAAACACATGGAGGATGACAGAGAGGTGATTGGAGGC
>VZTY01034104.1:257419-290338 GCA_013400935.1 Turnix velox | reverse complement strand
CTGCACATGGGTCGGGAAAATCCCAAGCACAGATACAGGCTGGGTGGCTTGAGTGCAGCCCTGAAGAGAAAGATTTGGGGGTGTCAGTGGATGACAAACTCAACATGAGCCACCAGTGTGCACTTGCAGCCAAGAAGGCCAACTAAATCCTGGCTTGCATCAAGAGAAGTGTAACCAGCCAGTAGGTGATTTTGCTTCTCTATTCAGCTCTGGTGAGGCCCCACCTGAGTATTGTGTCCAGTTCTGGAGTCCTCAACATAATAAGGACATTGATCTATTGGAGTGGGTTCAGAGGAGGACCACGAAGATAATCAGAGTGCTGGAGCAACTGCCCTATGAACACAGGCTGAAGGAGTTAGGGTTGTTCAGCCTGGAGAAGAGAAGGCTCAGGGCGGACCTCATAGCAGTGTATCAATACATGAAGGGGGTACAACACATATATATAGATATGTATATATACACACACATCTTCAGATATCTTTATCACTAAACCCAGGTTTTCACAGTGACAGGTAATAACATAATAGATGCTTAGCTCAGAAGATTTCACCTCTTCACTGAATTCAGGACGCTTACCCTTCAGCATCTTCCTGTCTGAAACTTCACAAAACAAACAGAAGCCACACACACATTAAAAAGGGTAAAAGTAGGAGATTCAGTTTCATAGGCCCTCTCAATAGCAGGGAATTTCCTCAGTGAGAATATGGTATCCTAGAATATTTTCCTCTCCATAGAGAAGAAATGCCAAGGACTTGCACATTTCCAGCTCATTTGACATGGGGTTGGTTAACTACCTGCTAACTTCAAATATCAGACTGATTTATCAGTTTAGTACTAACTAACCCAAGTGAATCAGGTGCTGAAGATCCAAGAGGTACTCTCACTCATGAAGAGTTTTCATTCTAAAGTAAAGCACAAGTGAAGTATACTTTACAGTCTGATAACCTGATCAGATTGACATTGTTCAAAACTTCCCATTTAACAGCAACATGTATTAATGCCTACTATACTAGGTAAAATTGAAGAGAAACAGATTTCTACCTACTGCTGAATAGGGATGAAATAAATTAACAAAAGAAAAAGGTATTAAGGATACTAAATTTAAGCAGATGGATATAACTTATAGTTCAAGAAGTACCTAAGCTGCAGTACTATAGGAATGGAGACAAAATACCACAGTACAAGCCCTGGTTTTCATTTTCTTTTCTCAGTCATCTATTACTGCCTAATATGATGACTGTCAAATGAGCAAATGGATCTGTGATCTCACTCACTAACTTTTTTTCTAATTTTGTATGTTATTAAACTGAGGGATGGAGAGGTGGAAGGCTCTACAGCTCATTAGCAGGGTCTTGTGATATAAGCACTAACTTTAAGCTGAGAAAAAGCCTTACTTTGGAAAGAGAAGGCATTTAAACATTAATAATTTTTGGCCTTTACATAACTTAAAGAGCAAGAATGTCCATTCTGCGCTTGCACTGATAAAACTTTATTATCTATGTTGCTCTGCTTGTTGAACCTACTAAGCCTGCAGCATTCAGACTGTGTAATTTGAAATTATAAATGTTAAACAAAATACAAATAAGTTTTGAAAAACACATTGCAATATTACAGCAAGGGCTAAATTATTTTTTAATACAACATCCAGCAACAGAAAGCCATTCCAAATATTATTTCAGTGATCCTTTCAGTAACTCCTGTAACATGCTGGTGGTGGGTTTTGTATTTCATCTCCTGTGCCTGCCAAAAGCAAGGGATTTATCTCAAAAACTTCACAATCACAACTACGACCTCATCCATTCCAGAAGAAAAAAGGTAACACTGGAAGGAGTTATCACATCTCTGTGGACTAGTCCATATAGAGGAGATCTATTCTTACATCACCAAGTCTTCTTCGCTAGTAGTTTACAAAGTGCTAGCAGGTTGAAGCTACTCAATTGCTCTTCCTTCTCTTTTATGGCAATGCATTTACATGTGTTAGAAGGAAATAAAGAAGAGGTTGTGTTCGGATCAGAGAAGACAACAGAAGTTCAGGCCTCTGGACAGAAAAAGCATCGTTTACTGTTGGTTAAAGCAGAATGCATAAGCTCCTACCACCTATGGCCAAGAATGACCAATCTCTCCCCACTTTCCCAGCAGCAGAGTCAGAAACCTCAGTGCAGGTTTAGATGATGCTGACAGAAGCATAAAATGGGAAATAACCAAGATTGTGAGAGAACAAATATCCTTGAAAGGAAGACCTTGTGGATACATTAGCTTCGTAGCACGAGTTACGTTTCTGCAAGGCACATAAAAAGAAACTGAGGCACAGTCACATACATCCATGGTTTGTCTTGACTGCATTATACCTCTCTCCATACAAACAGCAATTTGTGCTAAGTGAATTCATGGAAATTGGTGCTTAACTGAATAGTAGGAGTGCAATATGGATTGAAATATCTAACCAACAGAAACAATATACAGCTTTTTAAACACCAGTCCCTTAAAAGGAGACTTGCCTTGCCCCTCTCAACAAACATGCTTAATTATTATCTCGTTTGATTTTTTTTTTAGGAAAATATTTGAAATAATTGATTTTTAAATGTTGCGGTGAGCATTTCAATTACTCTTATCCACTTCTTCCTCTTTCAAGTTCAGAAACTAATGTCAATCAGAGAGCCCAGATGCCAGTCTAAATATTTCAGTATTAGCTAGGGTATTTGGTTCCTAGACACAAAGGCGAGACACAAAGGCTGCTGTTCTGCCAGGTCTCAAGTTGTCCCTGCCTAACAAAGTATTAATGCTGTTGACTGATTGTTCAGACTACCTTGTTCTGGACATCTGAGCTTTTCCTCTCCTCTTTTTTTGCAGCAGAACAGCTGCTTTGGGCTAGTACTGCATCTATGCAAGTGTCCATCCATTTATTAACCAGGAATCCAGAAAAGTACATTAATTCAGGACCCTTTTAAGACAAAAAACACATGGTTATCCCCTATCCCCTAGGTATAATTTTCCATGTATGATAAAGTTTCCAAACAATTAGACATGTAAACACACATGAAAGACCTGGGAAAAAGTCTCTGCACACATGCAGGCCTATGGCAGGTAATGCATATTGCCTATCACTTTCCCCTGGAATATGAAGAACACTTGCTTTATCATGTGCCTAAGAAACTTGCCAGAGACTCTGTAAAGCCCAACTCTGACCTTAGCCACCTCTTTGACTTCCTGTACAAAATTTCCTCTGCACCAAATGGGCCAGAAACACTCCATATGTGGCTGATTTCTCAACAGTTTTGGCCTTAAATTATTTATTATTTCTTCAGTGCCATCAAGGTATCTGTGGCTGTGCAATACAGAGGGAAAGATATGGTCTCCATCTCTTGAGACTTAATCTAAATGAGGCAGAATGCTTAGTGCAGACATTCAAAGTAATACCACACAGCATGAACAAATGAAAAATTCCATCACTCAGCTCCTTATTATCAAACATTATTGTAGAACATGTGCATTTTCAGTAATGCCAGGTGTGCACGTAAAGATTTTCTTAGATTACCTACATCAAGATGGAAAGTGATAAAAATTAGATCTGTTTGACATAATCACTCATCCAAAACCTTAGCATAAATGGAACAAAGTCACAAGTCTTGCTGTAATTTAGCTTATTTTGCTTGGTGAACAGATATGGGCTATTCACTGAAAAACTGTTTTGCTGGTACAACCTGCATCTATGTTGTGATTTAACCCAAGCCAGTAACTAAGATCACACAGCTACTCACTCTCTTATTCCCATGCCCAAACCCCAGTAGAGGAGGGAGAAGAAGAAAAAGAAGGGGAAGAAAAAAAAAATTGTGAGTTGAGACAAATAGAGTTTAATAAAACAATAATGGACAAGGAAAATTAAAATCATAGTAAAAGAATACACAAAATAAAGTCATACAAGTTACTCTCACAACTCAGTGATCAAGAGTCCAGCCCATTACAAGTAGCAATTGTGCATCTCTGTCCCTCAGCCAATTCCCATTTATGTAATGAGCATGATACTTGTGATATGGAATATTCCTTTGCCCAGCTTGTTCTGCCTATGCTCCCTCTCAGCTTCCATAACAATCAGAAAAAGTCCTTGACTAATGTAAAACTTCACCTGGCAATAACTAAAATCATACACCAGCATCATTCTCACATCAAACCTAAAACACAACAGCTACTTAGAGAATAAATTAGTTCTGCCCCAGCCAAAGCTAGGATGCTCTATTAGAAGGTTTTGAAGCCACTGCAACTTTGTGAAATGTTCACAATGTACAAAGGGCCTTGAACAAAAGTTAAAATACTTGAGGTAGTGGCTAATTTTTTGAAGAAAGTTTGAACTGAATGTACATGAAAGATTACGTATAATTGGGTATATACTGCTCATTAACTACTATACTTTGTTAAACTCGGTAATGCATAAGTTTAAAATGGTAAGAATTTGGAGGAAAAGGACTTTTCTTTACAGCAAGATAGAGAATGCAGATGGGTAGTTACAGGAGTGTAGCTGACACACTAAAGGTTTCACATGTAACCTACCTCATGACAATTGGTGTATATACCAATATGCTTTGAGAAGTAACTTTACCCCAGCAGTGGGCAAGAAGAATGATAAATTGAAATAAATTAGCAGAATTTCAGGCACAGCTGGAATCACTCAAAGTTATGACTGCAAGGAAGCTGGAACAGAATGCAATAAATATGGAAAAGTCATTAAAAATATTCAAAAGCAAAAATAGCTACAGAATTAGAGGGAAAATGGATTGACTTAGTAGGACAGAATAAATAGAGAAATTTGAATATTGAGATGGGTGAAGTATTCAAGACAAAAACTATTTCTGTCAGATATCCTGTCACTGAGGGGATGTCTCCTCTGCAACAGGGCAAATTATCGAGTCACCAAGTTCAGATGTAGACCTGAAGATAGCCTACCCAGGCATTTTGCATTTTTATGCTTCATGGTATTTCAAATCCTGGTCTAAATTCCCATAAATGAAGAACAAACATGACTACTGACTGCCCACACATGCCCATCTGTTCAGATGGCACAGCTCCCACTAACAATTTAGTTGGGCAGTTTCACTGAAGTCTAGGTGCCAAATCAGCATACGTTTCACAAAGATAGTCTGTATGACTCTACAAGCACCGTTTTCTTTGTAAGATTCCCTTGTCTGGGACAGGTTTGAAGATTACCAATCTAATGCTTCCCTGTTAGCCTGTTTCACAGGAAACAAGGTTATGCAATTGCAGTTTATCTCCTCATCTGTCAGCCTGCCCTCTTCTTTCACACAGAAGTTTGGCAAATCTCAACCAGATCTGACAGAAGGGCAATGGCTTCAAAGTTACTATTTTTCTATATGTTTCATTAATATCTGGTTAGAGGAGACCTTATTAGTGAATTCAGTGAGGCAAGTTCAACTGAGTGAACTACCCATCAGAAAAAAAATCCCTACAGGTGAATGTTGTCTTACCCAAGAGAAAAGCTACCATCAGAACTTCACTGATACTACGCAGAAGAGAATCCAACCCTTAGACACTAATTCATAGTAAAGAGGACAGCTGCTCACAGAACTTGCATTTGATCACACTTCCCAAAGTATGTGACCAAATCAAATACCTGAAAGCAAATAATAAAGAAACTCGGAAATTACAAACATTTATGGCCCCAGCTCAAACACTACATGTGCTCAGCAGAATAAGCTGGCTGCACACTCTCAGCTTGCATAGGACAAGCACAGTGCCATCCACCTACACATATCAAAAGTGCATCAGAATATCTGTTGGAATTTTTAGATTTTGCAAGTTCCTCAGTAATGTCCTAATGAATGTTTCAAAACTCACGTAAGTTCTCACACACTTCTTTGAATGTTCAGTGCTGTCCATCAAACACTTGGCCGCAGGAGAAAACCAATGCAATGAACAAGTTATTCCTGGGTGTGTATAGTACAAAAGAAAAGCCTATGTGACAGCTTCCTCTAGTTGGCGCAGTCAGTTCAAGTACCTCAAGCTATTTCACTTATAAGGCTATTTTCAAAGTTACACCATTAAAAACTTTCAGAGATATGCTATACTGTAAAGACTAATGGTAGCAAACAGCTGTTTTTTTGCTGCAACAAACTGCAGCGCAGAATGCAATGAGGATATATAGGCTAGTTTCCTTGGAGAGGGAGGGGGCTAGAAGTGACCAATGCATACTGGTCTTGAAAGAGGGAATTTGCTTGTCTTTTTATCTTCAAAACAAAACAAAGTCCACTAAACTATCAGTATATACATACCAGCTCCACAGATGCAGAAGGCTGTAATAAGAGAAGGGAATAAATACCGTATTTATTCTCATGGTCTTCTTATGCCACACAAAAATCAGTTCCAGATGTCCTGGCTAAGAACAAGACGGCAAAGGACCTAGATTAAGGGAGATAGCCAGCACCCACAGTATGTAATTAAGGTCAATCTGGCATAAAAAAAAAGGAAGATCATCCCATTCCCTTTCACATGAACTGTGGCTCCAGATGATCCACTTCTACCAAGAGGTCTGTGGCAAATAGCAGAATTTAATCGAGATGTATGAACCATATCAGTAGTATGTATTCCCGCCATGAGACTTGCTCCCAAACTAGGATGTTACTATCAAAAAAGGCAAACTATTTCCACAGTTCAAAATCCATGAACAGAAATAGCTTATTTGAATTTACTATTTTGTACAATAGCATTTCTATTTCATTGTTTCTTTTATTTTTCCTAAGCATTAGGTATTTTCTTCAGCAAACATAACTAAGATTAGTATTTCTGTCACTGATACTGTATCCTGGGAAGAGCATTCCCTAGAAATAGAGAATTTTGCATGCTCTTAAGTGACTCTCTTGGTCTTGCTGGGTCAAATACAGTACAGTTTCTATTTACAGGTGGTTGATATCCAATAAAAATGCTTCTCTGCAGTTCCACATGTGGAATAGTCCTTACAATGAGAGAGAGACAAATATAAAATAGACCAATAAGTTATCATTTTTATTTTTTTAACTGCAGTTTAGGACTAAATAAAAATAATCATTCCTCATGCTTTCTGAGAATCTTTTACTCTGCTAGATAAAATTGGTGAAGGCTTTTGAAGGATGCAATTTTATTGGCAGTTACTCCTCAAACTAAATCAATAACTCTAACAATTTTTAATAGCAAAGCTCTTTCCATGTGAGTGACTGCAGTGCATGTGCATAAGCTCCAGTGATGTTTATTGTATATCAAGATGGAAAAGCTAGACTTTAAATTGTGTAACTTTCCATAACACAGCTTTCCTGAGGGCTGTTCAACTCAACAAGCAGCCATGGAAAAGGGGGGGTGAATGCAGCAGAGCTTTTCCTTTCCAGCTCAAGATGCAGAAGAGGCCCCACCCAGTAAACGAAACCTCTGAAATTAATTCACATGATCCTCCAGGCTAAGGAAAGAGAAGCCATGGAACAATACAGCAATACAAATCTTCCTCACCTTTCTCATTCTGATGCCTTCTTTCTCATAAAAACAAACTGCCCCCCATAGCAAAGAAAGCTGTGTGGTACTCCATGGTGCTCCATAATTGTAGTCATGTAAAACTTGCATCTAATACACTAGAATTTGCCCAGTTTCAATGTGGTAGAAGCCACAGAATTTTCTTCTCCATTCCTCACTGTGGCCACAGTATTCAATAGAAACACCGTAGACACTTCAGTAGGTGAGAAACGTCCTCTTGCCAAACTCAATTATCAGTGACGCAACAGAAGACCTGCTCTTTTGAAATTTAAGAAGTAATCAGAATTCCTTCTAAATACATTTTAATGGCAAGATCAACATGTAAATAATTTGGTAGAATATCACCATCTGGTGGATACACCCACTGACAATTTGGGTTTAATTTTTTCTTTATTTCACAAATAGTTCTCCAGCTCACTGAAGATTATTATTTTCATATGGTCACAGAAAAAAAAAAAAACCCAACCAAATCCATTGAATAGTAATTTATTGGCTCTCCACAGAAAAAGATACAAATCTGCAAAAAGGTAGGGGGGATCCTGTTTCCATATGCTATCATCCAGAACAGCAACCTGTTAAATGGAGTCCAGCCTTACCTGGCTGGATTCTAACCACAGAAATCAACAACTCTTCCAGGCTGATGTGGAAAGATCTCACCCTTTGTGGAAAATAGCAGACACCTCCCCCAGAGACTGAGAGCAATTACTGTTCTACTACTAGTTGCTTAAATAGCGCATTTCACACCAAAGCTGAAATTTATTTTTCCTTTTAGTCTTAGAGCTAAGCAGTTAGTCTTGAGGGAAATCATCTGCTTTGCCTAGTCCCTGCTCCTCAGCATGTCAGCAAAGTTCTAGATGTCACAGTCTTCACCAGCTCCTACTGGACAGTGGAGAAGAAGGGGAGGAAGGGCAAATAGAAAACATTCATTATGTTCTATGAAGACAGTTTGATGTCAACAGAAAGTCAGGTTGCCTGAAAGCACCATTTGCCCTCAGACCTTGCATCTCACATCCCTGAAACAAAATGTAGAAAATGGTATTTTCTCTCTGTTTTGTTTTTTTTTTTCTTTTAACAAAAAACCCTATCAAAGAATCCATAGCAAGCTTGATAATCCCCTTACAGTGTTACTAAAAAGCCAGATTTTTCAGTTTACTTCCTGCTTGTAGAAAGCATAATCCTACAGTTTATATAGACCTTGCAGCAATGGGCTATATGTGGCATTTCTCTGTGTTCATGTCTCAGTCTGAAAGTCCACTTCCACCATCAACCAAAATCTGAGAAAAGGTATGGTCTCTCAATCCATTATGCTGCAGCAAGTTCCACATAACTGGGCTGATACATAAATAATGAGGTGGAATTTATACCACTGGGGAGACCTCTGCAGCACAGAGACTGCACTGTGTGTGGAGCTCAAAAGCTGAGAGACAGAAGTTCCCCAGTCACTGAAGATACACTTAAACAAGATTTTCTGAGATGATTCAGGCTCCAGTGCTCCCAAAATACATAATAAAACACATCATTACAGGCTACAACCCACCTCCTTTATATTGTTTGTAATTTACTCCCTAATTCTACAAATTCCTAAGCCTGGCATACTAGCCTTAAACACTACATTATACCGATAGCAGTAGATGCATGGCAAAGAAAAAGCACAAAAACCAGACTGATTTCAATAGAAACAGACATTTATATTATAATGTTACACAAATAATATAGTATAAGTTGAGAAAGGAAGAGAAAGTGATTTTGGTGACATTTTACATGGTAACATAAAACCACAAAATGCAGCTGCTTTCTACTGTGCTTGCCAGGAGTTTGTATCATAAATTTCCCATGAAAACCTGTGATGAGCAGTGACAACGGTGAAGAGAGGCTCTACAGCCACTCAAATTTATCCCATCCAATACAACTTCAAACAATGACAAGTAATGTGTTTTCAAATAATAACTTTTAAGCACAACCAGGAAAAAAATATTATAACACATTTTAAAAAACATAAAACAGTACTAAGGAATGGATACAAACTATAACCAGAAAGGAAATTCAAGAGTTAATAGTAAAATACTCTCTCCTATCTGTGGGTGTAGGAGAGGTCCCAGAGCAGTACATGACCTGACAGCAAGCCCTGCATTTCAAAATACCATGAAGTCTAAAGGAGAATCAAAACACCTGAACAGTGGTGGAATTACCTAAAGATTTCATGGTATATTTAAAACAAAAGATCTTTTCAAGACAGCCAAAGTATATACTTAGAAGATGACAGGAAAAATAGGATCAATAGCATTCTTAAGACACTGTCAATAAAAAGAAGCACAATTTGGATTCATTGTTGTAGCAAAAGCCACTTCGGAAAAAAAAATATTTAAAAGCAATAATGCAATTTTATAGAAATAGTCTGGATTCTGTGCAAAGGGAGAGAGACTCCAGGCTTGCCTCATCTCCTAGAAGCATCCCATATTCTTAGATGTGACGTTGCCATGACAACCACAACTTGGTGACCTCGTTATTTCAACCTAATCCTGCTTTGAAATTATAGTTGCTCCACCCTTTTGCCTGGCTAGCCTGATAACATAATCATTGTAAATGAGGATGGAAAAACACAGCAGGATACCATTCCCCCAGTGACATGGGACTAGTCTCACCTTATCAGGGAAACAGACCAACAATTAAACTGCACAAATCTAAAAGCCCAAAAGTAGATTTTTTTTTTGTTGTTTGCTAATAGCCCGTCAGTACAGAGATGCAGTTTGGAATGGGAGCTTTTAGGGAAATTCCTTTTAATTTAATTTAACATATTTATCAGGAAATTAAACAGTAATAAGGGGTAGCTCTCCTTAAGGGGTATCTCTCTTGTTTTGACTAACACATGGAGAAAGATTTAGGATAGACACAAAGAGTCAGGACAAAACTTGTATAGCAAATCAGATTGGGAGTTCTAGGTTCAGGCTTGCATTGCTGTATTTAAACTGGTTAAAGTAGCAAGCATTACAAAACCCCAGTTGTAGCCATTGTGGAAATACTTTGCTCATACATTACAGGAACACTGCTGTAATTCTGCTCGTATTAAACACAAGGACAACAGTACTGTTGCTGTTGCAAATCTAAAGGAAACATTTTCTTGTTTCCTTAGGGAGGGACTTCAGAGTTTTCTGTGTACATAGGACATATGAAAGCTAAAGGAGAAAAAATCAGAGCAAGTATCTTTAAAAGCACATAAATTTTGAGCTATCAACTTCACCTGAAGCTCCAGAGACTACAGTTCACAAAGAAAATTTTGTGACATACTTCTATCTCACTCCATTTTTTCGAAGAGTGTGATTTTTTCCTTTCTTAGTATTTGCATGTTTTAGCACACAGGGACAAATTTTACCTTGAAGGTTGTGACATCACATGAGACTTGTGAGAAGAACATGCACAGTGAGGAAATTAAAAACTTTGTAAATAGTGGTCATTATTACAAGAAGGCAACAAAATCAAAGGAAGGGTAGCTACACTGACTGTGAACTATTAGCTTGCTCAGCATGAACACAAAACTTCTGTTACTTTGGTTCTTTCATGATGACTACCACAAAGATTTCCTCTGTTCTGAGCTTATGTGCCTTAGCTGATTCAACCTCTGAGGATATGAGCCCATAGTTCAAGAATGAAACTCTGCATTCTCACATTTAGGAAGATGTAGCACTAAATTGCTCTTTATGGCTTCCACATCACAATAGGGAAACTGAGTGATGCTCTCTAAAGTAAAGTAGCAGGAACTCTATTCAAGAGCAAAGGCATCTGTCAGGCACCCACAGATTTACTCAGTGACAAGCCAGGGAAGATTTACCCAGAAACAATTTTAATAACAGGATAGATACAACTCTGTTACCAGTCATCAGCTCTCAGAGAGCTGATGAATTAGCAGGGCAAATAAAGTCCTTCTCTTCTGGTAAGGTTTTACACAAAAAAATTAATCAGTGTTTGGTGATCAATTTCCTGAATAGCCAAAACCCCATACCCAAAGCTCTACAGCTGTATCTTGCAGGTACAACACAAGGAACTGAAAACAGACCTCTTTACAGCATAGCATGAAAACATCTCTGAATTCACTGCTTATCTCAGTTTCAGAATTTGCCACTGCCAGACAGAGAAAACAAAGCCACTGAGAGCTTACACAGCCAACATCACCTACAGTCTGCACTTGGTGTGTTAGGCATCGAAAATTTAGCTTTTCTCAACAAAAAAAGGAAAAGCAAGACTGACAAAACTCATAGTTTCTTCCATGAAGTGATTGATTAACATCCCTGCAGCCTTCCTGTTAAAGCGGTGCATTTTGCTGTCAATTGTCAATCATTAAATCCTTAAAAGAAAAGAAACATTAGTGCAATCATTAGATATTTCTTGTGGTGTTCAGCGGGAGTTAGAAATCAGCCTCCATTAAATTATTTTGGTTAAGCTCTGTTGAATCCCAAGACAGGAAATAGACATGAGAAGTTTATACAGCACTGCCGCAAAGGAAGCAGGTTTTCCCTCACTAACAGTCCAAAGTTTGTTTTCTCATAATAGAAGCTTACATTCCAAAATGGTGCCTCACATTCACCAAGAGCTATCAGTGAAGAAGTGAAGGAGATTAGAGTCCAGATTCAAATTTAGTTCTCCTATATTCAATGGTGAAAGGCCAGACAATTCAATACCTAATTTGGTTCTGATTTTCTTCAGTTTGTTGGAGAACACCATGTATCATGTGTAGTCTGATTAATCTTTCTTTCTAATGATCCTAACACATGAACATGAATACAGAAGCTCCAAATGAAATTCCAAGAAGGAAGCATACCTTAACAATTGATTTTTGCATAAAGTCTGACTACTTAATCTATTACCACCTAGTATTCTGTACTACTTCAAACAGAAAAGATAAAATCTTGTCGTTTTTACAGTTATAGTACTGAGCAGCTACAGCAATTCTGTGTTAAAAACAGCTAACATACTGGGGGAAGTGAGGGGGGGGGAGGGGAATATTACTAACTCTTTCTTGTGTAATTAGAAGTGGATTGCACAGCAGACTTTTTGCTGGAGTTGGGGAAAACAATGGCTCCTTACCAACCATGCTGAGGAGTCTGCAGGGATTAGCTCTTATAGACAATACAAAGTTTTTATATACAAATGATTTTCTGCTTTGTACAAATTTAAAACAAAAATAGACACAAAGCTTTACTTTTCTCCTAGATCAGTAGTGACATCTAGCGACTATGTACTAAAGGAACAGCGCTTGAAGAGGACCAATTTCCATAAAAGAGCTGGATTACATTACAAAAAATAACACTGACTGTGGATGAAAGTATCAAAGCATCGCCACAAAAACTCTTCAGTGTGCGAGAGGACATAAAACAAATACTGAAATTAGCTATGGGGGGATTTAAATTTACATTGAAATGATATCTGCTTTCAAGAAAAATTCACCACTATTCAAAAAGAAAGGAGGGATGCTTTCCACAAAAAGAAAAGAAGCTACTGGGACAAGTACAATGTACTTACTTAAGAAAAACTGGGAAGAGCTTCTCTATACATGACCCATGAGCACCGGATGGAGAAAAACCCCTACTTGTAAGAATTCCAGTTTTCCATCTCATCCAAAGGAAATGTCTACCCAAATAGAGTGCAAGTGCTCCATTATTATGCTTATTCTGGTCCAAACTCTTGCTAATATAGACAAAACTCACTGACAAGGCTATATTAGAAGTTACTCTACTCAATCTACAGATCAACAGAGCATATCTCTCTACCAGGACATGCTGCTCTAATAAAAAAATTGTTCAGTTGCTAGTAATTAGTTGGATCAACCACCTGTGGATGCAGGGGAATACTGAAAAGACTACAGTCTTCTTGTAGGCCTTGTCCAGTATTGGTCATACATTCTTTATTATGTGACTATGGAAGAGCTGTGCAAGTACATACATTCCCCAAATAGGCAGCTAGCTCCAATCTGAAAGTCACTTTTGCTTTGTAACATGCTGTCTACATAGTGATCTTTTCCCAGGTGGCAATAACACAGAAGCTTGGCAAGCTGCAGTAATGCTGATCAATGATATGGAAACAGCCTTCGCTTCAGGGTGAAATTCCGCCAATTTTTCCTGAGAATCACTCCTCCATTCCCATCTTTCACTGTGTTTTAAGACTGGTACAATGCCCTGCACTGCACCAGAGATATAAAAAGTTAAAAAAATGTCCAAGAGTAAAGTTAAGCAAGCACTCAGAGAAAGAGATTAGTCATAATGGGAAAAAGTTGAAGGAAGAAAAATCTGGACAGACACCATTAGCTGAAGAGGTAAACAGTAGATCAGAAGACAAACATTCAGTTCAAAAGCAAAGACACCAATTCCTTCTGCAATAAATTTCAAAATATACTTACAGTGGAAAATTATTTTTTTTACAAGGGGACAGTGAAGACATCAGTCTAGGGGAGATGTCAGTGTCCCTTATTTTCAATTTGCATGCATTTCTCATCAGAAAAAGTGATTCCAAAACACGGTGGATAATTAGTATTGTAATGCTCACACTGGAGAAATCTTGCTGATTTGTGCAACCATTTTTCTTTGCACAAAACAGTTAAAATCACAGATGAGTAAAGTAGCTGAAAAGGAAATCAAGTGAAAGGAGAGATATCCATGACCAGCAGCACAGAGGCCATCAGCCATAAAGCCAGGAAAGCTATGCAAATTCCTGTGAGTTTTAATGGCAAATGTACCAGGAAAAATGTTCATAAATACCAAAAAAACTACTTGCTTTATGATTTTCTGAAATAAGGAATACTAAAGACCAATGACAGAGAAAGTTTCAGAATTTTGTCTTACCAGAGGATGGCAGATGCAGCTTTGATGGATAAAAAAATTCAACACATTGACAAGCAGTGTCAGAAATGTGGTTTGTTACACTGAAATATAAATCCAGCAGTGTTACTTTTGCTTGCTACAAGCAGTTTTCCCCATAATTGTCCCATTAGAGTTCACTTGTGCTCCTGTTTGTATGAGGTCTCCTCAAGGAAAGAAGGAAAAATTCCAACCTTGTATGAGGTCTCCCCAAGGAAAGAGAAAAAAATTCCAACAGAGATCAAATGATTTCTCCAATCAAATAGCCCTGAAAAAGTCCTCAAAACAAGTCACCAAGTGCACCAAGATCGGGGAAAGGAAATCTACCATGTCACACCATTAGGTCTCAACTGCCAGCAAGATAGCTGACAAGATCAGACAGTTTCCTCACCTGGGTTTATACTGAACATAGATCAGTTTGAAGAGGAATAAAAGTATTTGTTGATTCATTCTACTGGCAAGACACTGGCAAGACACTGTCAAAGGGAGAAAGTGCATAGGTTCCTGAACTCAAGGAATCTGCTGTTTGTGATTTTGATAAGCAGTTTTCACTATGGCCCTGAGTCTGTGTACTACCACTAAGGCATTCATAGAAAGTGAAATACAGTAACAATTTGACCTTTGTGAAATTTTGAAGAGTGGAATCACTCTTCAAAAAGGAAAACCTTTGGGTGCCCACAAAAAGAAAAAAAATTATGGAAAACATTGCCTCAAATTGGCAGGTCTTCAGTTTTGTTCTCACTTCCAATTTGGGCTGGCTGTGGCCTCACAGGAAGTTCAGTAGGACATGCTTGACTACATACTGTAACATCAAGAATTTATAGCTTAAATTGAAGTGAACTTAATTTTAAGTTGTATTAAGATTTGCTACCTTCTTCATGCAGTATCTTCCTTTATATGTAGTGAAAGGTCAATATTCATAGCATAATTTATGTATTTGCTAATTACTGTAGATTACATCTGAAGTGAGTTGATCACACACTTGCTGGCTCTAATTACAGCAGCAAAATCATTAATCATAGCCTTATAACACAGCATAGGTTTTGTAGGTATTAAATAGATGTCTAGCTTATTGCTGTGCAGCTCCTACTGTATCAATGTGAATGCTCTGAACATCCAGAGTTTATTAAAAACACTGTGGAGTGCCTCTGCTATTTTGCAGAATTGCCAAAAAAACCCAGATGCTCATGCACAACCGTGGGAAGTTAGAGACACTTGATTTTTCATATAATGAAACATACATTTTAAGAATGAAATTCTCATTTCCATGTAAAAATTCTGCTTTCTCCCTAAAGGAGATGTAACGTGAAGACTCAAGAACATAACCTTGTAAATAAATATATTATTTCTTTGCATCAAGCCTTATATGCTTTCCTACATATTTTTGCCTAATGATCTTACTTCTAAGTTCAACAAAATTGAGTGTAATGTACTGGAAATACACTAAACCAATACTGAGTTTGACGAGGAGTATAGGGCTGTTAAAATTGACAAAACCAACAAGTTCTCTATTGTCTTTTATTTTATTGCTCTTTTGGTTCAACATGGGACTTTGCAAGCATAAAGTCTTTATTGCTTGCTGTTTGAAAAGAAAGGTCATGCTCAGAAATACATTTCATTAGTCATGATTTAGGCTCTTTTGTCAGTTTTCCTATTCGGTGTAAATTCCAATTTGTTAAATTTAACCTAGAAAGATAAAAATATTTCAGGGATTTCCAGAGAATATTCCTGGCCAACAAAGGTCAGAACTCAATTATTATACCAGGTAGTTTTCTTCTTAAAAACAGCTGCAGTGATGCAGCACAGGATAGGCATACAGAACTCTGAACCAAGAAAAAGGCTGACAAGCTGCCTAAATTCAGAATTTCAAAATCCTATTTCTAAGCAGCAAAATTCAAAAACAGGTCTGCCCTAGCTTGGATTTCCATGATGACCTCAACATTTTATGAGACTAGACTACAAACCACATCAATCTGTTGGTGATCTGTTTCCACAAACAGGACTATAAGTAGCCATATCAATACAAGTGAGGCAGAAATGAGTGAATTGATCAAAGGGAGTAAGTGCTTAAAGCAATTCAACAACAGAACCAACACATTTATTTATGCCCTTCCTGATGCTGTTTATGTTTCCAGAGCCATATCAAGTTATATCCAAACAGTCTTTGCTGAAGCCAACTCTCAGAAACAATTCAAAAGTACCTCATATATTAAAAAATATTAATAATTCAGTGAAATGCCTGGATGCACACTAGCACACAGTAACTAATGCATAGCTAGGTTCTAAATGCAAAATATCCAAAGCTCTGCCATTTGTTCTATATTATATGTCAAAAGAGTTTTTACTGACTGTAGAACTAGAAAAGCACCTTTGCACACTCATTATTAAAAATAATGAAATCCGTTTCTTTGCTCCCTTTCTTTTTTACACCTGATTCTCATCATTCCCTTTCCAGTTCAACCAGAATCAGTTTTATACACTTTCTCTCCCAACTCTAATCATTAAATATGCCCTAACAAAGATTGTTAATTCAAACTCCTCAGGCAAGAGTGCATGTGAAAAGCTGCAAGGGAGAAATTCTGTAGCAGCCCAAGGGACTCTATCAGACCAACCTTTCTTTAGCAACCCCCTTCCAGCTTGATACTACAACCAGATCTGGGTAGATTCTGCCCAGCTTCAAACAGGGAATTTCAATCTAGATGTTCAACATCTCCTTACAGATAAACAGGGCACCAAGATCTCTCAGATGACGAGGAGTTTGCTCACATTGAGCATTGATACAGCCTCTGAGTTCTGCATGGGGAAAAGAAGAATTGCTGGAAATTTTCAGACCTTAACTTCAGTGACTCCTGGGTAGATCCTTTGAACTTCACTCAAGCTAATAGTTTTGACCAAACAATGTGTACAAATCCCCTGGAAAGTTTTTTTGAAGAGCTGCTCCCAGTTTATCAGTAGATGTGCTTTCCATCAATTTAAAATAAGAGCACCTGAGTCTAGTAGTCCAGTCACAATCAAACCCTGAAGTTTCTGCTTCCCAGGCAATATAATCCATAAGGAACATTCTTGCTTACAGGAGACATGGTGAAACCACAAAGTCACCTCCAATCTCAAATTAAGAGATACTTCTGAATTTAGTTTAAATAGGTTCACATGGCTGACATCAGTCTCGCACTGCCTACAGATATCTGGAGATGAGTGAATTTTTTTTCTTCAGTGCTTTACTCGCAAGTTCAAGCCCTCAGCTTTCAGCTGTAGTTCAGATTGGAGCAGCCTATTCTTTCCTCTCTGCAGATTACATGTTACTCATGTCCACTTGAAACTGCCATTTCTGCAGTTGCTATCCTTATATTACTCTCACATACAACAAAAAGTACTTGTGTTTCTCATGTATGCCATGGCCTTGCCTTGGATTAAGAAAAATTATGTTTATGTGGTTAACAGTTAGTTATGTCACTGTGATCCATTGAAGTAGCTGAGGAAAGAGGGAGTCCCCTAGCTTGCAACCCTCAGATTTAATTTTTTTTTTGACTGAGACTATACTTGGCTCCTGATCTTACTCTTTGTTCTTTTTTTTTTCCTGAGAGGGAGGAATCTTGATGAACTTGAAAATACAGGCTTTTGTATATCTGTTTGTAGTACTGTTATGCTCTCAGGTGCTTTCCAAATTATTCCAGCTCTTGTGATTTTTATACTTTATATCAACCCAAAATGCAATCAAGCACATTGAGAAAGTATGTGATAAAGAAAATCAAGACTACTGGAATAGGAAGTACTACTAAACAGCAAATACATCTGAAAAACTTAAATTAACATAATGTTTTCCTAAATCATGCAATATTTTCTGTCTAAATTATTGGTTTGGGTTATTTTCTATTTTTCATTTCCCATTTTAAGTATGATTAATATTGATTAGTCCCAGAGAATACAAGAACAGGAAATTCCTTTTTTTTATCCCCCTTGCTTTGCTGAAGCTTTCTGTGTTCTTAAATTTTTTCTTATTTTTTGTCAACTGGGGAATGAGGAGACGCAACTAGAAATGAAACAGAAAATTGTTCTTGTGGTATTTATACACTATGGAACGTAAGTGCCTCCCACCATTGTAATTGTATGTCAAACAAACAATGCAATTCTTTAATGAATTTTAGTTAAGAACAGCTAAAAAAGGAAAAATCCAACTTAGGAAAAAAACTGAGACAGAATCTAGTTTTGCTCATTAAAGTTTAAAGAGAAGTATTATATGTGCCTGAATGAGTGCCTTGGTATGGTGTACTCCTGTCCAGGTTCTGAATTTCATGCCTCTTTATTTCTGAAGGTGACATCAATTTTGTACATCATTTAGAGCAACTTGTATGTTTTTAATTTCTCCTTTGCATAAAGAATTAAAACAAAGAGGTTAGGCTGGGTGGCTTTATTCACAAATAGAGAAAAAGGGTTTTGAAATTGGAAAGTAGGTATACTAGTACACCAAAAATCAACTTTTTTTTTACTTCACTCCTTCTTTTCATCTGTTATCTACAATAGGTTAGTTAAACACTCAGCTTTCTTAAAGACCTGAAAGGAAAAGAAACAATAAGAGCACCAAGGATACTGAAGTTGCATATAAATTTTGTCCAGAAATCTTAAGTTAGCAGAGAGCATCAAATGGACCTTGCTGTTTGTTACAAAAGAACTGCATAAAGCTGAAAGTGAGTCCAAAGTGAATGGGAGATAAGTAAAGCAACAAAGACTTCAATAACACAAGTTTGGATGCTTCATTATTATGAATACATCTAAGGTTTTTCTCATGCCCTAGCATGTTCTTTACTCTTCACTACTGCAAGACTTCTTACAACAGTATTGACTCTACTTCAGAATTTCAGTTTCTTAATAGAGAACACAAAGGTAAGTTTAAAAAAAAATAAATTAAAAAAAGAACTCTAAATGCAGATATATCCCTTGAGATCTACTGATTTTGACACTGGCGTTTCCTAGTTCCTAAAATCTCCGGATATTGGTCTTACCATTGAAATAAAACTCCTCAACCATACTCAACTGACATTAAAAGTAAGACTAGGACTGCAATGAAAATAACTTCTGAATTCAGCTCTCTTCAGTAAGAAGTTAGTCATGTAAAGAAACAAGCCCATTATGTTTCTGATTAAGATCAGCTCAGAATACACACATTAAACAAGCATACAAAACTTTCCATTGTTGGTATCTTCATTTAAATATATCAGTGCCTAAAATGGATCATTAAATGTGTTAGAAACTGAATTTCTAGCTCCATCAATGTTAGCTGGCACCCTCCAGGACAATAACATCTTAAACAAGTTCTGAGGAGTTTCAGTTGCCCTTTTTCTCACAACTAGGTTTTATCATGAAAACATAAAATGTGAAGTTGTAAGAGCTACATTATTTTTACTGATAATTTTTATTATTTTGTTTAACTGGTGAATTAAACAACAATTACAGAAATAGAGACTCTAGGCTTGTGGACTGTAATCTTTGGTGAATAACAAACAAGGAGTTCAGGTTACATTCACTAAAAAAAAGAAAGAAAAGAAACAACATACCTCTTTCTCCTGCCTGTCTGCTTAGAGCAAGGAAATAAATTCCTCCCTGTCATCCAAGTAGCAACTGCCGAATTAGAGCAAATAGCCTCCAACAATTTTCCAGGAGTCTAAAGCATCAATTATTCCACAGACAGATGTCAAATCTTTCTTCTCAACTTGTAACAACTTCTACAGTACAGTTATGTCTTGATCAAACAAAACAGACACAGCCATACAAATCCTCAGGCACAGCATGGAGGATGAAGAGTAGCTACCAAATATGTTGTAGTAGAGAACCCACATCCAAAAACTTGCCTGTATCTGACCCACACCCCTGCCACAGCATCAGTAGATCTAATGCAGGTTGGAGGAGGGTAGATTTGGGCTGGAACGAACAGAAGAGGGTGGTGAGACACCAGAACAGGTTACCCAGGGAGGCTTGATTGCCTAGGTGGTTGTGGATGCCCTCCCCCTAAAGGTGTTTGGGGCCAGGCTGGATGAGGCATTGAGTGGCCTGGTCTAGTGGGAGGTATCCTTGCCCATGGCAGGGGGGATGGAGGACCTTGAGTCCCTTCCAACCCAAACCATTCTGATTCTATGCTTCTAGTGGAAGATATTCTCTTCCCTTACAAATCTTGCCTGTGTTACTTGGTATGAAACAGAAAATATCCCTTTATGAAATGTTATGACAGGAAAAGGGGCACAGAAAAACAACTAATTGAAATACCTGCATACTTCATGAACTGCTCCCTAAACCAGAAAGGAGAGAATTCGAGTAAAGGTGGAGAGTCCAATTTCAGTAAAGAAGTCATAGCTCAAACACTGCATGCAACAGCAACCCTGGGCCATGACCACACAAGTACTAGCCAATGCAATTAGCATGTTTCTGGCAGTTGTAATTTCCATGCATCAAAGAAAGAAGAAGCAAGGACAACAGACAATCAGCAGGCAACAGATAGTGGCCTTGACTTCTTCTTTGCCTTGGCTTACAAGAAATATCCCAGTAAAGTTATTATAGCAGAAATCTTGTGAGAAAAGAGATGTTTACATTATGCTGTTTTGTATGACACTCATTACTGATGCCTCAGTCAGTGATTTCCTTTATTTGTTAGTTCTCAGTAAATTTCTATTTGATGATTAAAGCATTAAATAAAAATTTTCAGTGTTCCACAGAAATCAGTTGTGGATAAGTACTGTTGTCCAGGTTCCCCTTTATACTGAAGGCTATACTGTAACGGAACACTTTACAGTTCACGTATAGATGTTTATTTTACTCAGCCATCTGTTCCATCTGAAACACAAAAGAGATCGCAGAAAATTAACTCTAACTTTCTTTCTGAATACATAAACACCTGGGTTCCCAACAAAACAAGTCTGTCAGTTTTCAGTGAGAAAACTGTGTGCACTTTGGGGCTGACAAAAAGGAGAGAAACTGTAAGACAGTAAATGTTATAGTGGATTCTCTTAATTGTAGATAGTTTTGCTCCTCAGTGCAACTGGAAGACAGTAGAGAGAGGCTAAGAAGGATAAAGGTGCTATAGTAATGACAGCACAAAAAGATTTTGGCTGCCAGGAAGTCATGTTTACCCATCCCTGTCTTCTGGTCGTATGTCCAGCCCTTTTTTTTCTGGTGTCTGCAGCTGCCCAAAACCGTTTCAGATTTTAATCACGTATACTGCATGTTTTAGAATGCCTACCATCTAAAACCTGAGTTTAGCCAGAGTATGGCCTGATCCTCCAATAAATAAACAGAAGTACATTCAAATCCAATTGGAGAAGTGAACAGTAACACCTTGAACCAAGAGAGTTCACTCTAACTACTCACATTAACTATATTTATTTCACACATCAGTCCTGTCCTCCCTACATGTTTCATTTGCCCATCATTACTCTAGATTATATACTCCTGTGTTATGACGAGTATATGTATACTACAACATCTTCCATGTATCACCTCTGAAAATAAACAACTAGCCACAGTATGAAGTTTAATGAGATGGACTGATTCTTGCAGTCAGTCTTTAAACCAGCATCATACTTGAGAACTAAAAGCCAGGCATAGAAGAGACCAAATTGCACAACCCTACGCCTTATTTCACATTTTAAAAAAAATAAAAATTAAAATCAACAAACATCTCAAAACAAAACAAAAACAATCTTTAAACATGGAGTTTCCAAAGAGGTATGACTGCCTTCAGGTTCTAAAGAGTGAGATCTACGACCAAGAACAGTCTGTATGATATCCCTATGCTTAAATGATAAGCAGTTACTGCATAAGAAAATGTTGTCCTTTTTTTTAATTTAAAGGAAACTGTCTGATATCACAGCAATAACCTTTTTAAAGTGGAAAATTGTAATTCTGCAAATGCGTTGTATATTTGCACTATAAAACTAAGAGTACAAACTAGCATTTTGGCTGTACAAAAGTACCTGTTCACCAACAGAAATAACCCCTCAATATTACATAGGAAAAACATTTTGGCATATTGGATATAAACAGTATTAAGAAAGAATGAGAGTAAAAGTTGACACAAGTAAAGTGATCATTTGTAGACCTGTTAAAAAATTATATTTACAGAACTGCCCATAATTACAAAAAATCCCATACATTTAGAGAAATCCAAATTGACACTAGCTATTCATCAGACACTGGAAGCAATTTGGAGATGCTGTTACAGTAGAAATCTGCTAAAGATTATTTACTTCATTCTGAGACAGTCCAAGAGGTGCTTTACCACCTACACTGCAGCACTAGTTTCATTTGCTCATTTATTTAGAACTTGCTCATGAGTCCATATACTGCACTGAAAACAGAAATACCCTAGACAAAGGAATGAGCTATTGAATACCCTAAGATTTATATTCAGTGCTGTTGCTCATGGGTGAGATTTTTACCTGACCTCCTACACTACAAAAAAATGTTCTTCTTGTACATGTGGAACTTTCAGCTTTTCTGTTGGAATGGCTGTGTTTTGCCACAGAAAACATGATTTTATGAAGCATGCCTAGTGATGTAGAACATTCAAGTTAAATTCATTCAGGTTCACACTAATGGGAAATGGCAACACCTCTCCTATAGTCCTTCTATTAGGCCACATTATTGACAGTGATACTGATGTCTTCAGCATGAAGCAACTACGCCATGCCGCATATCCAAAGTAAAAAGTGTAGACACCCTTTTCTAGAAGAGAAGATACATCCACTGCTCTTGTTATAGTCTGTAACAGCTGATCTCATGGCATAAAAGGAGACTAATAGATTGTGCTTCAAATGCTCATTCTTACTGATTCTTACTCCTGTATCTACTTCTCAACATACATAAACACTCTTTATACATTAATCAGTGAGAGTTTACATATAGACTAGTCAAAATCACCATTATTTTAGAAAAACTGATTCAGTCACTGTCATTTTGCTCTCAGTTAACCTCATCCAAAATAACGTCTCTCTCCCTGCTAGATTTGATTTGGTATTTAACCCCTTCAGAAACATTTCTCCTGTTCTTGATGTGGTTCTGTTCCATTCTCCACCTGGATATAACCATATGGATTACACCAATGATGTACTCAATGCAGTGACATCATTATTATAGCACTATTTCGTTGTCCACAATAACCTCCTTCTTATACCTCCATTGTTCTGTAATTAGGCCTCTTCAGACCCACAGTTTGGTTACTGTGGTGCATTATTCTAAATGGTAGCATTTTCATTTGTCTTTTTCTTTTTTTGCTGTTAAATAAATAAAAACCAGATAATGGAGATAGAAAGAATTACTTACCCCTCATCTCGATCTAACATAGTATTTGTGGGCAGCAGGGATGGCAGGAAGGCGTTCTTGCAAAGAGAAGAACTTGAGCGGCTTTATAGGACAACAACCTAGGAAGGAATGACAAGCCAATACCCACATTTACTGTTTGTTAATCTGAGCATTGATTCTGCTTTCACAAGTGGCTTTCATCAAATGCAAATCAGAAGCCTGGCATCTGCTTGAGTAACCAGGCAGCCCTGTCCCCCTTTCAGGGGAACAAAAGCCATACAATCAAAGGGTTTTAAAAGGATGGCAAACTTATTGTAAGCTAGAAAAGGTTAAAAGTCTGCTGAGGCTTAAATATACCTCTCAGAACTCCCAGCTATGAAAGTACTTCTGACCTTTATGAATTTCTTGTTTCTGTATATTTGAAACACGATTAAAGGTAACAAAAAACAACCTCATTATGGGTCATACTTCCCAATTAATTTTGAATGCTCCATAAAACAAACTTACATATTTTTGCTTATTCTCAGATTTCAACAGTCCTGCTCCAATCAACAGCACACTGGCCATTCCTACAGAGCCTACATGTGCTCCCTGTATCAGTGACAAATCATCCCCTGGCTAACAACTGGGTGAGTAACAACTGGAATTCACCCAAAAAGTGCTACTTTCACACCTCAGAAATTCACCTCAGTCTGACATACCCTGGACTTCAGGCAGAAAAAAGGATTTTTCAATACATACTGAAAATTGCTACATCTACTTACTTCAGTTCAAAGCATAAATTCCTAGCAGCAAGGGAAGCCAGGTTACTACTTCTGCTTAAAAACATACAGGAAAATGTCTAATGCAAATTTAGCATGTACATTTTATCGTGAAAATAAAACCTTTCCTGTCTTGCAATAGCAGTAAACAGGGATTCAAACAAAAATGCTTAAAACACTTAATAAGTTAATCAGAATGTATTTTTCTAATAGCCTAATTTCTCACTTATTTGGGAAAAATATCACAAAGTTTGCCCAATAGCTATGAAGATAGAAATTCATGCTGTTTTGAAGTGTCAGTATGATAAAATTTTCAGCTTTTAGCATTCTGTTTTCTGATTGATTTCAGATCCCAAAGAAAGGAAAGGAATACCATTTCACACACATCTTTTTCCATTGTAACAATATGATTTGCCAATGCTATAAATAACTAGCTGGAAAACAGTTTAGTCAGAGTTACGTCTGAAGGACTCCGCCGCTGTGAGGAAACCATGTTTTATAATTATAAACAATTTAATTTAAACCAGGTCTTGGTTCTAATGGTTTCAGTACAGTCATTGCCTGACAGAACAACATGATTTTTTCTGAAGAAATAATAACTGACCCTGGTATTTAGGAGAACTATAAAACAGAAGTGATTCTTGAAGGCAAAATCAGAACAAAGGGTTCAAAGTAACAGGAATGAGTTTTTAAATACAGTATGAACTACATAAATCGTATGATGAATCTCAGTCTCATAAAAAGTCACAGAACTCAAAAACTTAAATAGATATGAAATGAAGTTACACTAAATAAGGGATAAATCTATTGATGCCTAGTAAACATGATGGTACAAGTGTTGGCTCCAGATTAGAAGAACCAACTGAAAAATACTAGTATTACCCTATATCTTCTGTCTTTTTAATTCTGTATCTACAGCATCTCATGTTGGCAGATACCTTCATTGTATGACCCCAGGAGTAAGCTAGCTTACAAAAAAAACAAAACACACCAGCCTTCTCTCTGAAGATCAGAATCTGAAGCACAAAACAAACAATAACAAAAAAAAACCTCCACCAGGAATGACAGCTGAAAAATGAAGGATCCAAGAAAAATAAACCAAGTAGGAAACATATTCTGCTATCTCTGTGAACAAAGAAGGCAAAAATTTTCATTATGGACGAAATATCACATAGATGCAAAATATGAATGTTGGTTGCAGGATCAAGCATTCTACATTCTGATGATCATCACATCTGAAAGCCTACCCATTCTGCTGCCAATGATTACTCCTGCCTGACTCAAATACTTTGCAGAGAGCTGAGAGGGCTACACAAAACTGAATGGAGATGAAGCAAATGATCTCAGACTACAAAAAATGAAATAAAGGAAGACATTACAGATTCAAAAATGGAAAAGCCAGAGAACAAGATGAGGATGTTAAATAGAACAGTCCCAATGTGACCAACACCCCCTGACAATACTCAAGGAGCTTGTGGAGGCTATGCCAAGTGGTCTCCTTCCCAGAAGCAGAGACATCACTGTCAGAAACAGGATACTGATCTGGATTAATCATCTAATATTGATCTTGCACTTCCTTCTAACTAAAGAAGCTCTTAACGCGAATAGTAAAAGCAAAATAGAAGTTCTGCAATGCCATTTTTCAATATAATATCCTGTGTTCATAGTTGATTTGCACCCACAGCAAGATCTTTGTCTTAAGTAACATTGCAAAATCCATCTCCTAAAAATAATGTAAAACAGTATGATTTGGTGTGTCTATTCAAGTATCTGTTTCAGATTCAGATACTTGATACTGAGTATGCTCAGCCATACTCAGAATCATTCTTACCTTCTCCATTATCCTGTTCATCTGCAAATATTAGACACTGTTTCCTGAGAAAGGAGACAAATCACTTGCTTATTTGTCCTGCAAGCAGGTCAGTTTCACAATATCAGCCTTGCACAGATTCTTTTCATCTAATACATTAATCTGCATAATAATTTGCCTTCCTGGACCCTTCTCAGAACCACAAAATGCAAGAATGAGTGTTTGCAGCATCCTGACTTGCCATCCATAGTTTAGATTGTGTGAAACTACTAACAAATAGTTACAACAGCAAGTAAGGCTCTATTGATGCTCTTTTCTATACAGCAATTAGAAGGAAGGCTTAGCAGAAGACTCTGAGAAAAAAAAATTCTATACTTCAGAGTATGAACTACCTATCTGATTACACTCACAGCTTGATGTACCTTATCTTGGCAGCATTAAAGACTGGTATTGTAAGAGATTAGAGTGGCATGCTAAGTTTGCTTAAGATAACTATTCTAGGGTATCAGCAGTGATACACATTGCACAATAATGATGATAAGTTTTGCTAATGCGTTCCAAAATGCTGATACCCTAATGTTAAGTACAGTATCCTTGTTTATTCTGTCTACACAAGATAGCGCCATGTAATATAAGCCTGACACACAGTGATAAAATTTAATATTAACAAAGACATTAAAATAGTATATTATTTTCCACATAATCCCTATGTTTTAGCTAAATCACACTTGAAGCTTCGAAGTGTTATCAGATGACACATAGTGATTATCCCTTGAAACTTGAGCCAGTTAGTGCCTAAGTCCCATTAAAACAATATGTTATTTGTGTATAAACAATATAAGCTCCCTCTCCTGGGTCTATACCTAGGATAACACAAATTAAAGGTTAAAATCCTCCTAGCTTCTCTAGTACTTTAACTGTAATTCAAATTTCTTTTAAATCAGAACAGCATCAGTCTTAACCCTAAGATTTTGAAAGGCTTCTCAAAACAAAACCATCAAGTATTTAAGTTGCATTACCTTTTCACCTTCTTTTCCATCCACGTTTTCCCTTCTCTCTCCTGCCATACACACAAATATATACAAACACATTCTCACACACAAAAAAGCACTGAATATTGAAAAGAGTGAACATTTTCTAGAGTGAAAATATAGAATATACCCTCATAGATGCGAGTCCACCATGCTTTAAAGTCTAAGCATTCAAGACATAATTTGTAACTTTAATCAACACATCTCATTTTGCTAATGCATACAGACTGTATGCCTGAGTGCTAATGAGTGTCCCTGAATGCTAATGGTTCTGTGAAACTAGATGGCCTCTGAGCATCACATGGATTATCTAAAACTTATTTGCATCTCAGATTCCCAGCACCATTCAGCTTCACCTCTCTTTGACCTTGACGTTTTATAAACCAGGGAGAATGGCTGTGTTATGAAAGAAAAGCCAAAACTAAACAAGAAAAACACAGGCAAGGACGTATCCATCTAGGGTATATTTGAAAGACTTTGCTGAGCTGAACATTCTCACACTATAACAGGAACACTGTAAGATATTATGCATTTTATTTCATCGTACTTCAGACTTGAACTCTTACCAGGATGCCCACTTACAAACAGATTTACTGCAGCCAAGAAATTTTAAGTATCTAGGTAAGACAAGAATTGTGAAAGCAGATAATAATACCTTCTAGAACTCATTGATCTGCCAGCAAATAAAGGTACTAAATATAATACATATTCCATAAATTCAGTGCTTCAAATCCTATCCCATGTATCAAAAGAATGTGATCCTTTTTCCTCAGCAAATAACATTTATTTTGTGACTGTCAGATGTTCCCTGTAGCTTTGCAAGACACCTGACCATCCTGCATGAAAGTGCTCCAGTGAGCAGACCTAGCATCTGTATCCTGTTTTACAGGGAAGCCACTCCTCAACGTATTCTTTCAGTGCCCTGTTTGTCACAGCTGTCTGGACAAAGTCAGAAACACCTTCCCTGAAAGCTTTTTGCCATTTTAAGTAATTTTCCAGTTCTATTTTTCTTTGAAAAAAATCATATATAAACATATATATGCAGACATGCATATATATTTCCATATTTTCAGGAAAATAAATTTTCTTTCTTGTCTGCTAAGAAACAATGCAAAAATTAGAACTTAAAATTGTGATGCAAAGGTTATTTTTAAATAAAATAAAATACATTGCCACCCTTTGTTATCTGAATGTTCAAATAATGTTTAGATCTGTTGGAGTGAGCCCAGAAGGCTACAAAGATGATCAAAGGGCTAGAGTAACACCCTTCTGAGGACAGGCTGAAGGAGTTGGGGTTGTTCAGCCTGGTGAAGAGAAGGCTTCACCAGGGGTGACCTCATAGCAGCTTATCAATACCTGAAGGGAGCCTACAGAAAGGGTGGGATAGGACTTTCTAATAGGATACGTGAGGGAAGCACTGGGAATAACAGATATAAAGCGGAAGAAGGGAGATTCAGGCTATGTATAAGAAAGAAATTCTTTATGGTGAGAGCGGTGAGACACTGAAATGGGTTGCCTAGAGAAGTTGTGGATGCCCCCTCCCTGGAGGGGTTTAAGGCCAGGCTGGACAAGGCACTGAACAACCTGATCTAGTGGGAGGGGTCCCTGCCTATGGTAGGGGGGTTGGAACTCGATGATCTTTAAGGTCCCTTCCAACCCAAACTATTCTATGATTCTTTTTTCCCAGATTTAAACACAGTAAGGGAATTTGATATACTGTTGAATTTAAAACCCTTGAGAAGCCATTAGACCATCAGATAACATATAGCATCTCAAACCAGAACATTTACCTACCAACTTTAATTTGTGGTTAACCACCAAACTTGTGGTTGACTCAGATTCCAACCCCAAAAAGGCATCTGGTTCTGATCTGAGAATTTCAAGTCATGGAATATCAACACTTTCTCTTAGCGTTTATTTTGCAATAGCTTAATAATTTCTCTGATTAAAATTGATTTATAACATTAATTTTTCAATTTCTACTTTCAGATGATAGAACCAATTGTTATACAAAGGAAAAATAAAATTAAATACTTGTACACTGCATTACCTGCTTTTCCACCCATCTAAAACACACTATAATTGGCTGCCTCATCCAACTCATCCTTTCTCTTATTAATATTTACATTTCTTTTCTTTTGAATTTTATCTAGTACTTCAAGATTTATTAAAAATCACCAGCACACCAGATGTCCTTCTAGTTCTTTAAGGACTGTTTGGTACAAATTATCTGCAACTCTAAAGTGTTTATCCTTTAATGACCATCTCAGCCATGAAAAGTACTTTCTTATCCTCATGGAATGCAAACATGGCTTTCCAAATACAGAACAGAAACTCTTACTAAATATTTCTACATCTTTAGTATCATTATTAACAATTTAATTACCTCTAGTTAGTGATGGGTTTATAGCATGACTAGGATTCTCTGACTACTCATTATCGCTACCTTTGGCTTTCTCCCCTGTTGTTCTTGGATTCCTAATAAGTTTTCTGGGTTTTCTATCTTCAACTGCTATTTATTTACCAAAAAAAACCCTTCTCTGTAACTAAATTATGTGAAAATTATGTGTCCTACAGGAAAAGAGCTGACTTTGAAACACTTACTTAAAAATCGAGTTTGGCTAAGCCCAGTTTGTCAAAGGCAAATCTCAGAGGATCACAGATTCTTCTGTAAGAACTCAAAGCAATGTCTGAAACAAATTCCATGCAACTGCTGAAATTGCAGTGATTTGGGATGTTTCAGATAATACCGCTACAAAATCAAGGAGCCTAAGACCCCTACATTGAGAAGATTATGATTTAACATTCATGAAACACAAGTTAGGAGTAAAAATCTGGTAAAAGAATTAGACCTGTCATTTTAATGAACACCTTTAGCACATCCTAAACAAAGACCACAGAGTGTAATGTTTGACAGACATTGGCATACATAGTGGGAGCTAGCATCTGCTACAATACATAAAGAAACTACAATGTAAGAAAAAAGTCAACATTTTAGCAAACTGAAAGCTATGTAAGTAACTAATCAGGTTCAATTTTAACACTTTGCATAACTCATTTTCAAATACAACAGAGTATATTACATGGCTAGACAACAAATTAATAAAAAGGAAATCCTCATAATCTACAAACACTTCAAATCAATAATAATCAAACATGACAGCATCTTTGACTGATATATATGAGATCTGTGTGTAACTCTTCCATTAAGACCACTGGAAATGAAAACTTCTACCAGAAATTGAATAACATTTCACAATCTACATCATGTGATGTAATTCAATTTTGCAGTCTGAAACAGTTGCATTTCTATTTATTGCCTTCACAAGTGAAGAAAATAAGTTTAAAGAAATGTAAAAACATACTCTTATTTGTTACTGTCTTAATGTGACATACAAAGACAGAATTTATCAGATATTCAATGAACTTTGTAAAGTTTGAATTAGTTTTGCAATTTGAAGCAACTTTTCCACTAACACTGTAGCATAAACCTCTCTATTTCAGACTTGCATGTAGGCTGCCTGGATTTCACCCACGTCAGAGGAGAGCCCAAACCATGGGCTGGCTTTTGCCGCACACTGTGAATTGCTGTGGTGGATTATATCACCATTGTATCAGCTACTTAATTCTCTATTGCCAAACTCAAGGCAGGCAAAAGCCAGTTCTTCAGTGCCTCATTACCTCTGCTATGTTCCGCTAGGGCACACCTGAAAGAATCCCAGTAGGTCAGTGAAGCTACTCCAGGCAGAACTCCATAGGGGCAAAGGCCAATTTATTCCTCTCAGATACCCTATTCTAGACTTTCTTCTGACATCTCTATTTTACTGCAGTATAATTCATGATCTAGTTTGGATAAGTTAGATAAGCTAACAATTTTAAATGTTGAAAGAAGAAAGGAAGAACTATCAAAGTCAGCTGTGTGTTATAAGATTATTCACTGGTAATGTAAAAGAGTGGAGGTGATTGCTTATTTTCAAAACAAGCCCAGTTTATTCTGTGCTTTGATCAACCTTTGCATTCACAATGAACATTTCTGTCATCTCCTAGTTCAAGCAGTCAACATTAACACTACTTGGCAGTATTTAACACAATGTAGTATGAGGTTATTTCAGTCTGATTCTGAACTGCAAAGAAATTTTTTAATATCAGTGAGAGATCCTGTATTGATTCTCATCTTCATTGTTTGCTGAGAAGCACCTCTCCTATGAGGACAAGTCTGAGAGAGTTGGAACTATTCAGCCTGGAGAAGAAAAGGCAGCAGAGAGACCTCAGAGCAGCCTTCAAGGGCCTGAAGGGGGCTTACAGGAAAGATGGAGAGAGGCTCTTCAGGAAGGGACATAGTGATAAGATGAGGGGTATTGATTTTAAGAAATTTTTTACTCTGAGTGTGGTGAGGCATTGGAACTAGTTGCCCAGGGAAGCTGTGGATGCCCCATCCCTGAAAGTGTTCACAGCCAGGCTGGATGGAGCTTTGAGCAATCTAGTCTAGTGGCAGGGACATGATCTTTAAGGTCTATTGCAACCCAAACAATTCTATGATGTCACAAGTAAGAAAGGTATCTTCAAAATTCACTGTTCTTCCAATATTTTTCCTTTTTCTAAAAATATTCTTCTAATATAGACAACCCATAAAATTGTGTAAAATAAGTTTCTGAGATTATTTCTGCCCAGTTTAGATATCTCTTGAGCTTTTCTCATTACAGTGGCCATCTTAATGTTGATTTGTAGTCCCCTGAAATATTTTCCTAGTTCTCATGAAACCATATAAGACTAAGCTTCACCTTGCAAGGCTGACAGAATGAAGCTTATCCTTTTATTATTAATCTTATCTGTAATAATGGCTTTAGAAGCTATTGCACAAATATCTTAAAATAACACCATATAGCACATTTTAATCCTGGTTTAATACACCCTTTCACTAAGGAAAAGAAATCCTATTAATGATTCTCATAACTCTGTGATATATAAAAATAGGTGTTGTCTTCAGGAAAATGCTTCCTTTTCCACTCAAAACCTAAATCAGAATTAAGAACATGGGCAAATCTCTGATGCAGTAATCCTCTGACACACCAGGTACTTCTATGTAACATGACCGCACAACATGAATTTTATGTTTGCTGTGTTAAGCTAATGTAAACTTTTTTGATAAAATTTGATTAAAAGTTTTAAGCTCATATTTTCATTTCCCAAAATGTTTTCATCTCATGCCTAATTTGTCACACAAATTACCTAGAGATGAAAAGATTTAATAATAATAAAAAAGGTACAGTCAATGTCTTACATACACACACACAAAAAAATCAGATCAAAATAAAACTCTCTCAGCTATAGTTCTTACAGATCAGTAATTTTTTGTTTCATTTCACCAGCTATTTTTTTGCTGCCTCCTCCAATGGAACAGGGAGATCATTGATTCTCCTGTCAGCAGCTGAAACCAGTTAAGTCAGACCTCAGATGTTACCGATCACATCCCTTCCTACTGCTAAAACCCAGACCACAAAAGATATATTACTTTGCTTTTCTTACTAGAAATTATCAAAGCAATCAAGCCAGAGTATTATTCCTAACATGAACATGCATTATTAGTTATAAATATATCTCTGTGAGTACTTTGATCCAAAGTTTGTGTTTCTAGAAGGAAGAGAGAACATAAAAGCAGTTACAAAATCTATTACAGA
>VZTY01034104.1:224130-253411 GCA_013400935.1 Turnix velox | reverse complement strand
CCTCCATGTGTTTTTGCAACCCTTTTAGGAGGATCTGCTCCATGACTTTGCCAGGCACAGAGGTGAGACTGACTGGCCTGTAGTTTCCTGGGTCCTCCTTCTTTCCCTTTTTAAATATGGGGATTATGTTCCCCTTTCTCCAGTCAGTGGGAACTTCACCAGTCTGCCATGACCTTTCAAATATGATGGACAGTGGTTTGGCAACTTCATCTGCCAGTTCTCTAAGAACTCGTGGGTGGATCTCATTGGGTCCCATAGACTTGTGCACTTCCAAGTTTCTCAGGTGTTCACGAACCTGCTCTTCACACACAGTGGGTGGATCTTGCTTCCCCTGGTATACAGCCACATTCTTCAAGACTTCAGTTGTGGAATCAGAGGCCGTACCAGTGAAGACTGAGGCAAAGAAGTTGTAGGACATTTCTGGTGGGTATCCAGGCTAAGGTGAAAAGCAGAATAGCACCAGTGGCAACCAAAGGGAAAAAAAAAAGTTTAAAACATCCCACATTTATGAAATCAACATGACTATTTTCCTAACATTCCTGCTAGCTTAGACATGCCTGGCAGGCTTAGTCATTTGAATAAAGCTTATAACCTTAGTATAAACAGATTACAAATGGAATTGTAAGTCTGGAAAGATGTTCTATCAAATTAACATATTACCTGTGATGAGCCTTTATTTCTCTGAATTTTGTGCATTTTGGTATGCATTTATTTTATATATCTAATTATTAATATGGTACAGTATGACTTAATGACATTTCAAAGCCAAAAGGAGTATTAGGAATTGTAGCATTTCTAGAGCTGTATCTATCACATACTGTATATTAACAAGTAATATGTGTCATTTTTACAGTGACAAGATGAATGTTTATTAATATTTTTTACACTTTTAAGTTTTCATGTTGTTCAATGCAACAGTGTTATTAGTGCTATTAGAGTATTGTAATTAGGTATTTTTGTGTTATTTGGCCTCAGAGTCAAGCTGAAAGAAAGAAAAGTATAGTCTCTGTGGTAGTTTCATAATTCCTGGGATGTAAGAAAGAATAAAATATACTGAGAGGGCTGTTTATGGAGAATGTAAAAATCAGACCATGTGTCCAGAATCTTTCAGAATCTGTATTTTCCATAGTACTTGAATTTCAAATTCCAGACCTCGTGGATCTATTTAATCCTACTCAGGAGAAACTTGCTTGCTTTTGCTCTCAGGAAGTAACCCAAACATCTGTATGGTAAATGTACCAGCCCTATAAAGCAGGCTCTGCTTTTTTAACTGATAGAACTGACAAAATACAGAGATATGTAGGAAATGTCTTGTAAATCTAGAGTTCAGAAGCAGAGGTGAAAGGAAAGAGCCTGAAGTAGTTAAGAGACAGTAGCCAAGCTGTCTCTACCTCATCTCCATGCAGCCTATTTCAGTGTTCTGCTGCCCTCAAAGTGAGAAGTTGCTCTTTGTGTGTATAGAACTTCCTATTTTCAAATTTGTACTCATTACCTCTTGTTCTGAAAAAAGACTGGCCCATCCCCTAACACTCAAAAAAAAAAAAGGAAGGAAAAGAAGCAAGCAGACAGCAAATGAACAAACTGAGAAATAGTAGGTCAAACTAGTCTTTGTATTCCCTACTCCATTTGATTTTTCTTTTTTTAGTTCCTAATTTCAATTCTCAGAAGGACTAGCATGATCAAATCTAAACATCCAAATATGGTAAATCTCAAATTATGATCCAAGAAATTACTGGGAAGCAAAAGGCACTCCACTGTTTAATTAGAAGAAAAAATTCATAATAATATAGTTTCTCTATTGAACTCCAATCTACTCCACTGAACAGTTAATCTAACTTGTATACAGCATTCACTATTAAGCTCTACTGTTTCAGTGTTTTCCAATAAGTTAGCAATTAAATATTCTGATGTACATCACTAGCACAATGTCCACAGATCATGAGGATTAAGAAAATACAGTAAATATTTTGTTTTACTTTCATTAAAGTATGTTATCCTGTTCAAGTTTTTTTAGGAAACTATTTTCTCCATATAATACATGGAAGGCTTATAAAGTTAAGTTTTTAGGGGACAAGATTATTTTGGGTTGGGCAGCCTACCTGCAAAGCCAATTAAAACCCCGGGTTTCTAATCCCAGAAAATATGCTGTTTTCACACATTCTACAGCAATTTACACCTCTTCAGCCGACAAGTATAAAAATACTGTTTGTATCTAAATGGACAGTAGCTAAGAATCACCGCTAGGTGAAGGAGCAGGATCCCCTGATGGCCCTCACTTATTCTGTGACTGTGTGATAGACAGGGAAGTCCTTATTCAGATTCCAAACAGCATCCTCACATGATTAGCAGAATGGTGGCAAAAATTCCTCCCTTCCTATTCCAATGTATTTTGAAATTTTGTATAAAACAATGCTGTCCATATATAAACTTTCATGTTTGTACCACACGAAAGGCAAAAAACATTAATTTCTTAAAGCAAATTGAAGGCACACTCATGAGCCTAGGGAGAAAAAATTCTTGTGGTGTAATGTGGATAAATTCTTTCTGCCTGGAGAGATGCTACAAGAGGTTTTACACCATTAATCCCTTTTACTAGTAAAAGCAACACCCCAGCATCCACTCTTATCCATTCTTTCCTCCATTCTCTTCTGCAGAGTTCCTTAGGACTAACTCACAGACAAAAAGAAAGCGTAAGTAAATTAAAAGACAAGCGACTGTGGAATTGGTGAAATAAAAGCCCTGACTCATGAAGCTCTAAAGCAATAATCCGCAGTCTTTGCTGAATTATGGCTAACAACACCAAGCAGCAGACAGAAGCATGTATATTCAGCAAATATAAGAAACTCACTAATAATCTTACTGATCTTGCTTGAGCAATGTCAGGCACATTGATAATAGTGGAGAAGGTTCATTCAAACACACACTGTGAGGAGTACGAAATAACCGAAAGGAATGTCTTGTGTTCCAACTCCATGCAGAGATTGTGTAGCATTTTGCTGTTTGCTGAATATAAGAAAACTGATATTTTTATCTACTGTGACAAAATTGCTTTCTTAAGTTGCCTGTAACTTGGCACAGGATTTTTATTATGCAAGCAAAAATGTTTATTTGGTAATTTTTTTTTGTTTTATTCTTAGCAGATTGTAAATGTACAATATCTTAATATTTCATGCCAAAATTTTATCATCAGCATTCAGATAAAGTGTATTTTATAAAGAACATATAGAATGGAAAAGCATTTGGATCCTATGTCACAGAATCACAGAATGACCCGGGTTGGAAGGGACCTCAAGGATCATGTAGCTCCAACCCCCCTGCCTAGCAGGGCCACCAAACAAACACATTTACTAGATCAGGTTGCCCAGGGCCCCGTCCAACCTGGCCTTGAACACCTCCAAGGACGGGGCATCCACAACCTCCCTCGGCAGCCTGTTCCAGGACCTAACCACTCTCCTAGTAAAGAACTTCCCCCTAACATCCAACCTAAATCTTCCCTCCTTCAGCTTCAATCCATTTCCCCTAGTCCTGCTATTGTCAGCCCTTTCAAAGAGTTTACTCCCTTCCTGGGTGTAGGTTCCCTTCAGGTATTGAAAGGCTGCAATGAGGTCACCCCGCAGCCTTCTCTTCTCCAGGCTGAACAAGCCTAACTCAATGTCAATATATTGATCAATATCACTGTCTTCTTCCTATGCCATGAAGGGGGGAAACTGCATCATAAGCATGATTAATTTTGAAATAATCATGAGTCTTCCCTCTCAATTATCCCAGAACCAGTAATTAGCTCAGTTTCAGTACTTCATGGCTAAACAGATGGGAATTTTTCCATCTATATTTCTTACACAAAACAGTTAAATTCCTTATTAAGTATTTAAGAGTTTTACTACATTCTGCCTATTTCTGAAAAAGACATGCAGCAACATTCCTTACATTTACTTTTTTTTAGGTATTCTTACACACCCAAAGCATTGGGTAGAAGTAAAGGAAGGCAACAGCTTTTTCTCTATGAGAAAAAAACACTTGCAAAATTGTGAGACACAGTTCAATGTACAATAAAATAATTTCTACTTTCTCATTTCACAAAATTCACTTTTAATCTGTTTACTTCAAGTTAGCTGGAATGTCCTCATACATAAGAAAATACACAGAAATTTTGTTACATTGGTGCAAAAAAATTAGACTGGAGAGTAATTTTACCTTAACACCTTTCAAACATTACAGGGTATTAAATTTCCTTTTTTTTTTAATGAGCTTTTAAAAAGACATTCTATTCATCGCTTTTACCTCCTCTCCCCCTTTCTGGAAATAGACAGTGGTGGTAAATCAAGTAACTGAAAAAGGAGATGTCTTAAACCAGAACATCCATCTCTACTCCATTGTATGTTTTGAGGTAAACATGAAAATTTCCAAAACAAATCTTGAAACTTTTTGTGTCCATTTGAGTTCATCTCCCTTTCAAAGTCTTTCAGCCCTCCTGTGACTTTGCTATTATGTTTATATTATTTAGATAAGGGTTGTTTCTGTGAATATCCATAACTTTTGTGAAGATAGCAGAACCACTCTGACAAAGGATCTTTGACAAAGTCATTATCAAAGGCTCTTGCTTCAGACTTCGGCTTATAGGACATTTACGAAGAAATACTCTTGCTTTGGTTCTGTCTAACTTGCATATAATCAGTGAGTTTCTTAGAAATACAGCTCATTCCTCCTAGGCTATATAAATTTAGTTTGTATTTTGTGCTTAGCATCTCTGATCCTGTTCCATTTATCTTCCCATGTGCTTTTACTGGCATGATACATAAATTAATGGCTCAGAGTGAGGTTTAGGTGGATCAGATCTATAATTCCTTTATGCTGCATGGTGGCACACTGGAACACACACAGAATAATAGCTTATTTCAGTCAATGACTGAACAAGTAACAAGACAATAAAAACTTCCCACAAAGCAACAGTGATATCTGTCACCGAATTTTAAGTTAACCAAGGCTCTGCATTTAATCAAGTTTTATGTACTGGCTCTACAGTTAAGGGCAATTATAGACAATTAGTAAGTAGTTGATAAGGAATGGATCAAAGGAAATTGTTTGGAGGAACATCTGTAGCCTAATTATTTGGCCTACCTGGGACACTGAGACCTTAAATGAACATGTAATCCAGATGTTTCTACAAATGATGCCTATTTGGCAGTGGAAACCCAAATATTTAACTGAACTTTATTCATAATAATTCTAAAACATGCACCCACAGTTTAAGAAGATCCTTTCTCAGGGGAAGGCACTTCCTGCGCACACACGGGCAGAGTGATTGAAGAGAATGACACAGCAGATACTGTGACTCTATGTAAACTGCTAATTAGTATTTGTAACAGGAAGCATAGTGCCTTGTAACTTTTGTGTAGCAATATAAGAAAGGAATCGAGTGAGCTGAATTTGTGGAAATCTCAGGCCTGAATAAACTGTACTAATCTCCCCTGTGTGTGAGAACTGCATTATTGCACACCAGGCAATTAATCTGCTTTTCAAACAACAGTATCAGAGTAGAATTAAATTCTCTAAATCATTACAAGCTCTAGAATCAAAACTGTGTCCAGGTAAACATTTCTAAGCACCCAGAAGAAAAAAAGTATGTAGCAAGTAGAACAGTGAGGCCCTGTAAGCCTCTAAGAAACAAAGTCCAGGATGAACATCTATCACTGATCTCATCCTTTCTCATCAGAGTTTTAGAGAAAGAGTAGACTGGAGAAAAGTGAGGAGTCACTATTTTACACTATGAAAAGAAGTCGTGGAGAGTTGATCACTAAAGTCAAGAGCTATTGGTGGTGCCTCCTACATTCCTTTAATTCATTTCATGCTCAGATTCACTTTACCATCGTCACACAAGAACTCCTATTCACCTGCAGAGACCATGAACAAGATTTTCAGATTGTTAAGTAAATATGAAGGCCATGTGGAACGTTGGTTTTCTCAGTTCAGCAATTTCATTTCCATTCATGTGCTTTAAAGATCTTAGTTTGAGGGCGAGTAAGGTCTTAGGAATCTGTACTAGAGGACAACTTTAGCCTCACAGGACAGGCTGTAATTTGTATTTATATGCATCTGACAAGTCTGCATGTAGCAGGGGCAAGGGAATGTTGCTGCTTATCTCAGGATATGGATAATAGGAGTGATGATTAAAGAATTATTAACAAAGTAATAGCAGCTTCTAGCCTTAAGGACTTAGGTGCGCTTTACCTGTGACTGAATCATCTGAAGTGCAATGGTTCTCTTCACAACTGTAAGCCATCACTCATAACAACAGAACTGGAGAAACACAAGATGTACTAAATAATGGGGTTTGCTAACTCCTGCAACTCCTTTTTTTTTTCCCCCTGAAGCCCTGCCCTCTCAAAAAATATTCACTTCAAGTAGCAACAAGCAGCACAAGACATGCTATCTATGTATAGCACAATTGTTTATACCACAGGGACAACAGTCATGCTGCTACAGTCAGATAGATAGACAGCAACAGAAATATCATGGAAATATCTCACACAGTCAAATTGAATTGATCATTCTGGCTAATCAGTCTACATGTTCTCCCACAGAGACCTTCAATGAAATCTTTGCTTCCAGGCCTTAAGTGCCTGTCACACACCAACAGCACAGGGCTACTCCCTACCATTCTTGGACATAGAGAAAAAAAAGTACTGATTTTACATCAGACACCCCATCCCATCAGAATTTCAGTTTCCCTCTTCAGCAGACAAAGCCAGAAAAAAAGCCCAAAAACATTTCTGCTGCTGATAGCCCTCCCCTGCACAACTCTGCCAAGTGCTGCAAGAGGTGAGAACAGAACCCCAAGAAGCAAGCAATTGAAGGGGACAAGACCTGAAAGCCACTGTTCAGAGGGCTCATGCTGATGTACTCATGAAGAGTCAGCAAGAAGCACCTAAAAGACTAAATTGATGCAGATTACAAAAAAAAGCTTGTTTTCTGTGGGCTGGATCATATGCTGCAGCTCCCACCTTAGCTCAGAGTCAGTCTATGTCCACGAGTTGGCAGTCAACAGGCAATGGACAAATTGTCCTCTTTTTCATGTGGCATATATTTTAAACCCGTCTTCCACATCTAGACATTTTTTTTCCCCCTCCAGAGGAAGGTGGAGTGGGGGGAAAATAAAAAAAAAAAAGAATCCATCCCTAACAAAGAATTCATAATTCAGTTGGTATAAGTAGACATTTCCCATTTTCAAGTTACAATATGAATAAAAACAGCGCTGCAAATTTTGCTTTCCCCCCCCTTCTGTATGTGTGCTTTACATACTAGATATTAATGGAAACTCTCAATTTTTGGTCCTTACTCCAGCCAGCTACAAATCATATGGCTGACAGTTAAAAGGCCAATCTGAAGATCCTGTCTGACATTGCTGTGGCTTTGGTGTGCCCCAGGATGTAGGTCACTGTTAGAGCACAGTCTCTCTCATATCTTTTGTTCCCATTGTGCATTTAGATGATGATTCATTAATGTGACACTCTTTCAACAGAAGTCAAGAGATGCAAAATCTGTTTCTCACATAAATGATTTTTAATCTGTAATTTCCATGATGCTTGATATCTTATTTCATCCTCAACAGAAGGCAGATTGTCACTATCTCTACTGCCAGCACTTACCTCACCCTCTTTAAACAGCCTTATTCCTGGTTTCCAGAGGTGCAAAAGAGACTTCTGAAGAGCAAACCATTGTGGAGTTTTTGCATAAGAAATGGTGGAATGAAGAAACCTCCTAGGATTAGAAAGCCTTGCCTCTCACATCACACACGTTCTCATCATGCAATACTTAAAATTTAACAAGTTCCATCTTCCAGACAGGACAGTATTTTACGCTTCTCTAATCCCAATGAGAAGGCTGATCCAAAACATCACAGATCTAGCAACCAGAGTCTTAATTTCTTGGTTACGCAGCCATCACTTTAGTAGTGTGTACAACTGCAAAAAGGTGGCAGAAACAGGCACACTAACACAAAACACTCATTGCCAACTGCAACTGAAATTAAAATTAATTGAATGAGCATATTTTCTTTTGTCTTTCTCCTTTCTGACCATTCTAAACCTTTAAAAGGTATTTTAAGGAAGAAGATTACAGGTGCATCATTATTAATTCTTATAACTCTTTCTATGTTGAGTAAATAGCTCAGGCAAACCTTGGCCTGGAATGCCTCTACTCTTGCCATATATGGGTTAATTTTTAACTAGTCTGTATTCCAGTCTGAAATATTTGGCTAGTTTCTGTGACAGTGGAGGTCACTAAACCACATTCAGGGTTAGGACCTGTAAGGACTTCAGGACTTTGCATAGGTAGAAGTGTATCTTCCTTAAGAACTTTCTATTTAGCATACCTCAAGTTAGTGCCACTAAAAAGAACCACAGATGAGACACTAACACAGTTAGAGTCTGTAATAAAACTTTTAAGATCATTTGACAAGAATCATCTGATTAACCAAAATTCTACAAGTAGAATGTTTCATTTTCAAACAGTAATTTTTCAGTGAATGAAAGAAAACTCAACTTGTAAATAATGACTGCAAACATCTACACACATATGATCTTACCTTGATACGATAAGATTTATTGTGGCAACTAGCAATAAATTATACATTTTGTAGTTTCATTTTAACTGCACTTATCATGAAACATTTCACAATTTAGGGTTAGTAAGCAAATAACCATGGAGAACATTCTTCTCAGGGCACTAGCAACTCAAAATACCAGTTTCATCACCAATGAAAATACTGAAGCACTGATAGCCAGATACCAAATTCTTCCCGATGTGGTATTCCATACAGGTTATGACAAGTTACCTGAAGAGAGGCTGAACTTCATCTTTTACACTTTATAAAAGAAAAGGGGACTGTAGGGAAAAAAAAAAAAAAAGAAGAAACAAGGCAACAGTGAAAGACAAAATGGGGAGCTGCCATGATTAAAATGAACCTAGATATTATGGAGAACACAAATGAAGGTAGAATGCTGTGTTGAAAAAATGTAAAGGTGAATCTGTCTCCCAGCTCCAAAACGATCCTAACCTTCACGCTCCATTTTCCATATCTCCCCCCACTAGCCAATTAACTTTATCGGTCACAGTGTCCTAATCTTGGTCACAACCCTCCTCTTTCTCACGCATTCCTTTCACTAAGTTCTCCTTATATCTCTGTTTTCCCCACAGAAATTTTAACTGCCTGCGGTAACAGAAGATTCTGACAGTGAAAAGAAACAAATTCTAATTTCTGCAGTGGTATAACAGACATTTCAACATATAGTACAAGCAGAAGGATGTAAATTCAAGCCCCTTTTTTCCTCTTGAGTTCAATAAGATGATATGTTTTAAACTAAAACACAACCTATGCCCACAATAAGCACCAGTTTTTACTTTTGAGTGTTTGGAGGAGCTTTCTATCAAAACTGGGGACTGCTCTGCTCACATACAAAACACAGATAGTATAATTCATTACAGGCATTTTGTGGGGAGGGGTCCCACATTACTGTAAAGAGGGTTGGTTTCTGAAGACATCAACATAAGACAGCCTTGGTTTTCAAGAAACACAAATTGAGTAAACTTTTTCTATGCTGATTGAAACAGTTGCATTCATTCTGTCACTTGGCCAGTAGTTTCCACTGTATTGGAGATTGATCCTATTAGTTAATGTTTTCTCATGACTGCATAAAGAGCATATGGAATCTTGGTTCTTAGACATAGAATCAAGCAAGAAAGGAAAACATCTTGTCAGTATTCATTCCTCCTTTAGCCAATTCCTCATTCAAAATTCACCTCACCTGATCTTTTTTCTCCTCTCTTAGTCACAAAACCACAGTTTGGACCTTTATCTAGAACACTGACCTTTCTGTATGCTGTTGATACTCTTATGGCAAACCCTGACAAACCCCAGGTTTGCTCTGTTGCTCAACAAAAAAAACATCCAGGGCTGTTTCATATATCTACTTTTTAACATAATTTATAAGTCATAATTTATAAACAAGGTGGTGTATAATTTTCCATGTCTTCCTCTTATTTTTTCTTTTTTTCTTACCCTCCATTTCCTTCCATCCTTTCTTTCATTCTTTTCTTCTTTCCTTATTTCTTTCCTTCCTTCCTCACTTCTTTCTTTTATTTTTTTTTCTGGCTTTTTTTAATTCCTCTCCTCTCCCACCATCAGGTGACAAGTACTGCTCCCACCTGTTCTCCATTACATTTACTTATGCTTTAAAGCCTGAGTCCACACACACCTGAGATCTTCTTTGGCTGCCAACAGTTCTACTTTGCTCAGTAATCCAAAGTAACCCATAATCACAGTGACTGGAATCATGGCTCACATGAAAGTATTTTTTATTGAGATTTCAAAAAAACTAATAAGGCAAGGAACAATAAATTTACCAATAAGTGGAATAAAATGACTGAAGATCAATTCCCCTTTCTTCCTGCTGAACTTCAAAACATTACCCTGTGAATCCCACCCTTGGCGAAAAAAAATCATTATAAGAAAAAAACCCCTAAACATTAAAAATTTTCCTAATCGTGAAGTGTTTAGCTGCTTTCAGAGGCTTTGCATGAAATCCACAGAATGTAGCCACATACAAAGCAATTGCTCTGTTCCCACCTGTTCCCTGTTGACTATAGCTCAGGTGAAATTAATGCATTAAATGATGGAATGTAGCACAAATTTGCTGCAGCTTTTAGAAAGCCCAAAGCCTGAAGGTGCTTGCCTGAGTAGCTTTGTTGTAGCAGGTGTAACTAACAGGAAATGCACCTGGTGCCTCTTTCTGAATAGAAAGTATTGACTTAAACCACATAACAACTGCAAAATCAGGAGTTAGAAAAACAGGAGTGAAGCTCTTTCTCTGAAGTCCGGTGGTTTTGGCAAGTTACTAACTAAAAGCACAGGGGTTGAGGATATGTTAATTTGAAGATTCATCCTCCACTGGAAATTGATAGAGGGTACTTTGAGAATGGCAGTTTCTGGTTTGCTCCAGTTTTAAACAAGCTTTCAAAAGACATGAGACCCTCGCAAAGGAATCAACTATTATCTGGTCTGAAAATTTAATTCTTACTCACTGAAGATACTACTGTCTATCTCCGTGACTTTGAATTTACATATATTACTAACAGCCAAAGCAGAGCAGAAAACCATTAGGCACCTCAACCTCCTACACTGCCTGACACCTCTCTGAGCAAATTTGGGCTGAGAGACAGCAATCCCCAGGGAAAATAAGAAAAGTTAACACTGGAGGAGGGGAGAGTATACACATTTTTACATGTCTGTAGCCTCATCTTGCTATTAGTGTGGCTTTTCTATGTGCTAGCTGTACAGATGGTGTAAAACTTTGCAGGGTAACGCTTTGGTTGAAGTTAGGCATGAATTTGCAAACAGGAAGTTTTCAACAGGGGCTTATAAGGAGAAAAAAAATTTATATTCATAAATTAGCCAAGTTAAAGCTATATATCAGGTAATGCAGACGAAGTACATCACGAACACCTGATGGATGATGGACTGCTTTATTTGATTAGTGTAGTATTGTATAAGGCTCTTACTATAGAGATGCATAGCAAGGACCTGCTGTCTGGAATAGTATGTACCTAATTTTGATAACTACCAGCTGGTATTTTGAGAGTCACATCTTTCTTCTCATGGAGGAAAGAGAAAAATCTGGGAGCCTGAGCACATGATAAGGATCTTAATAATTTGGAAGAAATACCTTCTTGAGGGTCAAAGAGACTCTTTTCTCCCAGGGGATGTTTGTGCATGGGCTTAAATAAGAAAGCTAAACATCGGGTTAATTCATGTGGATCCAGAGTCTAATATGGGGCCCATTTGTATTATTTTCTTAGCTCTGTCTCAGAAAGATGTAAAGATACATTGCTAGAAGTAGTAATCCGATTGTTCAAAATTAGAGGTAGCATTTTATTTTTAAATTCCAGTCACAAAAAAATCAAGGCCTGATGTGCTGGGTAGAAAGCACCACTATCTACTACCAGATAACCAGGTAAGTGACCTCACTGAGGTAATATGTTCTGAGTTTCATCAGTAGATCTCAATGCTCTTCAAAATAGTCTCATATGTATTTGGGATATGAAGCCCAGATGCAGAGATGTATTCAGTCTTTCAGCAGCCAAACCAGGAACATAAACCAGGGGCTCCAATCTTAATTTTTTTATACTTTTCATTCATAAAATGGTCCTCTTAAACAGTATTTAAGAGGAACTTTGTACAAGGAAAATACTGTGATTAGCAATGTAATTCATGTCTACAAGAGGCACTGGATAAAAACAGTTGCATGGCTTGATACTACTTCATCCCTCTTAAACAAAATTGGTTTAATATTATCTATTCTTTCATTTCACAGACAAAGGATTTCAAACCTTCACATTCAAAGCCCTATATTAATTTATTTTTATGTAACCAAATTCCATTTCTTTGTTAATAGCAGTCTGGTCTGAATAGATGGTGGTTCTTTTGGTTAGGTTAGGAAATTCTTATAATTCTTATGTGCTGCACAGAAGTTCAATACTCTCTTTCCCTTCTTATGGTCTCCAATCCCTTAAAGCTGTGTTACAGAATAATGATTGTTGGTAACAGTAATGCTACACCCTATATCCTCCCTTCACAACCTTATCTTCTTTTTATGTTGGGATTTTTTTGTGTGGTGGTGGTTGGTTTTTGTTGCTGTATTTTGTTTTGTTAGAAACAGATGGAAGGTTTTCTGGTAGCGATATAATAGGCTGATGTGCTTGGTGTAGGGAAGGCCAGAAAGCTTGGACTGAGGACAATAAAGTGAGAAAGGCGAATGAGCTGCTCGACAGAAGCTGTGGCACAATTAAAATCCTCTCTGACAAAAAGAACATAGTTATGTATCTCCAGCAGCAGAGAAATTTCCCTGATGTATTGGAAGTCTCTGCCCTCTACTGGCATTCCTGAAGATCAGCCTCTACTCAAAGGTGGGAGCCTGTGATCACATCCCAGAAGAGTTCTCAGACAATGTTGAGACTGGCTGTATTTATAAAACAAAATACTTTAGAACAGGGTGTTTTGGTAAGTGCCAGAATGACACTGACAGGGATCTAAATCTCAAGTGACATTTGCTATTAACTTCTGCAATGCTTTTCGTATGTCTGCCTATTTCTCACCTTGTTCAACACTACCAGGGTTAGTCTGAAGCATCTCCACATGCTATTACAGTCCCCATCTGTTTTCTTCCAGGGAGTCAATACAAGGAAGAAGAAATGAGACAACATTACTCTTTGTTGTGGTGCTGGTTTTCATTTCATTACAGAAAAAAAAAAAAAAGCAGCACTTGTTTGGCATAATGATTTATTTCAACAAAAGGTTTCAAACTGCAATTTTGGGTGAATATAAAACTGCAACTATTGCATGACTCAGCTAACATCATGTTTGGAAATAATTCCATATGTTTTCCTTGAATGCAAAGGACATTTCTGTGGCAACCCTCATTAGCTAATTGTTAAGAAAAATTATTTTCCCAATAAAATATAACTTTGAAAAACTAATTAAACCTGTTGGTAATATATAAGAATTTTACTTCACAATGAAAACTGAGGACATTTCAGGCCCAGTTCTGCAATGAATCAAAGGTTCTGCAAAGCAACAGGACTCTGTATGGGCAAGACTTCAAAGGATGTTGGCCTCAGTCCAAACAGCAGCTCAAGATCTTGATCACTTATACCTATGTATGGGGTTTAGGTGTCAGGGCTTGGGTAGTTGTGAGACTACAGGGTTGACTTCTAGAAGCTTCTCCACATCCACTAAGAGTTAGCGCCAGCCAGATTCAAGTCTAACCCGTCACTGGCCAAGGCTGAGCCCGTTAGCAACAGTGGCAGGCCTTGTGGGATAATGTGTTTAAAGAAGGGAGAAACCCCCCCCAAAAAACTATGCAAGGGCAGGCAGAAGTGAGGAGAGCAAGACTACAACAGCCCTGCAGATACCAAGGTCCGTGAAGGAGGAGAAGGTAATAATCTCCAAAGGTAATTTCCCTGTCTTCATCTCAACCTAGCTTTTCATTGTATTTTCTCTGCTGATCTTCAGCTGAGAAGGGCAGTTATAGTGCAGTTTTGGTGGCAACTGGGCATCCACCAGAGTCAATCACTTTGCCTGAAACATGTAAAACAGGTTCTTGCCCAATGTTCAGAGGACTTTGGATTTGTAATTGATATCCTTCTGTACAAACCTCTTTTATGCTTATTTATGCTTTATTAAAAATTACATTTTTTCTGCAGAAGACAAAAATATTCATACAAATCAGAGCAGTACCAGCTGGCACATCATTCTGGCAAAGATGTATTTTTTTTCTGTACATTTGTATCTGATGCCATGTATAACAGCCCCCCCAGTCTGGGGGAACTGGATCTGTGGATGCACCATGTAATTACATTATCTCTTCAAAGAGACATTAGTTTACGCCTGGAAACATCCCTTTTCTAAGAGGAAGTAGCAGACTGCTGCTCCCATAAAAAGAGGAATGCCAAGCACAAACAGGTCAAAGCAGGACTGAGTTGTGTGGCATCATTTCTTCAGTACACAGTAGTATGCTTCTTCAAAAAGAGGTTTCCTTACTAAAATAGGATTTATGCACACTTATTTTTTATACCATTCATACAGTCCTATATGTAAAAGAAATGGTAAATTCAGCTGTAAGAAATGTATGTAAAAAAATTAATATTGATCTCTAAAACTAAAGGAGGATTAACTTCTTGCTTCTGCAGCATTACATTGTTGTTGATGGTGCCACGCAAGTTGTAAAATATGCTGTTCAATGGCTCTCAACACTGGAGTAGAAAATTCATTTTTTTAAGAAGCATGAAGTTGTCCCTGCCCATGGCAAGGGGGTAAGAGTAGATGATCTTCAAAAGATCCTTTTCTGCTCAAACTATTCTGTGATTCACAACAGACCTGCAGTCTCCACTTGCATGAGTTTCTGTCCTTGTTGAACATGGATTGACTCCCTGCAGTTCCCACAGACTATATGTTTTCTTCTCATGGCAGCACCAACAGCTCTCTGAGCCTTCTGAAGCAGCCAGGTAACCTAGGTGTTTGCAGTTCCATGGTGGCTTTTTTCCCCCTAGACAATTACTTAACTGGAATAATGTTTATAGAGAAACAGGATGAAACTGGTCACATAAATCCTCTTTTCCACCCAACTCCCCGGGTTAAATACCTCACCTCTAGTAGAAAAACTTCACATGTATGTGCCAACATCTTACTCCCAGGCTTCATTAATACCATTTTTACATCTTTTCACTCATATCTGCAATTGGCAAAAGTTAATAATCCAGGCAAGTCTTCTACTCACAATTATGTATTAACACTATTCACTGTTTCATAGCCAACGTAGTACTGGTTGTATTACTGCTTCTATGCATGACTGTAGCTCTTCTGCACCCTAGCTGTGAAAAAGAAATTATTTTGTGCTGCATGTTCAGAAGGAAATAAGTATAAAAAGAAAGCCCTTTCCCATAATTGAACATAATTGCACGTTCAGTTCAACTGATTATTATCCAAATGGTTGGGTTAGTGATGGAGACAGCCCAGTACATAAAATAATATGTATTTATTTAGCACAAAAAGTTCCATTTCCAAGAAGTTTATATGCTTTTTCAGGTATTTCTTTACAGCACTTTGCTTTCAGAAAAATTAAAGAACCATGATTCAAAGACATCCTAATCATTTGGCATAACAACTGTTATTACCCTGCAACTGTGCGCCTGATAGCAGCTTATAAACTGTAAGGCAAATTAGGAACTCCTCCTCAAGTAAGTTATCTCTATACACTTCCATTGACTCAAGTGTAACATTCACAGAAGAGTATTATGAGGACATTATATAGGACTGTAATAATTACAGGCAACACAATACACAGGGGCAAAGTTATATTCTCAGACAGAAAAAGATAAGAGTACTGAAAGATTTATAGTGAGTTGCCAGAAGCGCTTGCTGACTGTGGGGAGAAAAATAATCTACCCCTTATATATGTGATTACATGACACAAACACAATTCCCATGTTAGAGAAAACAAGTCAACATGTAATACCCAGATTTAGGACATCTACAGACTATAAAGCCTGAAACTTTCACTTAAAGACAAATCCTTGATATGTGTTGGTAAACAAGTGCTGATAGCACACAACTGACAGCACAGAAATGTTACTTGAAATCAGATTCCATTAATGACAGAGTTACAATCACCAGATACAGAATACCATCCAGTTGTACTGGCAGATGGATTTTACACAGCTTCTCCTTCGTTGAAGTCCCACAGCCTCAAGTGACTGACATCAAAGATGTGCTGCAACTAGTTCAGTCTTCCCTCCTGTAGTTATCACCTGGATTAGACTCCCTGAGTTTGGTCGACTCTTTCCTGCTACCCAGTCATAAAATGTTCTGTTTTAAAATAAATGGATGAGGAAGAGGGGAAAAAAATATTATCAGGGATACGATTAGAAAGCACAAAATAAAAGCCTATTACTTTTCCTTCTTTTCCAATTGCCCTTTGTAGTGATTTCTATATGTGTTGTAAACTACCAATGCCACCTCTAAAGCCAGGCAAGATCCCAGAGAAATCCAAAGAGCTTCACAGTGCACGCACAGGATTTTCAGAACATCTCAAAGGAAAAGGCCAGGAACTTCAAATGTCAAAGCAGCAAGCCAAAGAAGCACAAAACCCCTTAAGACATCCAAAATAATGCTGAGTGAAATGCACTTCCTTTAGGCAGCACACTTCTTAAAAGTGTTACACAAACTCCACACTCAAAATATAATACAAAAAGTACAGTATATTCTTCAGGTCTATTAACCCTTCCAACACTGCAGACACAGCAGGACATTCCAACAGGGTAGTCCCTGTCCAACACAACAGCTTCCAGGGCACAAAATTCAAATGCCATGTGGGAAAATATCTCCCACCTACTTCCCAAGAAATGGATGTTACCAGCACTTAACACTGGACGTTTCTCTTTCAGACCCATAGAGCTTTTCAGTTTTCAAAGCTGGATTTAAAGTTTAGAGAATTAGAAACCACTAAGCAAAAAAACCCAATCAATTCTCATGCAAGCAAAAAAAAAACCCAAAAACCAAACAAGTTAAAAGCTAAGCTGAAATTAAAAGAAAAGAGCTTGCAAAACTGCAACATCTGGCTTAGCAGTCTCTGGAGCACAGTAAATTAAAGGCTTTTTTTGAACATTTTTAGGCTAACAAAATTCAATGGATAGGTCCTTTTAAAGAGCCACATCAAGCATCTGCATTGGCTTATGGCAAAGCCATTTCCCATTCTGAAATCCAATTAAAAAAAAAGGAAATCTAATGTGAGAACTAAATTTTTCCCTGAATAACTAGCAGTTGGCAAATGCAGTGTTGGCTCCAAAGGACTTAAAAAATGCTAAAAAGTAAAGCTCTCTACAACATACAAAGGTAGATTCATCTTTGTTTCTCCTTGGACAAGACAGTTGTGTCCTTACTTTCTTCTTTTGACAGCTCATCCTCAGCAGAATCTTTACTCTGCATCATATCACTGAAAGCAGTACTTACAGTGCACCTTCTCTAATAAAGAGGAATCAGAAAGAGTAAGCCTTATAATCGCAGCCTACTGTTAAATAAGCCACAATTGAAGTTTCAGCATTTTACAATATTATGCCAGACAATTAATTTTTTTCCTAAAAAGGAGCAGGAATTCTGTCAAATGAGAGAAATGAATTAACACATAATAGACTGAGGAGCAGAGTGGTGAAAAGAAAAAAAAAAAAAATCCCACCAAATTTTACATGCCCATTTGCAGTTTAACTTCAAGTCAGGCTGAACCCAGCATCTGCTGCCTGCAACTTGTCTACAGGCTCTATGGGATTCCCTGGCATCCAACTGCTTAAGGCAGTTACTCCTTTCTTGGAGTATCTGGTGTAGAGATACTGAAGTTGACAGAGTTGAGCTAATTTTCTCCAGTTAAGAAGCCTGTGCAATAATCTCAGCATGATTTAGAAATATACACAGTAAGGGAATAACAAAGGAAAAAAACCTCACAAATTCAAGATAGCTATTTAGAAAGAACATGCAATAAGATGCAACAGCAAGATAGACAGTGAAAAATTGCTTAGTTACCACACAGATACTCACTCAGCAATAAATTCTAGGGGTGTCCAGGAGCTGAAATCTGCATCAGGCATTGATTTCCTGTTTGCTGGTGTATCTAAGGTAACCCTGTGATTAAAAAAAGATAAGCATTTTATTTATACATCATGTTTCTGATAAGCACCACCTGCTTCTATTTATCACTGCAACATTTGCTTGACTTTTACACCACATGGTATGGATGGATCTCCCTTGCATCCTCTGCACATGTTAAAAGCATACAGCAGTTTCATGTGTGCATATATATATATATATGATATTAATGGGTGAATTAATGTAGCTCCCTCAATGAGATAATGTTAACAATCTAAGGTATAATTACTTTCTTAATAATTCAATCAAGAATAGTTTTGTGTGAGAGCTATGCAAGAATAGAATCCCCAGAAGTCCGGTGACCTTGGTGTCTGCCTGTCTGTAGAAGATGATGTCGACTCTCCAAACACTTTAAATGGTGTCGCATACTTCTCCAGGTCAGAGAGCATGAGACTGAGCATATGAGGAAAATAAAGCAGGGAGAATTCAGGGAGTGTTCCACATTCCTTGAGAAATCTTTGGTCTTATGTTTCGGGCACTGAGCTCCACCAAAACTTGTCAAGTAATCCTTTGCTTTACTATTAACTATACATCAGAGTTTTAGACTTGGATGTGTTATAGTAATCTCATTTCCAGAGTGTTCTCTATACTGGGAGGGAGAGAAGTCATGTTCATGCACAGTTACAGTTAAGGTGGTTAAGAACTAATCATATTTTAATCCTAACATCTACATCTGTTTTGTAAAGAAAAGTACTATCTCACTTTTAGGGTGGCCTGCATTATCATTTTGTTCATACATTCAAAATGCCACCTTCTTCTGCAAAACTAAGCAGACAGAGAAGCCTTTTGTGTACTGTGAACAGGAGATGGCGAGTGTATCCATGTGACTCTAGGTTACAGCAGTAATTAAATTAAACAAGGCAGGCAGAGGCAGCTAAGCAACCACTCACGGTAAAACAGCAACAGCAGCAGAACCAGATGGCAAGCCACTATTGGCACCAGCTAAACTCTGACAAAGCTGATGCACTGCTCCTTTGGCCATGCCGTAGCCAATCATCCCTAACAATTAAAAACAGAAAAAATTAGAGCACAACCAAAATAGTTCTCAGTATGTGGTATGATAAGAAACTCAAATTATTTGATGAATGTTAAGTTTGAAACCACTTACCACAGTCAGAACAGAATCAGACTTTTAAAATACATAAGAACATATATATTGACAGAAAAAAAAAATCAAAAAGCTTTTATTAGACATCTAGGAACTATCACTTTAGTCAGCACTATAGAAATAAGAAGCTTACACAGTGAAAAGCATCTAGTTCATGTACCCAAATGTATCCTGAAGGATGTGACCTACAGAGCTAACCATACAAATCTAATAGTTATGTGTGAAGTTGCTCATATACTTAAATAAGGCAATCAATCATTGATTAATTTAAACGATATGACTATGGTACTTCCATGTTTGAATCCAAACAGATACAACTCACTTCTCTCCAGAACCATAATTCATCTGATCAGCATCCCAAATCTGACAGGCCCTTTGGAGGCAACTACAAAACCAAATACACCTCTCATGGCAGAAGTTACTTGATAACCTGCAAATAAGCCCAACTCATTCCTAAACACTGTTGATTTTTAGGCAAACAGCACATTTCATTGCAAGGGCAACAGGAATGAGAGCATAAGCACTCTGGTCAGGTACAAAATTTGCACAGTCAGGGTACTGTAGGTCTCATGCCGTCTCTAATAATTCTCACTGTATGTATCTGGCAAGCAGCCTGGGCACAAAATAAGCACATAAGAAAATGTAAACATATTTGCCTACTACAACTGGATGCCATTCCACCAATCTGTGTAACTACACAGACCCCTTCTAGTGTTCCTGAGGAAGTACTGTGTATCAAAGTTACTTTTGCAACTCTGGACTGCAGATGTGTAGACATTGTATAGTATCCTTTTTTATTTGGAGGAATCAGTGACACCAGTAGCTAGCTTGTTTGATTGTTAAGATAAAAATATTTCTATCTCAATCTCTCTAGTCTCACCTAACTCAAAACATTCTAAGTCTTCTTAAACCCTTCACATACTTTTACATTTCTTAGTGATCCTCATCAAGTTGCTTCTGTAACTGTTGCTATAACTCTCAGTATTTCAATTTAATTTATGCAAGTCATTATTCACATGCAGGAAAAGAAAAATCCCACTAAAGCAAACAATAAAAAGACTACACCTTCCATAACAGCCAGTAGTAATGAGACCAACGAGCCATATTTGCAAGAGTTGAGTAATGACTCTTACCCAATTCTTCCTGATGTTAATAAGTTGCATGTGTTTGCTCAAAGCACTGCTCTGTTTTTCAGAAAAATCTAGACTTGTTGAAACCAACTAGTTCATAACATGAATGTAGATTATTCCGATTCCTGTGGTGTGGTCTCTACCTCCCAAAAGCAACCGAACAAAGATCATGAAAGTGTGACAGAGTTCACATTTTTCCATGTGTATGTGGTCAGTCAGTAGAACTGACTTATTCTCATGAAACTAGACTTTTATCTGCAGACTATGCCAGTGGCAGCTGAAAACACAAATTACAGAGTGTCAGGAATTGAAAGGGACCTTGAGAGAACATCTAGTCCAATCCCTCTGCCGGAGCAGGAACACCTAGACCAGGTCACGCAGGAAAGCATACAAGAAGGCTTTGAATGTCTCCAGAGAAGACTTCCACAATCTCTCTGGGCAGCCTGTTCCAGTGTTCTGTCACAATGAAGATAAATCATAATTTTCTGAACGGTTTTCAGGAATATTAATAAATTTTCTATATTGTAAAATGGTAGTGTCTATATCTCAAATTATCATTAAAGTCAAATGAATAAAAGATTGGGAAATAAGGGTACTGTCTCAAACTTTCCTCTCCCTGCCTGTGGGCTTGTATGTCAGTGTCTCTTTTCAAACTTTAAATTGATCTCAGATTTCTTCACCCACATAGACAAACATAGTGAGACATGAGATTGGTGAAAAAAAAAAAAAAAATCAATGAAGTTTGTATTAAATAGCTAGTAGATGGCAGAGCTGAAGGTCAACAACCTTATCTGCACCTGAAGTTAAGTCAGACTGGGATCAGTACACAATCAGAACGAACACACTTAATAGAATCAGCTGAGTCACTGCCAACAGAGAAAATGCGGAATTAAAGGACCCTGCATTTGAGAAAACAAATAGGAGGTTAAACTCCATTTAAGCACTCTACATACAGCCTGCTGTGAGAATAATTGACATGAATAATAATTCTTCATTATTTTACGAACTTTTTTTACTGTACTATATTACTATGTTTCACCAATACATGTCAGTATAGAATGAGAATACTGACTCTACCTTTGTCCTGCAGCTTCAAGAGATTCAGTACTGCAATTTGTAAAATTAAGCTTGAGTGTTTCAGCAGCTATTTTTGAGTTGTACAAGGTGTCAAGAAACTGAGGAATGGAATTGTTGCTTCACAAACAAGAATCCTTAAACTAACACAAAGCTATAACCACTGACTCCCCAGCAGTTCCTAGACATTGCATTTTACCTGGAGTTCCAGACAATGCAGCTTGAGCTCCTGTCAAAGTCAAGAGGCCACCTTCTTTCAGGTGTTTTGTGGCTAGGTGGCTGGAAATAGTGGATGTCCAAACACTCTGCTTCCACATCAGATCGCAGTTTTTGTATAACGCTGATTCGGAAGAGAATGGGTGAAATTAATTAAAAGACAACAAATTTATAACTCAGATTTCCTTACTGTCACATGAAGTGAAACAGCCTATGAAAAGACACTTTCTACCATTTTCAACTTCCACACAGAATAAAACATCAGTTATGTGGTTTATATCTCCTGTCACTTTGGGCTCCAAGTCCCAGCTCTACAGCATATATTCCAGGCAGGCAATTATCTGCTTCCTTACTTCCAGAAATTAAAAAAAATGAACAAACACAAGATTGAACCATTGATGGAGAGCTTATGGAACTAAGATTTTGAAACACCTGTAGGGGATGCCTCAATCAAGGATCTCAAAACTCTCACACCTTGTATTAAGCATGATCTGCCACTTTCCAGAACTTCCTCACTGACTTTCCAGAACTTCCTCACTGACTTCAAAAGTGCTATCTCCATGAGTATGCAGACAGAAGACTACATGAGATAAAGGAGTTTAACAACCAGCATTTTCTTATCACCAAATTATTTCCTAAACCAAGAATCAATCTGTCTGACAGTAGTATGCTGGTATGGAATATCAGATTTGCACATCTGCACCATACTAAGTGCGTGTTTCAGTGCCACTACATACTGATGTGCAGCTTCTGGTAAGGCAGCATTCTGGAAAAAATGCACCTATAAGCTCAAGTTATGCAAAGTCTGAACTCCCATCATTGGTTTTTATTATCAATATTTATACAGGAAAAACAATAACCAGCCATGTAAAAAAATGTCAGTATTCTGAAAGAACAGTTCCCATAACACAATATGAAATAAGCATAAATAACTGTGGCATAAGCAGATCGCCTACACCAAGATACCTTGCAACCCTACTAACAATAGTAGTACAAATTATGTTTATGATCATAAGACCATAATCATTTAGGTTGTAAGGGTTCTTTTTTAGGTCATCGGTAAACGACCTTATTTAAAAATACAGTGCACACTAATAACAATCAACGTAACAAAAACGGGATGTAATGCATATGTCTTTCCCTACTATCTCTCTAAAAACTACACTTTGCTCGTGATGTCTAACCTGAAAGAGAGGAAAAGAACATATTTTACCAGGTTTACTCCAGGCACGGCCTCTTTTCTTCCTCTTGTATTTCTACACTTGTGTATAAATTAAATAACTTCATTCTGATTATCACATGTTTAAAAGGTTTTTTTCAAAGATAAAGGCTTTTTTTCTGTAGCATGATCACATCTCATCAGACTGCTCCAATACTTGACTGCATTGCAACAGTAATTGCCCAAAGAACTGCACCAGGCAACTGAGGTTTTATACATAAATCAATAAATTATGAAAGCAAGCTACTGTCTCACATAACTTGCTTGACATGGGTGTTAGTTCACAGATAACAAAGCTGAACTCCTTCATAAAATGCATCAATTGTAAGTGTTGTATAGCTTTAACAGACAGTGAAAATTCAGAGTGGCACTGTGAATGAGCTGTCTTGTACTTTTATGCTCACATCCTCTTCTGGATTCAGGAAGAATGATGACCTCAAGTATTGTATTATCATGATTTTTAAGGATTATTCTCAGATTTCATTCATGTGTTCACAAGCACAAATATATCAAAAGCTTACATTTAGCTTTGGCACTGCCTCCAGCCCATCCTCCTGCTACACACAAGATTGCATCCACCTTTTCTTCACCAAGAAGTTTTCCAACTGCTGCTGTCACCTTCAACAAATATAATAAAGGCATATTGAAAACACTGACTGACAGAGGAGTAAATATCAAGACTGCCTTAAAATTACTTATTTCCAGACATGTAGCCAAGTAACACAACACAAAGATCACAGATACTAATTTTCTGATGCTCTTTCAATTGTTATGAAACCTAAACAATTATGATGAAAGATAACTGAAAAATTAAAATCAGACTGATGAAAGTCAGACCATACAGTGTACAGTGTCACTGGAAATAATTAACCTGAGCAGGGCAGAAAGATCTGACCCTTACCTATATCATTAACCAAAATTTTTATTAGTGACCTACTTTTCGAAATGTTCTTCTCTGATTTCAGTGCTGTTTAATACAGGAAATAAAACTCCATGTCTGACCTGAACTACTGGTGTCACTTTTGGTGACAATGCAAGAAACTAACAAGATTAGCCTTTTTATTGCTTCTGCGCAGACCACAGTCATCAATGTGAGTATGACATCTAAACTTGAGTTTGCGTACTTTTAGATACCCAGTATCTTTCTCAAATAAAAGGCTTCACAGTTGGTAATGAATTAGCTGAGCATGAATCTCCTGACAAGCAAAAAGCACATCTCTACAAAATAAAAAAATACATTTGTTTTCACAAAGGTTCAGTATTGAAAACCACACTGTATCACTCTACGAAAGTCTTAAATGCTGCACAGGTGTTAAGAAAACTTATCGTCCAGTGATTCAGTTTATTAATAACAGAAAGAAGTTCAAAAGTTAAACTTCTAAGAACTAATCCTGTCTCTCAAAAACAAAGCAGAACAGTTTTCTGGCTAGCTCCGGTTCTCCCACATTCACCTTTGTGGAAGCCAATGGATTCCCTCAGGATCTGTGGTGGCTCACGGTTTGCACACACAACACTCTTCCGAGTTAGGGCATCGGAAAGAAGCACTACATGTTAAAATGCTTTCCTAATGCAACTTCATCTGATTCAGCCCGTCACTTTTCAAGTCCCCAAGAAAAATAATGCAAAGCTGTCTTACATGCTGAACCTCCAAAACACAATATCAAGTTTTCTATGGAGACACATTTGCTCATCCCTGAAGTTAAAAAGAAATTTCAGGGGAAAAAAAAAGAAGTACTGACGAATAGGAACCGGGATGATGTCAAGCCTGACAACCGGCACCCGGATCGCCACCGCTCGGGCTCCTCCGCCCCACACGGCGACTTGTGGCCTGAAGCCTCCTCATCCCCGCCGCTGTAGGGGAGGGGCGGGAGAAAGGCCGGACCCATCGCGTCCACGGCCCGGCCCGAAGACGGCCACCCCCCGACACAGACCCACCTGCTCGGCCTGCTCGGGGAAGGACTCGGTCGCCCCCACTACCACGTTGGCGCTGGCGTCCTCGTTCTCCGCCAGGTCGATGCTGGCCACCCACTGCCGTGACGAGAAGAGCGCGTTAGCAGGCCCGCTCCCCTAACCTTCCCCGGCGGCTGGGGGAGTCCCGTCTTGCCACCCACCGTCCCGCCGCTTACCCAGTTCTTGGACTTGAAGTAACGCACGCACTGGGACCCCAGAGCTCCTCTGCCCCCGTACACCAGCACCCTGCCCACTACAGACATCCTCGCCACCCGTCCACCGGCTCGGTTCTGCCTCAAGCTCCAACCCCAGTCTCACCTCCCGGCCAGCCCCGCCTGCGCATGCGGGGGGGCGGGCGAGGGGCGGTGGCTCCAGGAGGAGGTGGATCTTGTTGCCTTGGTCGAGCCCCTGTCTGGCCCCTGGGAGTCCGTGTAGTGCTGCTGCGGGAGCTTTAGCTCGGGAAGTGCTCACGACTTCCATGGGAGGCCCTCACCGCCTAGCTCGGCCTCTGACATCTTCCCACGGGCCTGAGCTTTGGTGGTGGGCTGGGATTCTTGCCGGGATGAATTAATTAGGGGTTCTGAAGTCCCCTGCAGGGTTTGGGTAGCAGCCGCTGTAGAAGCTCCGGCAATTACGTCCCATTTTATTTAGCGCTCCTGGGTTGCACCTGTAGCTTCAATGGTGCCGTTTGCTGCGGTCCCCGAGCCCCGGGGCCAGTGAGCCTCCCGGGAGGCGAGGGGCGGCCTGAACCCCCTTCTCAGTGCAGAAGATTCCTACTAGTCACCTTGGCACCCCGAAACACGGTACTTGTCCCTCCGTGAGGAGGGAAGAGCAGCGCTCTCGCAGCTCCGCCGGCGGTGACATTTAGAGGCCGGGTGGGAGAGGGCGCCAAGGGAAGGCAGCTGAGGCGCCTGCAAAATCCTGATGCCAAATTACGTGAATTTAAAATGCTTTGTACCTTGCACGTGGCTATTTCAACACGTTTTTAATAGACTAAAACAGTGGACTGCATTCCTAATTTTGTTCCCGGGAGGTGACAGTAAAGAACTTGATGTCATTTGAGCAGGACAATTAAACCCCTGGTGAAACATTAGCCAGTCAAGATATAGGATTACTTTCTGCAGAAACAAGCATCTCTGCACTACAGCGTAATGAAGCTGTTGCTTGCAACCCTTTCAGGATGTTGTCGCAGCAAAACAAATTTTGGGCCTTGATTTTTGAATGAACCTAGTAATTTCAGAATCCTCAAAATACAATCAGATGTATTTTGTGACACCTGCTCTTCATGTGTGGATTTTGGAGCAGGAGAAAAAACAGGGTATGTGCCTGACTGCTGTGGAAAGGCCTTGGAGATGATTCCTTGAAACCACGAGGATGCCTGGCTGCTTTAAAAAGACTTTATTTGCTTTGGCTTCTCTAGTAAGTTTTGTGTCTTTTATCTTGATTGTTGTCGCGATGGGGACCCCAAAGTGGATGACTGGGAAGATCCTTTGCAAAACAGGAGCTGATTTGGTCAATGCCACAGACCCAGAGCTGGTCAAGTTCATTGGAGAGATTTACTATGGACTCTTTCGTGGTGGCAAAATACGGCAATGTGGGCTAGGTGGGCGGCGTTCCAAATTCACAAGTAAGTACAATTTTGGTTGAATCTTTATCCCACTGTCTAGTTCAACTTGAAAAGGACTCTAGTCTTTTTAATTACAGAACCTAGAGAATGCAAATCATTATTATTAAATTTCTATTTGTAGCTGGCTTTATGATCTTTATGGTTTGGGATCTAAGTGTTAATGTAAAATCTCTACCATTTCAGGCTAGATTTTTCTTACAGTTATACTCTGTAGCGTTGCCAGGATTCAGACATAGACCAATGTGATCATCTGAAGCCATCTATTTAGCCAAACTTAAAGCATTATATAGTTTTCTTAGAAAGACAATATTCTTCGTGGTAGACAATCATTGGTTCAGCATAGCATGTGTGGTTATATGCTTTGTTAGAATCATAGAGTGTTGTAGATACATAACTGGTTAGAACACAGTGTGTTGTGGACACATAATTGGTTAAACATATCACTCAAATTCTTGGTTAACTGTTATCTGCATTGTTGTACACTGATGTTCCAGGCACTATAGCAGTTCATGTCTTGAGCACATGACTTCCCTAGCAGTGTTTTTGCTAGAATCAGAGTTGCTTTTCTTTTCCATCCTTTTGGTCACGTCCCTGCATCCAGGCCTCACATCCTAAATGCAACACTAACCTTACTTACACAATGAACATGTCCATTATTTTCTAGAAATCATCCCACACTTCAGTCCTGGAATCTGGATGAAGAATAAAAGAATCCCTAAGGCTAAATAGATGGTTTCCTTTTGGTCTTGTGAAGGGAGCAAAAGTCATTTGAAGATGACACTGTAAATCATAACTTTTCCCCTTTACTGACTCTTCCCTATGCCAAATGTTGTTCTGCAAAGTCTCTGTGTCTCCCTTTACCTTCTCTGTTGAAGGCTTCCCATTTTTTTTATTCTTTAGGAAATGTTTATTTAGCTGCCCATATTTTTGTATTTCTCTTGCTGTCCTAATGCAGATGTCTTCATAGCAGATACTCCTATTAAAATCATAGAATCATAGAATAGTTCAGGTTGGAAGGGACCTTAAAGATCATCAAGTTAAATTTTTTTTATCTGTTAACTTTGGAGAGAGAAAATTGCTAAACTCTTCAAAAATGTAGAAACTCTTATAAACTTATTCCTTTTAATACAGATGTTGATCTGTACTTTGGATGATTTCCAGTTTGCACACATCCTGCGCTGTAGTGAAAATGGTATTTTACATTGAAGATTTTCAGTTCAGTGTGCAGATCCCCTGCAACTTCAACCAGTGTCAATTGGAGATGCCACAGGCCCACAGCAAAGATGTTCTGCTCTGTCTTTTGTAATGATTCCGATACTTGTTATGGTGAGGTACTCCAGGAAGTCTTTAGGGCTGTAAAGTTAACCTAAAAAAACATAAATTAGTTTCCATTACTACACAACTGTACAAGCACCACTAGGAAAAGCTGGAGGAAGGCAAGATCATGGGACTTCAGATGGAATGGAGGAGAGAACCAGAGCAACCACAACTTAGATCAGCACATACAGTTGTTGGTGTGATGAATTTCGACTAGTTATTTCTACAATAACCAAGTCTTGCTCAGGATCTGACTGCAGTTATCCATACCAAGTCACGCTCACTGGTCATGTCTTTAGGACTTGTGTGAGCCTAGGAAAGAAGCAAGTGAATCTTTCCAACCACCCTAAAAACTCTGCTGGCTTGTAAGAGAGCTAAATTCTGTGTGCCTTGTTGTTTTAAGACAGAGTAGACTATTTCACTTGCAAAGGATCTACAATGATAATCTAGTCCAACTGCCTGGCCACTTCAGGGCTGACCAAAAGTTAAACAATGGGCATTTTAAGGACATTGTCCAAACACCTCTTAAACACTGACAAACTCAGAGCATCGACTACCTATCTAGGAAGCCTCTTCTGGTGTTTGGCACACCTCTTGGTAAAGAAATCCTCCCTAATATTGAGTTTAAACCTCTCCAGGTGCTGCTATGAACCATTGCCAAACATCCTGCCACTAGACACTGAGGAGAGGCATTCAGTACCTCCCTCTCCGTTTCTCCTCATCAGCAAGCTGTAGAGAGGAATGAGGTCACCCCTCAGACTCCTTTTCTCCAAACCAGAAAAACCCAGAGTCCTGCTTCTCCTAGAACATATCTTCAGCCCTTCCACCAGCTGGGTTGTGTTCCACTAGATGATCCATTTACAAGGATGGCTCATAAAGAAGATCAGTAGTCAGTCCTCTTGCTGTCAGGAAGGAGGGCACAAATGCAAACACCTTAGGGTTTGGTGATCCAGCTCACTGAATTAAAATGTTTGTGTTCTGTGATCTGTCAATGATTTATTGAGACAGAGCAGATGCCATGACAAAGTGATCAGCTGGTACAAGGCACGGGTCCAGTTCACAACTTGCAATGACACGTGTGTACAATACGTTCATTATTTAAAGCATGTCCCCCACCACATCCTTATCTCCAAATTGGAGGGAAGTGGATTTGATGGGTGGACAACTAGATGGATAAGCAATTGGTTGAAAGGTCGCAGACAGAGGGTGGTGGTCAATGGCTCTATGTCCAGCTGGAGGCCGGTAACGAGCGGTGTCCCCCAAGGGTCTGTCTTGGGACCGGTGCTTTTTAACATCTTTATTAATGACATGGATGAGGGAATTGAGTGCACCCTCAGCAAGTTTGCTGATGACACCAAGCTGAGTGGTGCGGAGGGCACGGTGGAAGGAAGGG
>VZTY01034104.1:101571-223690 GCA_013400935.1 Turnix velox | reverse complement strand
GAAGGGAACCTACACCCAGGAAGGAAGTAAACTCTTTGAAAGGGCTGACAATAGCAGGACTAGGGGAAATGGATACAAGTTGAAAGAGGGAAGATTTAGGTTGGATATTAGGGGGAAGTTCTTTACTAGGAGAGTGGTTAGGTCCTGGAACAGGCTGCCGAGGGAGGTTGTGGATGCCCCGTCCTTGGAGGTGTTCAAGACCAGGCTGGACGAGGCCCTGGGCAACCTCATCTAGTAGATGTGTTTGTTAGGTGGCCCTGCTAGGCAGGGGGGTTGGAGTTACATGATCCTTGGGGTCCCTTCCAACCCGGGTCATTCTGTGATTCTGTGAAGGCTCAGGGGGGACCTTATAGTAACTTATCAGTACCTGAGGGGGTCCTACAGAAAGGCAGGGGAAGGACTTTTTAATATGACATCGGATGGGAGGACTAGAAACAATTGGAAGGGGGTAGATTTAGACTTGACATAAGAAAGAAATTCTTTACAGTGAGGGTGGTGAAGCACTGGAACGGGATGCCCAGAGAGGTTGTGGATGCCCCCTCTCTGGGGGTGTTCAAGACCAGGCTGGACATGGCACTGAGCAGCCTGATCTAGTGGGAGGTGTCCCTGCCTATGGAAGGGGGGTTGGAACTCGATGATCTTTAAGGTCCCTTCCAACCCAAATTATTCTATGATTCTATGATTAATGCTTATTCACATATCCTGTGTGATGGATTGTTCCTGCAGTAGAATATCCCTGGTTTGTCTGATGTTGTGACAAATGAAGCATCGTAACCTAAGATGGATGTAACTACTTGAATTGTCCACCTCTGTAAAAAATACTCTGTAAGAGTAGTAGTTTGTAGCCCCGGCACAGTGTGATGTTTACTGTTGTCAAGAAAAAATACACACTGAATAATTTTTTTCCTTGACAGTTTTTCCACACATGGTGAAAAAGCTGAATACAGGCCTGCATGTGATGATTATACTGTTCCTGTGTGTGGCCATTTTCTTTTCTCTGGTCAGTTTTGGATTCTGCATTCTTAACGCAGTCAAAGTTCCTTACCGGGCTATTAAAGGTCCAGCAGGAGTATGTCTTTGGAACTTTCTTGCAGGTAAAACTATTTACCAGTATCTTTCATTAATTGTATTCATACAAAACTTCAAAAGTAATGTTCCTTCTCTTGCCTTACTAAATATCTTTTCAACTTAAATACTTGGGAATAAAATGAAGTTAGCAGTGAATTCTTATCTATCGAAACAGAACTGTCAGGTGGCATCTGGCATGCTGACTGATTGTGTCTGGTCATCTTTGTAAGAGTTGTGTTTGCCAGTCTTTAGGCTCCTAATCATCAATAAAAGCACTTTATTGTAAACACTGGAATGATGTTTGGCCTAAACAGACTAAACAATTTGAATGTGTTTAAGCCATACCTAACACAACCTCTACTCAGTATAATGCTCAATGTTGCATTTGGTAAGCCTTTCTGAAGCACAGCCAAAATGTCTGTCTTGTTTTGACAACAACGGTAAATACTTCTTTCATTTTGTTGCAGGTGGATTTATCGTACTTGCAGTTACCAGCTTTATGGCTGCTGTGAAACTTCACCACCTCACAGAAAGAATTGCCAATTTTCGTGAAATTTTTCTATTTGTTATCTTGGAAGAAAGGTTTGAAGACTGTTTCTGGCTTTGTGTGGCAAGTGCTACAATACATGCGGTAAATTTGCTGCTAATAGCCATCAGTGGGATTAATTTTCCTAAAATAAAGACTAAACCAGAAGAAGCGAATGTTACAGCAGAAGATATCATGTACTAATGAATCTACACAAAACTACTTTGCACAAGTGAAATACCTTGATAGAAACAGCTACTTGGCTCTTCAGTTGCTGATTTTGGATGGACAGTTGTGGTATAAACATGGGTAAATCTGCATTATTTTTTAAGGTAAATCTACTAAACCAGCAATTGAGATGTGTGAGAAAGTGAGAAAAACAAATGTTGCAAAATGTTCTCAAAACTACCCCAAATCTGCAATGACTATTTGCTGCTCACAGTTTATAAAAAATTTGTATTTTGAGATATTTTGGTAAATATCTCAAACACTATTCCATATAAGCCAAGTCTCTTTTGTTTAGAAAGAAAATATGTGTATAAAATTTCTGGTAATATATGGTTACTTCGAAACAGAAAGAATGGACATTTGCCAATTACCTACACAGAATTATATAGAAAATATTAGGAGGGCCATATAAGATATATATGATGATCTTATTCTGCTTTGAAAAAGAAGACTTCATCATCTGGGAATCTATAGTTAAGGAGAAGCACTTGCTAAGTATGTGTAAAAAGTTTTTAGAAAAGAAATTATCAAACTCATAAAGTGAGAAACAATGTTTTAGGAATGCTAATACACTATGAAAAAATTATCAGCTGCAAGATGAAGGTTTCATTGCTGCTTCTGGAAGAAATGAAATACTATCTAAGTAATAGAGCTTTTAGAAACCCTGGAAAATATTAGTTTGACAGATTGTCTTCAGAACCCACTCAATACTTTTGTCAATCTGAAATCAAGTAAAAATTATGTATGATAAACCAATATTAAAGTCAATAAAAGTCGTTAAATGGATGGAAAAGTTACTGTGTTAGGAAGTACCATCTTTGACAGGCATTCAACCATTTCTTGGGTCACTGATAATGAATACTTCAAAGAAAATAATATGCCATTAAACATGTCAGTTTTAGAATCTGACTGCTGTCCTATTAGCAATAGAACCTACACAACTGGAGGATGTCTTAAAATGAATGAGAGAAGTTATCTAAATTTATTATTTTGCAGTCAGTGGTCTTCATCAGACCACTAGTTTGTGTAACTATTCTTCCAAAAAACTCTTTGAACAGAATAGTACAAATTCAAAATGTTTTAAGAACATGTCAGGAAATACAAAAATTCCTTAATTTTTATCAGAAAAGACTTCTTCACAAAAATAGTATTGTAAAGGTCAAGTACTCTCAGAAACATCTACAATTGTATTTTATGTACTCAAAATATAGTTTTATCACTGAAGTCTGCAGAACACTCAGTAAAGAAATTTGCTAGAACAAGATGATGTTTAACATACCTGCTGATTAGGTCACTTATTTAGATACTTAAATAAGGACTCATAACTTGGATTAAGAATGAGTTTAATATTGTTGGCCCAAATACTTATTGTCCATGCTCTTTTAACTTTGTCTTCATCTAAAGACCAACAAAGCCAGATGTTTTAAGGACTAAATTATACTTTCACTTGGTATTCTTATCAGTTTTGCTGTTGTAAATATTCAAAGTACTCTTGATTTAATACAGCAGACTCAAATCACTAAAAGCTTTAGCAGTGCATGTGCAAGCTCTGTGAGCAGTAAGAAATGAAAGCAATTTCTGCCCTTTTCAACATAGGTGAGCAAGCCCAGCAGACATTTGGTAGTCCATGGCTTGGTTTCAGCATGAATGTTAGCAGCCAAACTCAGGTGGCAGGTGCAGTGAGTGGTGACTGCTCCTGTGGCTGATGCCATCTCTCATATTTGCCTTACAAATTCAGCAGGATTATGAGAAGTCTTTGAGCGTGCCTCACCAATAGGCCCTAATAATCTGATTTCTTCACAACAGTCTCAGCCACTGCTTTTAGGATCAAGTCCCATAAAAATTTAAAAGACGGAAGGTTTTGTCAAGTCTAGAGAAGTTACAATTTCACCATAAAGGAGACTCAATAAGGAGGAAAAAGTTATACCAAATTTATTCATACCCACTTAGTTTGTTGCTCTTCTAATTTTACTGGTGCTTTTACCCAGGGAACACGATGCAATCCCAGCACGTGGGTAGACAGTAAACAGACCCAAATCTGTGAAGTGGGCTGTGACAGCACGGTACGTTCCAGAAAAATGTCCCCAGAGGTCTCTCTGGTACCATCATCTTCACGTGGAAAATTCTGCGTGGCTCTGAAACAGACGACCTTAAACCTTAGAATAATTATGGAATCATAGATTGTGCTGGGTTGGAAGGGACCTTTAGAGGTCATCCAGTCCAACCCCCCTGCAGTTAGCAGGGACAATTACAGAAGTAATTATGCAGGCTGCGTGCACACCAGGCCTGTTGAGTTGGAACCTGCGACAAGCCCGGCCGTCCCGTACTCGGCAGCGGGACGGATACTTACCGGGAGCGCACTACAAGAGGGCAAAAATCCACGATGAGAGCGACTCGGTCCCCAGACGAGCCAAGAGCAAAACACCTCCCAGGCTGGCTAGGGTCCCTCCTTTCCCGGGCTCCGCCCCGGCGGGCGGATGAGGCGGTCACGGCGGCTGTGGGCGGGGCGTAGGTGGCTTCCGAAGCATGCTGCTGCCATGGCGGTCGGCGTCTCGCCTCCTCAGCCGGGATTTGTCCCGGGCCTGTGGCTGCTCGGGACAGGGGCCGTCACTGCGGGGATACACCCGCAAGGCAGGCGGGAAGGTGAGCAGGGGCAGCTTCTCGAGGGGGAAGTGGGGGCGGCGGGAGGCAGCTCTCGGTGTCCCTCGAGTGTACCCTCCGTACCTCCCTCCTGCCCGGCAGTTCTTGGTCTCCAGCTCCGGGGTCCCCCGTGTGCCCTCCCATAGCGAACCTGGGCTTTCAGCTTCCAAACCTGCGGGTTCCGGCGCTCCTTCCGGGATACGGTGGGATGTTGGGCTGCCTTTGGGGTGAAGTGGGGGGGCTAGGGGTGGGAACAACAACTTTTGTACTTAAAATTACAGGTGGAGAGAGGTTTTTTTTCTTCTACATGTTAGGTGAAATAATGATAACTCAGTTACACCCTTATTAATTTTCCACACTTAAAAGTAGATGTAATAATTTATGCAGGATTGCCAAAGTTCTGCTCTGTGCATCACCTTGAGTGAGCACGTAAGCCGAGATGGGTGTATACATTCACAGCTGCAGTTTGAATACCGTGTTTGCTGCCTTTCTGATGGATCTTAGTTTCATGTTTACATTAAATGCACATCCATTTTTAGGGTCTTGTTGTGGGAGTCTACTCAAGTGAAAAGGAAGATGGTTCTGCCCAGTTCACCAGTGGAGGAGATGCTTTCGATAGGCTTGTGTCTGGAAAGCTGAGAGAACTTCTGTCCATGTAAGTGTGAGATAAACTTGTGAAATGAACTGAAATAACTACAAACTCCAGTAAGAGTTATTGTCATTAGTATTGGTTTCCATACCACTTTTCACGCTGGTGTTTGCTTCTACCAGGCCAGGCAGTTTCGGGGGGGGGGAAGAGGGGGATGGGAGAGGACGGGACTGCTGTGGGAAAACCAGGAGCTGAGGAAACAGATGCAGAACATTCATGGAGGCCATTCCCTGTGAATGAGCACTAAGCCAGTCATCCCAGCGCAGTGCTGAAGGAGCACTGTGTGGTTGTGGAGTGAATGCAGTGCTGTAAGATTTGTCACTACTAAAGACTTTATTTAAAAAAACTTTTTTACATCCTAGGTGTGGACCACCTTTGAAGAAAGGCAAAACACGCATATTCCATTGTTTGCATCAGGTACGAACTTTGGCTGGATTAAGGTTTGAGATTTGCCTTTTCATCTTAAAGCTGAATTTGCTGCACTGCTTGTATAAATGTTCTGCTTTCCACCTCCAACAAAAGGTGAGGTTCTTACTGAAACCTCCTGTTCTGCACTCCCCACATTTACGTGGACTTTGCACAATCCTGTACTCACTCTGCTGCCCTGTAACTTGGGAAGATGTAAAAAAGTGTGCTCAACGGTGGTGCTCTCTGAATAACCATTTACTCAATGAGCTGAAGCACAACAGCTCTCGATCGGGGGGTTGGACCTAGATGAAGGTCCCTTCCAACCCAAACTATTCTATGATTCTATCTTTGAAGGTCCCTTCCAACTCAATGGATTCTATGATAGCAAAAAACCCCCCAACATTTTAGATGACTTTGAATCTTCTTGGAAAATACCACTAGTTTCAGCATCTATAGTGACATCTACATACAGTGTGTCAATTTGAAAGCTGATTATTAGAATCTGTCAGATTTGTGATGGGTGGGAAAGCTCAAGTTTAACCTCATAATTCTTAGAGCAATGGAAAATGTTTTCATGTATACAACTGCAAGTTTTATACAAATCTGAGCCCATTCTTAAAATAATTAATCTTTGTTATTTCCTCCTCTTCGCCTTCCACTTGTAGCTTATATGGCAAGTGCTTCATCTGCCATACTGCATTGCTTTCTTGAGTTCTGGAGCTTAGGTACCTCTGTAGAGCTTTGGTTTTATTCCTGGCTTAGCTCAGGCTCAGCCTTTGAGGTGATTTTATTTCCATGAGCTATGCCAAGAAAAGTTACATTTCTCCAGCTCGGTTATGACCTTTATGCAACTGGAAAGCTGGATCTGCTCTAATGCTGGGGGAAAAAAGACTCAATAGTCTAATGACTATTAAGCAGGTATTCTTTATTGCAGCGTTGGACATGCAGGGGCTTACTCCATCCTTATGCATGTGCCAAGGAAAGGAATGGTCTGAAATTTATACCCCTCTAACAGACATATTTATTATTATTATCTAAGAAAACAAATCTCTCAGGCCTCCTCCTTTGGCAGAGAAAGCAATCACACCCTGGTGCAAGCTGCCTTCAGGGTCTGCTTTTCCCTTTATCTCTTGACTGGCTAGTCTTAATCTCTCCTTGTTTGTCAAAAATAAGAGTCAAACACTGAGCTAATTTGTTTGCATACCAGTTGCATTATTTAACTAACATCTAAGCACATCTTCTCTTTCAGTGACTAACTTTTCAATTGCTTCCCCCCATTTCAGGATCTAGCTGTTTCAATCCCCTTTTTCAGCTGTCAAAGGACTCCTAAGGTTGCCCTTAGAACTTAGTTTGCTATGTGTTGAGCATAAACCCCTGTCTGCTGTAGCACATGTAAATTAACTGGAAAACAGAACAAATGCTTGCATGCCTGTGGCAAATGATTGGGAGTGCAGTGTTGAAATGTGTGTGTAATTTAGAGCAGGTACATCATGTATTTTATACTATCCTTGATTTGGAAAGTAAAGTCTTTAAAACTCTGCTGTGACTGTAACAATGAGAAAGGTGAATCCATTAGTGTGTTGGCTTTGTTTAGGACTTTCCAAGTGTGGTTGTAGTTGGCTTGGGTAAGAAGAATGCTGGAATCAATGACCAAGAGAACTGGAATGAAGACAAAGAAAATATTCGTGCAGCAGTTGCAGGTTAACCTTTTTGAATTTTTCTTAAGCATTTTGTCTATAAAACTCTTGCAGTGGTGTTCCACTTTTGAAGAATGAGTCTGGATATTTTTTTGTTTTGACACAAAGAACCTGCTGTATGGCTTGGTAAATGTGTTTGCTTGTCAGATATATTCAAGTAAGCTTTTGATAAGTGAGGAAGGACTTACTGAGCATGAAAATCAATCTACAGACAGGTAACTGCAGTTCTTTATATCAAATAACTTTCCTAAATTGTATGATGCTGAAAAGGTATTTAATTACAACTACTTTGAAGCCTGAGAGCATCACTGATTCACTTGTGCTCATGCTATACTTCAGTATGTGCATATATTTACTCTTGCTGCCTGGTTTGTTACTGAGATATCAGTAGTATGGTTCAGTGTGTTATCTGTCATGGCAGAGGAGGCCTCTCTGTCTTAATCAAGTATAACTGCTAGAGCTAAGTGTGTATAAAACAAGAATAAAGCAAGTTTCCAAAGTGCTAGCCTGTGTTGTTCCACCAGCTTTTAAAAACATTGTTAAACTACTTGGATATAAAATAGAGTTCATGGAATTTTTGTTTGTGCGTTTATAGAAGTGTCTATAAATTCATTTTGAGGATACAAGCAGTCATATATTCTTCGCAAAAAAACTAAATTACAGCAAATTTCTGATACCTGTAAATAGTCATAATCCATAGCACTCCAAAATGGTAAAGTTTTTCTTGATAAGGAGCAGGCTTAATGGGATCAGGGTAACTGGACTTTCCTTTTTATTCTTGTGAAATGTCTTGATATTTACAATTTATTGAGAGGTCTATTTGAGAATTTGTCAGTGAAAATATGGCCATTAGCATTTTTAATCTACTGTGTGATCTTTAGAATTTATATATTTATCAATTCATATGTTGAGTTACAATTATTTTTCCCTTGAAATGTCATAGTGATCACTTAAGAAAACTCCAAGCAAAACTGTTGTCTAGTGTTGCTTCTGTGCAATAGTTGGCCTGCAAATTCTGTGTTGTATTTTGTAGCTGGTTGCAGGCAGCTCCAGGATCTGGAGATCCCTTGTGTTGAAGTGGATCCCTGTGGAGATGCTCAAGCAGCTGCAGAAGGTGCTGTCCTTGGATTGCATGAATATAATGAGCTCAAGCAAAAAAAGAAACCTGCAGTGACTCCCCAGCTTCATGGAAGGTGCTTACAATAGGAAAACTCGCCTATGTATTTTTCTGTATTTTTAGATACTTATAAAAATGTTTGTTCTTGTGCATGAGAAAAACACAGAACTGAAGGAACAGGTCTAGCAGCAATATCCCTCTTACTCCTCCTAACCCTTTGAGTTTCCTCTGCCAGCCCTCTCATCATAAAAGTCAGACAAGTCAGTCAGGCCTGGTTTGCCCCAAATAAATCTACAGTGTCTGCCCCAGTAACTGTCTTGTCCTTCATGGGCCTGGAAAGACCCTTCAATATTAATTACTCCTTACACTTTTAGAGGATTTAGTCTAGGATAACTGAATTGTAGTTCCCTGTATCCTCCTTGCCATTCTTAAGGATGAGCACTTCACATTTTACAATCCTGAGGGGTCACGTTGAGTTACTGTGACCTTTCAAATGGAGGTGACCAGGCTTGAATGTGGCCATCCAGTTCCCTCAGCACTCTTGGATATATCCTGCTGTAACCAAGGACTTATCTGCCCAGCTTTCTTAAGCAATAGTACATCTATCTTCCATGTGTAGTACTTTCCTTCCCTAGAATTGAGGAATCTGTAGGTAGACCTTAACAAAGACTGAAGCAAAGCATCCCCTCCCTAACCAGATGATGTATCTGTATTCCTCCCGGGTTCTTTCTTCACTGTGTTGCATTTTTGGGAGGCATAATCCAGCTTAAAGCCCTGCTTTGTGATGTCTTTTAAAGTAAGTAACTTTTCAGTTCTATCTCAGAAAAATTAAAGGTTTTGATCTGGTTATGTAGCAGAGTAACATCATCTGTTCTCTGCACAGGCAGCTCTTCCAGTGTTTTTTTCTGTCATTTATTAGTGAAATGCCCTGAGAACAATGTGAAAATTCCACTCTTATCACATAATCATATTTCAGTAAAGTGAAAAACAGAATTGGAGGCTTTATGTGATAAATAAAAACTTTCAGGACTGTTACAATTAACATGATTACAAATTTTGAAAGGGGTAATAAGAAATTAAGAAATTCAGCCAATCTCTTGACTAGTAAGGATTAGGACAAGGTGTAATGTATTAGACAGACAATTTTACATCTAGACATCTAGGATCTTCTAATGTGATGTGGAGTATTTGGCACTGACTAGAACCAGAGATGAGCTACTAGACTATAGATGCTCCATGGATTTCATACTGAATTCCTCATAGTGGGATTACTATGACATTCTTAATTGCCCCAAATTAACGATACTTAATTTTCAAACTGGAGAAGGATTCTGATAATGTCTTCATTTTGCAAACGTTTATGATCCTGATTATTGTATCGTGGTGTTTAGTGCTGAAAGTGAAGCCTGGCAGAAAGGTGTCACCTATGCTGAGGGTCAGAACCTTGCTCGGTATCTTATGGAGGCTCCAGCTAATTACATTACTCCAATCAAATTTGCTGAACATGTTGAACAAAAGCTCAGAAGTTTCAGCAATGTGAAGGTCCATATAAGGTAAGTTTCACTGAAATGATTCCTCTATAAGCTTATATCCTTCCCAGGCTGTGCTCTCATTTTCACTGTGCCACTTCAGATGGCAAAAGCAGGGGAAATGTTAAGTGCAAAGGTAGGATGGGTGCCAGACTGCAAGCCACTCTCAGGATTAGAAGGTGAACTTTTAGGTTACAGAGTAAGCAAGGTACTGTGACAAGGGAAAATTAACTGTCAGTGAGTCATGCAGCCAGTTACTGCTTAATTGGTAAGCGTGTTGTGGAAGAGGAAGCCTGATGAAGACTCAGGGAATAGAGGGCAAAAACTACGTATATTTTTTCTAATGCATTCTGTTTTTTTCCCAAATGGGTTTTATACATACCTTTGCTTTTTTGTTTGGATATGGTAATTAAACACCCTCTGTTTATTGCTGTTATTGTCGGGGCTCTTCTTAGCTTTTAAGAGTGTTGAGATGGAGTCGTAAAGGCCCTGGCAGTTGAATTTGCACAGCTAGTGCTTCTTGCTTCAGTTTTTCTAGTTAGTCCATTTCTAGTTACTCCACTCCAGTGGGCTAATTGGTTGTGCAAGTGTTGGAGGCTACTTTGTTGCAAAGCAAAGAACTGAGGGTAATTAACTTTGCCTATAGTTAACAATCTTGACAGTGGAAAGATAAACTATAAACCTTCTGTAATACTGTTACTCGGCAAGTGAAAGTTTAATGTTTCTTACAAAGAAAGTGTTGCTGTTTGGTGGGTTGGGTTTTTTTGGTGTTGGGTTAATTTTGTTCTTAAACAGAGCGTAACAAAAACCAAGCAGCAGTTCTGTAGCACTATTTTTCTATTTCACAAAAAAAAATGGTCAGGTTTAAATTATGGTTTCCTAATTAACAAAGATGGAATTAATAGTTCATGTACGAACCTTCAAAAATTGTAATCTCCAACTAAGGTGTTTGATTTTGTTTGTTTGTTTAAAATGTCCAATTCTCAAAGAAAATGAACATATATATGTATATTTCTATTCCAGACCAGAGTCTTGGATAACAACACAACAGATGGGAGCATTCCTGAGCGTAGCTAAGGGTTCAACTGAACCTCCCATCTTTCTGGAGATTCACTATTTAGGTGGTGCTAATCCAAATGACTCCCCACTGGTATTTGTAGGAAAAGGAGTTACATTTGACAGGTAAGTATGCTAATATTTTAACGATGAAAGGGGGGAAAATGTCTTCCTTCTATTCATATTCAATGGGGAGATGCTTTATCTTTTCTCAGTCTGCCTCTGGACATCTAGGTTGTGCATAAGAAAGAGAAAATAGTTCATTCGTTGCAGCAATTCCTTGTAATTGCTTTTCATGTCACATAACTACAGAAGAAACTTACCAATTTGTGCCCCTTCCATATGCTGATTTTACTAAGTGTACTATTTTATTCATGTTTTGTGCTCATTTGCTATTATGAAGACCATTGAGTTAGCTTCCTCCATATTATCTGGACTTGTATGCATCCTAATTACAAAGAAATAATTCAGAGATGTCTTTTATCTGAAACCAAACTCAGATACCTTGCTTTCAGTATACTTGTTAGTGTTTTACAGGAATATTTGAAAACACATTTACTGATAATTGACAATTAACATGATTACAAGACAGAATGTTACTGGTGTATGCAACTTGAGACTCTTCCATGTTGGGTGATACTTGTGCTCTTTGTTACAGTGGTGGCATTTCACTGAAGCCATCATCAGGTATGGATGCCATGAGAGCAGATATGGGAGGGGCAGCAACTATCTGTTCAGCAATTGTGACAGCAGCAGCTTTAAATCTTCCTCTTAACATAATTGGTGAGTGTGTTTGTGAATCAAAAAATATTAATTTCACAAGATTTCATTTTGACAAAGCTTTCTGGTACTGGCACTGGTAATGGTCTTACAGAAATGCTATCTATGGACTCTTGCAGAAATTTTGTCTCAGATTCACTTCTACTTTTATGTGCTTAGCAAAATTAGCTTTGTTTGAATAAAGTATTTCAGCGCTGAATTAAAATTTTGAACTCAGAGGTTTCAGATCTTAAATTCATTGACAATAATTTTTTGCCTATTTTTGACAATTTTCTCAGAAGTTCCTGATTTTTCAGGAATGTGGCTATCTTTAAAAGCAATTACAAATTAAAAGGACTTAACTGAGCTACCTTCATGAGTGTTTGCCATAACAGAATAGGAGGGATCAGCTTTTCTCTCCTAAGTTGAATATTTAATCAGAAACCTAAAACAAGTAAAAACCTTTAAGTCTGCTGATGCAATTTTTAAGTATGAGACATGCTTATATTTTTCTGCAAGAGTGTTGCACAGCTAAAATTAGAGAATTCAGGACCCATACCAAAACGTTGCTGATGACATGTGATCTGTTCTAAGATAAGTCTGTTGGTTTAGAACCTCTACTTTCAAGACATTATTATTTTTGTTACTTTTATGCTTCACCCAGTAGAGGGCATTCAAACACATCTTTGGGATATTCCTCACAAGTATACAACGGGAAAGGCTAAATCGGTGGAGCAAAAGTCTGTGTACATAATTCTACTGAAAAGTCATGGCTCACAATTTGCTTATTTCTTGTGCTAGGAATGGGTTTTTCCTAGGAATGGTCATTTTTGACCAGTTACTCTATTAGTAGTTGGATTTTTGATGCCGACCTTCTCTTTTACATGCCTTGATTTGCTCACCTCGTAGTTGAGTCCTATGTTGAGTCCTCGCATCTCTCCTGACATTACAGTGTTTATTTATAAGGTGCAGAGCTTGAATGGCTCAGAGCGTTAATTTGAGAGGTTTTTAATTTCAGAAAGAAAGAAATCCCTGTACATGTGACTTACTATGTCTCCCATGTGTATTTGCTATTTGCTACTTGTCCAGGCAAAAAGTAGAAGTAAATTCTAGTGGTAAAATGGTGCAGGTGAAAGAATGTGGTGGTGCAACATGTAGAGTAACCTCCCTGATCAAAACTGGACCATGTGTTTTTCTGTAACAGGAAAATTCAGATTTTGACTGTAAATACAGGATGAGAATAGTTCTTAAGGAGGTGCATGGTTTTTTTCTAAGAGATTGTTTTCTATATCTTTTCTGAGAAAGAAACTATTAATACACTTTTTTTTTTTCTCTGAGGTTTGGCACCCCTCTGTGAAAATATGCCCAGTGGTAAGGCAAACAAGCCTGGGGATGTAGTTAGAGCCAAGAATGGAAAAACAATACAGGTATGCATGTTAAACTTGAATCCATGTTCATCTAATAGATTAAATGGAATTGAAAGTCACTGTGCTTTAGACTACTGGTTTCCTGCAGAAGTAGATGGCATACTTAATGTTTTGCTTTGGATTTCTGTGCATCTGCCACCTTTGACTTTCTGAACTTTCCAGTTCCTCGAGATTCTTCTCCCAAAACCCTCTAAGTTCAACCACCCTCTGCTATGAGAGAAGAGACTGAGAGACTGAGCACATTCCCACACCAAGGAGAAATTTGCAAGAAGGTCCTAGTACCTCACAGCACATAATGCAATTAATCTCACTAAATTCATAATGAGCTTTCCCTGAAAGGAGAAGGGACCAAAGGGACTATTGAGGGGGAATGTTGCAAGATCTAAAGAGAGAGCACGTATAACAAGAACTATTTCCAGCCATCTGTCTGTGCTTCTTTGTAGTACCCTCTCTTTCTTTGTGGTTTTCCATGAGCCAGATCTCTGCTTGCTTAGGAGCAGCCCGTGGGATTACTGGGATTTTGCTGGGAATGGTTACCAGCCCTGCACATTTCACTGGGTCTCCTCTGCAGACTCCCCTTCTGAGGAGCCAGCAGCACAAGAGGCCAGCAAATAGAAGAGGGTGCAGTGCTGGAAGATGACTTGACCTCAGCTTTTATTGCTCTATTTTAATGCTTTTATTTTATAATTACAACTTTATCAATACTGTTTCTTGTTTTGTTTGAGTAAATTTTAATTACTTGATGTTTCTAAGGTCTGTGATGGAACATTTGCAATCTGACAGCTATTGGAGATAACTGTAAGAAGTAAGTGAAAGGGATGTTTTCAGTCAATAATGTTTTTTCCAATTTTGCACCTGAAGGTAGATAACACAGATGCAGAAGGGAGACTGCTGTTAGCTGATGCTCTCTGTTACGCCCACAACTTTAATGCAAAGGCTATTGTAGATGCTGCAACATTAACAGGTAAGCAGTCTCCCTCTCTTGCTCATTTTGTCAGATCTTCGTCACTCTCATTAATTGGGCTGTGGATTCATTGCAGCATGTATATGAATTTGAAAGCAAGAAAGCTAATTTTATGTGTTGAAGGACACAGCAGTGAGCACCCTTGAGCCTCTAGCAACTTAGACAACTGCACTGTGTCCCTAGGAACAGGGACAGTGTTGGCACACTGGATACATTCTCAGCAATGTGGATGAAGTTGGGCCAGCCCAGCCCAGGTGGAACTAAAAAGAGTGGGAAAAACGAAGCAGATTTTAATGTTTCTGCACAATGTTTTCCAGTGTTTCCATTTCTGAGATAAGCTCTCCCAGCTGCTGGGGCTGTGTGATACAGAGATTGTGGTGTGGTTGTGGAAAAATCTGGCACTGGCCATGCTGGAATTGCTTCTTTGCAAATGGCTTCCTGAGTGCCTGAGCTCTGACCAAGGCAGCAGCAGTTCTTCATCAAGTGAGCCAGGTAGCTCTGGTCTCCATGATGCTGAACAGTAGGATGGGAGAGACATTACCATCCTCCCTAAAATTTTACTGAAATAACCCTTATATACAGTTTATGTATTTCAAGGCATAATAAAATGTGCTTCAATTGTTTAATCTCTGCAGCTGTATATGAAGAAGGTTATAATTTTGAATTTAAAGCAGCATTTGGTATGCATCTCATGAACTGCAGTAACAAGCTGTCAGGGATGAAGTGCCTGTAGGTGAAATAAGAGCTAATGTGGAAGAGCACGTTCATACAGGAGTCTGCTGTATTGCTTATGAATGTGCTAAGCAAAATAACTATCTATATGTTCTCTACTAATACTTTAAATTATGGTCCATCAGTTTTATTAGTTCAAATGCTGTGGAAAAAGTCAGAAAATTTTAAGATTGTTGGCTTGTATAAAAGTATTTTCATATAAAGGGCCTGACAGAAGGAGGAGTTTATTCCCAGTGTAGATTAGTATTTGGCATCTTTGGGCACCAAGCAGGAAGAAGAGTTCTTATAGGAGTTTCTTTGACATACCAATTTATTAAACTGCTTTTCTCCTACTTTTTAAAAATCTCACTGAAGATAAAGCATTGGCATTAGAACAGTTCTGTGATATTAAATAAATATGCGTGTGACCCCTCTGCTTGGGCATGGTTTAATATTTTGATAAGGATTATTTTAATTTAAAATAAATTCACATACGCTGTGCAAAAATCTGTAAAAGTGAAACTCATAAAAGGGAAAGTATCAACTTGAAAATTGTAGAGGTCTGTAAATTGGAGAAAGTCCACTCATTTTTTATATGTAAAAAAAAGATTAGATTTTTTATTGCAGTACAATTATTGATTAATACATTATATTTGAAATATTGCTAAGAAGCATTGGTCTGAAAACAAAATGTAGTTTCATAAGACATAGAATACAAATTTTATGGATTCTTAGATCATATTATATAAATATCTTGATGTTTAAATTTTAAAAAATGCAAGCGTACTAAAATCTTGCTAATAGAGTTTTTAGACCTTACTTATAATGGGAAATAAAAATGAAAAGTTCTGTGAGGGTGCAGTGGAGCAGCTTGGGTCCAGGTTTGCCTTTGTGTCACTTCAAAGGTGTGTTTCTGTAGGTGCTATGGATGTTGCACTGGGGTCTGCTGCAACTGGTGTGTTCACAAATTCATCTTGGCTTTGGACTCACCTTTATGAGGTAAGTCATCTATGTTATTAATAAGTCATAATAACAATTCAGTGCTAGCTGTTGTTTTTGAAAATTAATGTATTTATGAAAGAAGTAATGTTACTATGTTTTGAATTTGCAGGAATTGTGTTAGTATACTGTATTTGATTTAAAAGAATTATTTTTTTACTTAATTACTAGCTCTTCAGTGAGGTTTAATACTATTCAACAAACAGCATACACATCTCAAGGATCTGCATATTCTGAAAACTTACTGAATATGCATGAACTCTGGACTACTCACAGGAATAAGCTCATGTGCAAAATACAGTTGATAGTGTGTAACAATGCTGATACAAATTCAGAGATGCTTCACGAGTGGCTGTGATGTGATGGTTAAAGAAGTCTCTGAAGGAAAAGATTTGTGTTGTCAGGGAAAAAAAAATATGGGATGTTAAGCAGTCTTCAGATTTTGCCTCTTGCCTAACACTGAAGTGCCTAAAAAGGAGGATTCACTGTTTTGTTTTGCAGTGCATTTACAAAAACCGAATATTATATATTTGGCTGAAGATTTTTTTAGACTGATCAAAGCTAAACAAAAATAAGCATGCATAATACCAGGGCTTATAAATGCACTTTAAAAAAAAATTGCCCAAGCCACCACTGTTTTAATTTGTTTTTTTCAGGCTAGCATTTTGACAGGAGATAGAGTTTGGAGGATGCCTCTATTTGAACACTACACAAAACAAGTAACAGACTGTCCTCTTGCAGATCTGAGTAACATTGGAAAGTACAGCAGGTAAGATGTACCAGTATCCTCTATGTACCCCTTTCTTTCAGTGTATTCCTTTAATGCTTGTGCTGATGCTGTTGCTTTACAAACAATACAATTTTTCTGCTTCCCACAGAGCTGGAGGAGCATGTACAGCTGCTGCATTCCTGAAGGAATTTGTCACTGCCTCTCACTGGGCTCATTTAGATATAGCTGGTGTGATGTCGAATAAAGATGAGGTGCCCTATCTTCGAAAAGGCATGGCAGGGCGGCCTACCCGAACGCTGGTAGAGTTTGCAGCTCGATTAAGTCAAGACAGATATGGTACCAAATGAAATACTCTAAAATCATCTATTCTTAAAGTATTATTCATAAATGAATGCCCAAAACATACTTCCGCTATGGCAGCAAACTACACATCCGTTTTATATATCATGTGTCTCACCCTTGAGACTTGTCATCCCATATTATGCAGTTGAAAATAAAAATATATTTGAACTATTGAGTGATTTAGTACTAAAACATGATGCTGGAAAATATCTGGACTCCTATTTTAAAAGAGGAGTATGCATAATTATTACAAACAGTACAGCTCTTACATGTGTGTGTTGACTGAGAATTAACAGTCAATGGTGATCATAGCTGTGCCTTGGTTTTTGATCGATAATGGGTTGGATGAAAGTCTTACAAAAATGCTGTTGTAACGTTTTGCTTTAGGGAAGCTAGAACTGCACTATCAGAGTTTATAGGCTGGTGTACTAAGAATGAATTTTGTAACTGTTTTACCAAAACTAATGAATGCACGTACATGCGTGGTGGGTTTGGGGTTTCTGTGGGAGGGGGATAGCGGATGGGGCTCCTCCCCCCCTCCTGTGAAGTCTGTCATCCTGCTGTTCCTGCCTTCCCTGCCGTGACGCGACAGTAGGTCCCCAGCAGGGACACCTTTCCCAGAATCGGTTCAGGGCTGGTGTACTAAGAATGAATTCCCAGCAGGCTTTTCCTTATCTAAGGAAAACTCTGCAAGAGTTTTCCTTAGAATTTGTTGGATATAGGGACAGGGGCTGCACCGCTTTGTTGGGTTTTTTGCAAAGCGCCGCTGTGTAAGAAGCCGAGCCGCTGCTTAGCGGGAGCGTAGGAGGGCTGCAGGAGGAAGGGAACGGAGGAGAGTGACACTGGCACGATGGCTTTGCTTCTGCTTCTCCTTTTCACTGTTTGACTCCGGGAAAGGTGACCAGAAGTGGGGGCGGGCCCCGGAAGGCGGAGGTAATGGCCGAGAGGCGGTGCTAATGGCTGCTCCTGGGTCTGCCCCCGCCGCCCCCCTTTGCCTGCCATCCGCCGGCACATGCGCAGTTGCATTTCAGGCCGCCGCGGCCGGCCATGGCGGGGTCGCTGAGCGGCATGTTCGCCAACCAGCCGCCGGGCCCCCCGCCGCCGCCACCGGGACCTCCCGGCGGGCCTGGCCTGGCCGGACTCATCCCGCCTCCGACGGGGCCACGCAATCCCAACAACACGCTGGTGGATGAGCTGGAAGCGTCCTTCGAGGTGCGCGGGCTGGTGTGGGGGAGGCCGCGGTCGAGCGCTGCCCTCAGGGCGCGGCTGCCCCCCGCCGCCCTCTTACCTGCGTTTTCCTCTCTGTCAGGCCTGCTTCGCCTCCCTGGTCAGCCAGGACTACGTGAATGGCACCGACCAGGAAGAGATCCGCACCGGTGAGATCTCGGGGGTGGTGGGGGCGTCGCCGCCGTGCCCGGTTCGGATGGGCGTGACAGGAGCCCCGGCTGTGGCACGGCTGTGGTCTGTGAGGCTGAAAGAGCGAGGGGACGGCTGGGGCTGTCAATCTTCAGGCAGCGTCCCCCCAAAAACTTCTTAGGGTGGAAGCTCTTCGGGAGAGGCTCGCACGGCAAGAAGCCTACACAGGACCGGTCCGGCTCTGGGGCATAAAGGTCCTAATGCCAGCCGGCTCCCGGGGGTTTCAGTGTGCGGGTTAAAAAGCTGGGGAGTTGATGTGATTGTATTACGAAGCGGGAATAGGAGGTGGGAAAGCCTAAATTGTATAGTAACAGTGAATGCTTTCAAAATTCCTTTCTGGATATTGAGTTATATTCATATGCTTTTCTTGCCAAAGCATTAGTGTGTAATACGTGAAGGCAGAATGTTCTCCTAAGTATGCCCTTTTTATAGAATCTTTCACTGAGCTTGTTGCTTCAGCGTGCAAGGAAATGTTTCCTTTATTTAGTGAAGATCCACAAATTATTTTAGTCATTAGTTATAAAAAAGAAGGTAATAAAACTTGGTAGGGGAAGACCTGTATCTTTAAAATGAGAGCGAAAGTTTACAAAGCAACATTATACAGAGAATTAATATATAAATATAGCATCTTAGATTTGCTTTCTAGACAGTACTATGAAAAGCAGCTTTAATGGCATGCAGACAGCTATTAGTATCAGCCTGATATCTTCTCTTTGTAAACCTGTTTTTTCTGTGTTGCTATTTGATGTTTAGGAGTTGATCAGTGCATCCAGAAGTTTCTGGATGTTGCCAGACAAACTGAATGCTTTTTTCTACAAAAACGACTGCAGCTGTCAGTTCAGAAACCAGAGCAAGTCATTAAAGAGGTATGTTTAAGTTACCTGTTGTCATGGTTCTCTTTGTACCTGCATTGTGCTAGATCAGATAAGCTGTGTACCAGAATAGTTAATCACCTCATTCACATTAATTTTGGGTTTCTGAACATGATTCTGTATCTTGGGTCAACAGAACTTGATTGTTACCAGAGCTGTCTCCCCATGAAGCTGTAGAAGCTGGACATCTGCTGCTCTCTGGAGTATTAGTCCAGCACAGAGCCATGAGGTGATGAAGGGATTGGAGCATCTCCCTTATGAGTAAAGGCTGTGGGAGCTGGGTCTCTTTAGCTTGGAGGAAACTTGAGGGGTTTCATGTTTATAAATACGTAAAGGGTGAGTGTCGAGAGAATGGAGCCAGGATCTTCTTAGTGACAGCCAATGATAGGACAAGGGGCAGTGGGTGCAAGCTGGAACACAAGAGGTCCCACAGAATATGAGAGAAAACTTTTTCACAGTGAGGGTGACAGAACACTGAAACAAACTGCCCAGGGAGATTGTGGAGTCTCCTCTGGATATATTCGAAACCCGCCTGTTCTGGGTGTTCCTGGTCTAGCAGGGGGAGTGGACTAGATGGTCTCTTGAGATCCCTTCCAATCCTGACATTCTGTGATAAGAACACAGATGATAGTTTAATTGGAAGATACAAAGTAGCTAAGTCATTGCTGGATGTAATGATGTCTGAACTGTGTCACCCGGGGAAATGTAACTAGTGCATTCCCAGTGCTTTCCTTACATTTCATGAAGAAAGTTTGCCATTATTATAATCCCCCCACAATCAGTAGCTAAAGAAGTTACCTGCTTTTTACATGAAGTGGTTATTCTTGTGAATACTATCTATTTACTAATACACATTTTTCATCCATAGGATGTCTCAGAATTAAGAAATGAATTGCAGAGAAAGGAAGCATTAATTCAGAAGCATCTGGGTAAACTGCGACACTGGCAACAGGTGCTGGAAGATATCAGTGTGCAGCACAAAAAGCCTGCAGAAATGCCTCAAGGCCCGCTAGCTTACCTAGAACAGGCATCTGCGAATATTCCTGCTCCCATGAAGCAAACGTGATCTTGGACTTTGCATATCTGAATATTTTTAACAGTGTAAAGCAGCGGTGTTTTTACTTTGTATGCTTCTTGTAATTTATACTACAAATATAAATAGTTAAGACAATCCAGCAAAATAAATTACTTCTTAGATTGGTTTTATACTTCAGTGGAAAATAGGAAGTTGCTATTCAGGATGCTTTCGGCTAGATGTGTGTTTTTCCAGAATGCATCCTCTTTCTTCTTGAAAAAGTGCCCCTAGCCTCTCCCCTGACTGTGTCTTTACTGGTATGATGAAAACACTTGCAAAGATTAGTCTTTACTTTTACTCGAAAATTTAAGTATTTTGTGATCCAGTAGTTTTCTTTAATTACCACTGCAGATGCACCATTGGAATTGTCTTTATCTAGGTCCTATGAAGAGTGTGCTACTGGATTTCTGCTCACCTCATGAAGGGATCACAAGATAGACAAATTTGGTTTTTACAGGGTGAAATGAAACAAAAAATGCATTGCCCTGGGGGTTGTATGTAATATGTGTTACTGGTGGTCTGTCATGCTAGCATAGAGATAGTTCACAATACCTACACCCAAAATAAAGACCACTTGTGGATGTCAGGTCATTGGCATTGTCTCACCTTACAGAATTAGCTTCTACAGGGGTGCACTGTTTTTACTAAATATAGTAAAAAAAAAAATTACAGAGGCTTCTACCTCTGAAAAAAAGGAAAGACACTTTCTAAAACACCATTTTGGGGACAATTAATCAGAATATTGTAATGCTGGAAATTACATATCATTTTATCGGTTCTTGACTGCATGTATAAGAAGTGTCTTTCTTGCCAAATCTGATACCGTAGTCTTCTCAAACCAAGTAATTCACCTTGGAAAATTGCTGAACAACTGGGATGAAAGTATTGGCTTGCAGAAATGTTCTGCCCCTCCTGCCACCTTTTAACACCACTGGTAAGGTGCAGTGGCTGTTACGTACTAAGTGCTTGCAGGGGTTGGTACACTTCTTGCTGGCTGCTTGATAGAAGAAGAGGTTCGGCTGGAGCTGTGCTTCTTTGCACAGGTGAAATTTCTAATGTAGCTTGGCCATGGTGTTTGAAATTAAGTGAGGACTCAAATCCTAAAGGAGTTGAACTGCTCTGTCTTAGACACTAGGCTGCTGGTTGAACAAGTTGCTGCCTTTCCTATAAGTTTGCAAATGACATGATGGTTAATTTCATGAGTGTCTTTCTTCCCAGTAATGAGTTTGTGAGCATCATCTATAAATATAGTTATTCATCCACTTTGGGTTTTGGTGGGCAGAGGACAAATATTGAGATAAAATGTACAAGTCTGCAGTTCCCATGAATCTGCAACTCTGACTCACACATCAGCATTATTTTGCAAAACATGGAAATCAATGAGTTACAAGCAAATTTTAATATTAATATTTACATATAATCTGATTTCTCAGACTGTTACATGTATTGAAGTGCAACAGGAATTTTATACTGTTGATTAAACAGTTGATTAAGTAAAACAGGACGTTTCTAAACCAGCCTGCTATAAGTATGCCATTCTTGGAGATACACCACACACTATACAGCCTGAAATAAATTTAACAAAAACCTATTAAAAACTTTAAAAATTACATTACTATATGCAAGTCTTCTTTTAAGCAGCTGATGAAGCAAACATACAAAGCTACAGACGTGACTTACAGAAGGAACATTTTTCACCTGGAAGCAGATTGATGGGATGTATCAGAGACCAAGTTGTGGTACATTCTTGATTATAAAGTCACTATATAACAGAATTTTGCTTTTTCTCCACTTTTTACAGAGGCTGTTAGAAAAACTGCTGCTTTCTGAAATCCATGCCTATAACTTTACAGTAATTACATGTAAACAAGTACAGTTTTAATTGAAAATTACATTTTTTTTTACTTGGAAATTACATTCTGGGTTTTTTTTCTTTTCTTAAATCCTGTATTGGATTATCATTCCCTAAAAGAACACAGGAACAGCTTTTGTAGTAATTCTGAGAAGTATGGAACAGTTCGCTTTAAAATGAAAAATATTTAGTAAACCATTCTTGATGCTGAGGGTCTTGGTTTTGATCATCTTTGGTTTGTGGTGGTTCATCACCATGTGGCCTGTGCAAACAAATTAGCATTATCATGGCTTGCTTACTTGCCATCTTAACAATATTTAATAGCTTTTCCCTGGAAAAACTCATGATTCTACGTATGGATGGATCTATGCTCACATTAAGGTGGATGATGCCAAAAAAGTGCCAGCAACAATTTATAGCAGGATCTGGGCTAACAGCACTGGGTGTATCATAAAGGAAATCATGCAGGAAAGCTAAATGGCTATGGAGAAATGTTTGAAAATAATTGTTGACATCTCAAAAAATAATAGAGTGCTTCCAGAATATGCAGTCTTGAAAAATGAAGAAGTGGCAGCTGCAATTCAATTTATTTATGCCTTAAAAATGTTGGGTCTTATTTGTAACAGAAAGATTTGTCTGAACTGTAACTGGCTTTTATAATCAGTGCTATTACACAATGCTTGATTTTTCAGCATTCAAGACACTTTTAACTTTTCTATTAATTTTTATTAGCTGATAAGCTCATTAAGGCCAGGACAGATGAGGCTCCGAGCAACCTGATCTAACGCAAGATATACTTGCTCATTCATCTAGGGGACTAGATGGCCTTTGAAGGTCAATGCTTTCTATGATTCTGAGATAGTAGTAAATAGAATTTCACTTGGGATTGACTGATTTTTAAAAAGTAAGTAGCAGCCAAGCTACCCTTAGTCTCTCTGTATGTTCTCTTTAAAAATTGAAATCTGATTTGTCTCGGCTGTCATCTGTCACAACACATGATGCTTTTATCTTTAAGATGCAGCAGCTGCCACACTGGATCCAAGTCCATGTCTAGGTTTATCATCTTTGTCAGCAGTCAGCACTATGTGCCTTCAAGGAAAGAACTCAATTTAAAGGATAACTCATCTCCACTATGAGATGGGTGAGAAGGTTGGCTTTTGTCTTGAAGTGTAGTCTGTGTTTTTTTAAAATATTTATCACCATAACTATAATGTTAACTTCCAAAATATTCACTTATTTCTCGAAGACATAGTTTAATCATATTTATAAAACACAAAACGTTGTTTAAATAATTATTCATAAATTTGAAGAAAGATGCAAGCTTTTCAGAGAAAAGACATCAAACTTTTAGTTAAGTATCTGCTAATCAATTAAGTTTCTAAACCCTTTGCCAAATTATTACCATAGATATTTTCAAATATCTCCTCAAATATGTCATCTATGTCTACCTAAGTTCAAAGTGAGGAAAGAAAAGTAAAAAGGAATATTCTTAACAGAGCTACTCTATATGTGAGAAGTTTTAAAAAGCCATATTCACTATTAATTACATTACACATTAATTAAATGCACAACAGGATCCTTACATTAATGTTTACTTTCAGACATTCAATCTGTTTGAATTGCCTACAGGATTGTGAATAACAATTCCTTTATTATTTTACAAGTCACTGCAAAACAGATATGTACCTTGTGGCAGTGCTGCTGTCTGAGGACTGTGCTGATGGAGAGCCCACCCTGAGGCAGCCAGGGCTCTGGTCTAAGCTGGTAGATTTTGTTATTTGAGGAGCACTTCTGTTTGATCTCGAGTCACAGCTCACAAAGCTTTTTGCGTAGGAAGCTAAATTGGGCACACTGACAACGCGGCTGGGCACCTCAGCTGTTTTCTTCTGCTGCTTTTTATTGTAACAGAAAAATTAATTACACTTTTTTTGTTTGTTTGTTTTTCACTTTATACTTTAAAAACAATACCTCATTCACGGATTCTCTGTGAGAAGCATACAAAAATGAAGATTCTCCCTTTTTTTTCTATAGGCCTAAATGCTCAGGGCATGCTGTGAGGATCTATGGATTAGGCAGGACAATTAAATCAACTTGTGTACTTGACCTAGATGTTTCAGATAAACCAAAGCAGAACTCAGTTACTTTCCACCAACTTGACCTCCCTTCTTTCCATGAATATTGTCATCCAAGGGAGCTGGAATGAGGGGGACATTCTAAGCAGAGCAAACACTATTCATATTTGCATACAGTATTTCAAATGGCTGTGCTTATCCCAGTGGCAGACTGATGTCTTCAGAGTTCTAGTGGTTTATATTTGCTTAAACACTTGTATTGATGTGCTGATACATATTCTACTGAATTTATGTTGTACTGGAAAGAGTTCTACCAAATAACATAACCATAAAAAAGTTAGCAAGACCTTTGTTTTCCTGATCATATATATGATTCAAATAACAACAAATAATCATGATTTGTGATTCTAATTGCATTCCCCATCTTACCTTTATGGAAGGAGTCAAACATCCTGTATTAGGGTTGAATGAAAATGATCGATTCCTATAAGATTCACTGTTGGCTAAAAGTGAATGCTGAAATTTTCTTCCTTCCTGAGAGGAAAGAAAAATTTATATGCACGGAGACATCTATTTGTTGGGATTTGGTATGGGAACATGTATTTGTCAAAGTATTCCAGAATAGAAAGTAAGTTATCAACCTGAAACAATGTGTGAAACGCTTAATAGAGCTTTCCCAAATATGTATGTAGATGTAAATTAAAATCTTACCGCAAGCTGATTGATAATCCTTTCTCTCTCACTGAATTTGTCTTGCAGACAGCTTATAAGGTGCATATCTTCTGATCTGGGCTCCAACTTTTTTGACTTTTCTTCTAATTCTATAAATCTGTACAAAAAAAAAATGCAGACTGGAAAAAATTTTCTCAGACCAGGTTCAAGAGATACTTCTGCTGCCCTCTACCCTAAATTTCAAGCTTGAAAATAGGGGCACCTGTATATAGTTTACATATAAGTACAGAATGTTGTGAAGTTCCAAAATAAATTGCCACCAGGGTTAACTGATGACACATGATCAGTGTAAAACTAAGCCCCTGGTGTGAAATGCTAACAAGCTTGCATGTCACATTGCAAGTCTAGTTTCCTACAGAAAAAACCCAAACTGTGACACAGTATCTCTGCATTAATCTATTAGTTTCTTTTCTGACTCTATCAGTAACTTCAAAATACACAGGCTAATTCCAACCATTTTCAACAGAGGCCCTAGAATACTCAATTGCTGTATCTTTGGTGAAAAGAAAGGAGTGGATATTTCATCACATCACAGTGCCAGAAACATTTAATACTGCTGGCCACCATTCTCAAAAGGTCCTTTATGTGCTTTTTAATAAAAGTTAATATAAGAATCATTATAACAACATCTCTGACAACATTTGCTTTCAACATACAATACATTTTGAAAGATCCTGCCATTTGATTGATGCCAATTAAAATGAAAAACTGCCTGATATATTTTCAATCATAGCCATAATATTGCCTTTTGATACCAGCACCAAAATCAAAAGCTATGTGTTCTCTTCTGTTTGCTAAAGTTTATTTAAAACTTTGGGAAACTTTTTCATTAACTCAATGCAGATCCAATGTTCTGTTGTCCACTGATAAAAAATACTGTTTAACAATTGTAGTTTTCATAAAGGATATTCAGTTTACCTTTCCCCAGTTCTTTTTAATGTATTTCTGAGCCCTTTTCACTTGTTTTTAAATGCTTCAAGAAACACCACAAGGTCCATGAAAGGATTCGGCCCTTGAAATCAGAGCACAGCCATGGGAGTGACAGAAAATAAGAAGCAGAAGAGTTAAGAGTGCAAATGGGAGCAGAATCCATGAATTGGATCTTCAGGGACAGAATAAAAACTCTCCTTCAGAGTAGCCACCCCGGGACTTGCTCTCTCTTTCCATTTTAAAAAACAACAACACTGCAACATTGTCTGTTGTTATCTTATTCCTTACAAAAAGTTTCTCTACTAGAGATGGAATTCACACAATTCTAGTGCACGGAAATGGGAATTACTACTTCAAGCAGATTACTGGTTTCAGTTACTTGGCCACAATACAATAATTTTTACAATAATTCATTGTAAAAAATTGGCACATCTAAATAACAAGGCACTACCAGCTTTCAAATCAGAAACAAACATATAGCATAATACAAGGTCACTGTTAATAAGGTAACATTAAAAAACTGTTATTTATATACTCTTGACAATTTAACTGTTAACCTACTCAAATTATTTGTCCTGCAAAATCAAAACAAGAATTAAAGATCCATATCTTCCCTAGGTTAATTTCAGAACAGCCTGTATCAGGTGCCTAGGACTATTTGAGCTCTTCGTTATACTTCCTGATGCTTGAAGGATTTTTCCTTATATAATTTCCATTAATACTTCTTTCTTTTACTGCAGCAGAGGTACACCATCTATCCCCTGTAAAGATTATCCTCCAGCACAGCAGCTTTAGGATTTGAGGCCTTTTAGACCACATCACTGACATGTGAATAATTCTCCTCTTCAGAAACAGAGGTTCTGAAATCCTACAAGGTAACTGGAGGGCTCTGCTGAAACTCTCTGGTTTGCAATTCTTTATGTTGATCTTACTTCAAAAGCTTGAAATGAAAGTCGCTTTTATGTACCTCTCCAAAGAGTGCAAAGGAAAAAAAAAGGTAAGTTTCTCTCTCATTCTTTAAATATCTACTGACTAGTAGACTGCAACAGAATTACTCTGGTGATTCCAACAGCCTGCTGAGAGACACTGCATCCCTTGAGTGCTTTCCCCTAGACTATATAGGACATAATTTAAAAAATTTCTTTAAGGGTAGACTCTTCAGAAATCTTATATATATACAGCTTGAGTAGTTAGTGGCATACGTCCTACACCAATGCAAAAATTCGTCAGAAGTTATCCATGCACCAGATCCCTCAATGGTACTAAGTATGATCCTCCCTAAATTTCAAAGAATTCAACAGCCACGAATGTACTGCTCACTGAACTCCACTTTTGTCTCAAAGAATATTACGGATTAGAAGAGACCTCAAGATATCATATAGTCCTATCTCCCTGCTGGAGCATGAACATGTAGGTCACGTCACACAGGAAGGCATCCAGGCAGACTTTGAATGCTTCCAGAGAAGAAGACTCTACAACCTCTCTCGGCAGCCTGTTCCCATGTTCTGTCACCCTCACTGTGAAAAAGTTTTTTAGCATAGTTATGTGGAACCTCCAATGTTCCAGCTTACACCTATTGCCCCTTGTCCTATTATTGGATGTCACTGAGAAGAGCCTGGATCCATCCTTCTGATACTCACCCTTTACATATTTATAAACATTAATGAGATACTGCAGCTTCAGGCTTCCATCGGCCGAGAGGCACTGTCAGTGTTTGCTATGACTGCTCCCACCCCCTCAGTGCAAAGCTGACTGATACAGCCAAAGCAAACTCTCACAGCAGCACTCTCAAATGTCCCCTTTAGAGCTAATATTTCACTGGTTTCAGCTACAGAGTATATATTAAAAGCTGATAATTATTCTCAGATATTTCTACTTTGTTCTAATAGCTCTTAGGAGAGTTTGGAATTTATGTCTTCCAGTGCCTTTCAAAGACTGACATTAAGCAGATCTACTCAGGTCCTCTTGTGGGGCTACACTGAACATATTTCTCTGTGACATTGAATGAGTAAGTAGTTTAAATGTTTTTATTATGGCTAGAGAGAAATGTGAAAAGAAGTACTGCTACTACAAGACTCCTAACCTCTAAAATTTATACTTCAGAGAGATTCTGACATCACATTTAGAAGACCTGTGGTGCATTATTAGTAACTCTCTAGATAGCACTATAAAGCATGAATTTAAAGCAAACCTTGTGTGCTGTTTCTCCCTATCCTGAAGCTGTGCAGCTTCTTGCTTCTGTGACTCCAACTCAGCACTGAGTAGCTCCATTGTGTCCTTCAGAAGTAAATTCTCTTTCTTGAGTTCGGAAATTTCACTCTGACATTTTTCCAGTTCATCATGAAGCGATCTGATCTGGTTCAGGCTACTTCCTTCCTAAGAAAAAGGCCATATTTGGTTACTTGCAGCTCCTTGTTGTTTAACATGAAGATCCCACTGGAACTATGTTAATGTAATTTTTCTGAGCAGATTTTTCAATTGTATATGTGATTCTCTGTGCAAGACAAAATCTGTGGTCATAATTTCCTGGGCATGTTTTATAGCCTCCATAAAATTTATTTGTATCCTAACATTCATTTATCTGCTTGCATTGTAGATCTTTAAATGGAAAAAAGCATGCCCATGGGAAAAGATGATAAACAATACTAATATCTTAAAGTGGTACATAAGGGAAGGAAATCCATTCCCTTTCTGTAAACGATTCACTATGCTTTTACTGTCTCTGAAGAGAGAAATTCGATACTGTTGCTTTTGCAAAACACAACATGGCAGTGAACTAGTAGGAACTAGGTTCTTGCCTGTTGCACCTTCAGCATCCTCACACTCCTCAGCTCCATTTGGAGTTCTTCTATTTGTTTCTTAAGATTAGTGCATGATGTCTGCTGCTCCAAGAGTTCCATCCTGAGAGATCCTAGTAACAACCAGACAGACAATCATTAAGGCAGTCAGAGGCTAGCTGGAGGGGGAAGGTAGATGCAGATGAAACATTGTCACATTACACCTTGCTTTGTACCTCAGCTCCTTCACCATTAAGCGTAACAAACACTCTGGTAAAGGACAGGCTTCCTATTACTAGAGAAGTAACTCAGTTAAACAATAGTAAGAATCCACAGAGCTACAACAGGAATGATTCAACATTGTAACAGAGATATAATTCTGTGGCAATTGTTCTGCAGATTAAATCACTGTAATTGCTTCTTCAAACCTTGAACTCTACTGGACCACCCCTGAGCTTCCCAGTTAAGTCCATGGGTGTCTCAAAGAGCAGACTGAGGAGAGCTATGATTGTGTCAGAGAAATCCAACACTTGCATAAGCAGATCTGTCATATACTGCAAGTTCTGTGTATATTAGGTACAAGTTTTGGGATGGATCAAGTACAAGGAGAAAGTTTTTCTCTCTATTAATAGTCTCCCTACAATTTTTCTTGAAGAAGAACAGAATTTATCTATTGAATATATGAACTTTAGAGAGCAAAAAAATTTTTTTAGCAAATTCAAATTACTGAAAAAAAACTCAGGAAGGTAATTCAGTTTATACTTCAAGTACTTTCAAATCATTCTATCTTTAATTATAAAACTTTTTATAGATGAGCTTTAATAACCAGAATTCAAACCAGGGAATATTACAGGTCCTCCTAATGCAGTGTTTTGTTTAGTTCTAAGCAGTTTAGGAAACTTTCTAAACTAACTAAACAGCATATATGGAGCAACTGATCTCCGCTACTGAACTCAAAAGAATCAAATCACAACAATTCTTCACATCATAGGAAAAAAGAAAACAAACAGGAAAGTCATACACACTGATCACAATATTCCAGCTTAATATATCTGATAATGAATACTTGAATGTTGTACACTATATCACTTTCCTAGCAACCTATTGCTGCTGACAAGTGACAGCTAGGTCAACAAAGAATACTAACTGCGTGTGCTAATGAAATTGCAGATATGTAAAAGGAAAACGACAAAGACCTGAGCTCCCTGAAGCTGGGAAAGAAAATAAATTGGAGGAAAGTCTGTGCTTCTCAACATTCAATCAAGCAACAGGAGCTGTGCATGACATGACACATTATACCTAGCAACAGGGTTTGTTGCTTCTGTATCTGCTCAAGTTCATCATGTAATTCTTTCTTTGCTTTCTCTTCCAAAGTTTGTATTTCCAGCCTATGAGACTGATGTTGGATCTTGAAAGTCTCATTAAATTCCTTTTTCAAACGTTCTTCTGTCTCCTATAAGCAAAAGCCCCACCCCAAAAACAAAGTCATTTGAGCCCATTCATCACCTTGTTGTTTTATTGTAATGCCAGGATGAATCTGGCTTTTCATTATAGAACTTTTCATACCTACTTTAAATGAAGCCACATCAACACAATAATAAAAATGAGACAAAGTTAAAAAATTAAAATCAATAGGATAAGAGAAATTATCAAGACATCATTTACCAAATTTGTTGTACTTCATGAAATTATATTACTTCCATCTTTGCACTGCTTGACATGAGAAAGATATCCTGCTATTCAACATACAAAGCCCCCCAGATTTGACCTGAATCAGAGGAAGGCTTCAGTCTCTTCTTGTACCATTCCTGGCTAAAACTGCAAACTGCCACATTGTAAATGACAGAGTAGTTGTTCTGTAGCAGTTCTGAAAGCGAACTCCTATACTCAGTTTTATTTTTAACAGCTTACTGCCTTCAGCTTGCCTTTTCTTTTTTTTTTCCCCCGCAAGCAGCAACATTCTTTAGAACCTCAAAATATTGCATTAATATTTTATCATTCAAATAGGTCCACCTGAACCTTTAAAAGCTTTGGTAATCCACTTATAGAATTGATTTATTGGAGATATCTAAGGCAATACACACCATAATACACATGTATTATACCTCTTTTAAAGTATTTATGTATAAATTAATAATAGATGAAAAAGAAATAACCTGAGTCCTGTTAATATCGCACTAAGGAATTCTCTTCTATTTCTTAAGGACAATTACAGCTAGAAGAACAGGTATTAATGGCAGCCTAACTGTTGAAGATAGGCTATATTACTTTATGAAACTATTTCACTCACACTGTTGTCTGAGATCAAATGTTAAAATTTTTAAAAAGCCCGAACCTGAAGATAATAAGGATTCAAAACCACAGAATAATTCATTGCATGCAACAACTGCAACTCATAGTTAAGATATCTGGAGAAAACATTTTGATAATTAGGCCTAGTTAATCTACTTTATTCCACAAGTACAATTTTTTTAGACTGGTATGTAATAAACTGACCTTTAGTTCCTGATTTTTGGTTTTCTCCAACATTTTTAAGACTTTTTGATGTGATGCCTCCAGCTGCAATTTAACATTCTGGTTTTCTTTAATCGTGTTTTGAAGATCCTGCAAAAGCTTCTCTTTCTCCTTGTTAGACTGCAGATTATGTTTCTTCAGTGACTCCTTGAAGTTTTTTGCTTGTTGGTCTAATATTTGTTTCAGCTGCGCCACCTTCCAGAAAAGTTAAGTCAGCAGAAAAGGATTAAGGCTGAATTCACAGTGGAGAGGAATTATGTAAATTTGATTAAATTTTATGAACTTGTGTTGCTCTATTGATGCTTATTCTATGCAAGGAGCCCCTTTTACGTGAGAAATTACTGTCTATTGCCCATTAAGATCTTTTAAAAGTTATTTGTTTTCAGATAATCTCCATCTCATAAGTGCAATCCATAATTCCACTTGCATAATAATTATAGCAAGCCTAAGGTTGAGCTTACTGTCATCCTGGAAATATAACACTGTAAATTCCATTTATATAAAGCAGTAGATAACAACCAATGGAAAGAATAATTCTGCATCAGATTTGTTTTATTTTCTCCCCCTTCTTAGTTAAATTACTAAATACAGCAGACGTCTGTAATGGCTGATAGAACAGTAACAAAAAATACCCACTTATAAGAATGGCTTATAAAGTAAAAGATGCTGCACACACCTGCAAATTGCATATGATACAGATTATAACCCATTATTCCATCCTCTCTTCTACTCTGATGTATGTTCCTTATCTCTTCTTCTGTGTTGCCTTCATTTTTTCCTGTGCATACTGCAGATAGATAGTTTGCTAGTTGAGTAAGGACTGTAGCCTCCTCTAGCTAAATAGTTGCTTCTAACTTTGAGTGCTCATTGGAGGTTCTTTCTGATACAGAACCACAAAAGCTGGAAGAAGATTAACTAACTGGGCTAAGGTGTTATATATATACTGTCAGGTTTCATTTTTATAGCATTTTCTGATATAATTTGTGTTGCATACAAGAAAAGGAGATGTATTGTACAAAGCCATTACTTTTCATTAACTTCTTGGTCCAAAGGGAGGTATTAGTGAGCTATGCCAGATTTCTCCAAATCACAGGAATCCTTTCTGCTGATGGCTAAATGCACTCCTGCGAGCCTGCATCTTTGTTCATTCTCACATTGGTTGGGCATGCTGGCTTCTCTCCTCTAAAGGGTCTGTTTTCTCCTTTCCCTCTCTTGAAGACCTTCTCCACTCCTACATGGATGTTCTTATCCAAGTGCTCTCTAAGCCTCTATTAATCTCACAGATCCCCACCACAGAATTGTGCTCTGAAGGCTCAAAGTGTGCAGACCAGAGCTTGTATCAGTTCTCAGGGTATCATCTCCTTTTGGAGAAAGGTCTTTCTGCACCCCCACTTTATGATCACAGCCTTTAAACTACATTGTACCTTGGCTTGCCTTAAATTACAGTCAGGTTTTCTGTTTTTACCATTTTGTGGCATGTGCTCCCTTCTCTCTAGAATTTATACAAATCTTTATGTCCCAGAAATGAACCCTGATAGTAAAGCAGAAAACTTAATGTGAATCTTTCTTTTGTTTTGAGCTCAGAAAGAATTATTTCTAACTTGATCAATTTGTCCTACTTAAATTGTTTTGTCTGCAGAGCAACTAAATAAGGGACAAAAAACACTGTAAAGATTTGGTCTGTTGGTAGCTTACAATTTTGAGTAAAAAGTTTGTGTTCACAGAATATCAGATGAAGATGATTTGTTTCTACCAGGTATTAATGAGAAACACAAGTGTTCATAGACTTCATGTGCTGTGCAGATAACTCAAACCTTGTTGCTTGAAGATACACATGTATCCTGAGAATGGCATAACTTCCTTTACTAAATCTGGTTTCTGTTCCTCTGTAAGCAGCTACAAGAAAGGATCACCACTCTATTTTTGAGGAGGTTTATGCAGAACTGCAGTTCCTATATTGAATTCACTATACCACGTTCCATTTAAATAGTTTCTTCTTCAAATCCACAAGTCAGGTTTCTTTTCTCCAGTTGATTGGTGATCATTGTCAATCATCTTGTACTTCAGATCCACTGAATTTATCTCTCTGAACCACTTCCAATGGCTTGCTTACAAAGGGCTATACTATTATTTTAACTAACATATATTTCCTTTACCAGACAGGGTGGTGTGCTGTGTTTGCATTTCAATGTTCTTCAGCTCTATTGCTAATATTTCATTTGTTCTGAGATCTACATTTTAGACATGATAGAAATCTGCAAGCAGAGATTATCTTTAGCAAAGCTAAAGCAGTTGACCTCCTCCTATCTGGTGGCAAAACCAAGCAACCAAACAAGCCTTCAAACAAATAAACCAAAGGAAATATTCTTGATATCACACATCAAAAAGAAAAAGAAAAATATTTCCTACAGACTGAATTAAATGTTTTTAAAGCTAAATTATTTCATTATTTCCAAGAAGACAAATTACTTCATATTTAGAACACAGGAAGAAGAGATGGCCGTAGTAGTCTGGCTTTGTGTGAGAGGGAGAGAGGAAGCATGCCTTATCCTAGAAACCAGTGACTTTAAATGGTGAGAAAGTTAATAGAAGGAAAAAAAAAACAAAAAACCAAGCCCAAATCTCCCACACATCATGGGAATGCCAAGCTGGTAGATAAGAAAAAAACCCACATTCCTGGTGGGGATCTGGTGTTTAGTGAAACAAGTTTTTTATTTTATTCTTTTAAGTATCAGAAAAGATTGGGTTTACTGCTTCTCAAATTATTTCAAACTAACACGGCACATTTGAATTTCACTGAAGCTATCCATCCAAATTAATTGAAGAAATTTGAAAAATCACCTAGCTTCAGCTACCCCAAACTGAGTTTAATAAATCATCGAGACATTTCTCGGCTTCTTCCATTGGGTCAACTGATTAAAATACTAAGAAAACTATCATTCAGAACAAACTGGTGAAGAATAATGCCTAAATTAATTGTTTTTAATGTGTCTGTGTGATGGGATCTATCTGCGGCCTGGATACACACCAAGAACACGTAGATGCCAGAGGCAACTTGCCAACTATGCTGCTGTTTCAGAGCTGCTCCAGCTGTTAGTGTGTTGGTTTGGGTTATTTCTTGATAAAGAAGTGGTAAATTGTAAGATTTGACCAAAGCATCACTTCAATTTCTGGTTAAAGATAAATTTTTACTTTGTCTTAACATCTATTGAACTCAAGACAATGTTTTCCTATATAAAAAAAAGAAACACTGGAGTTTTTAGTTACTCAGATTTGGATGTGAAACTTTTAATGCTGTACAGTCCCCTGTACCAGCTGACTCATTAGCATTACTACAATCAAACATGCATTTGCTTTTTGGGCTTCCTGAAAGTAAACCAGTAAGACACATGTGCCAGAAAAGTAGGCTGTGTATTTTCCACTAGAAAAATTTGAAACAGGAAAAATGCTACTTGGAATACTTCTTTCACAAATTAAATATTCATCCAGGCAGGGAAGATGAAAAGAGACATATATATATGTATATGTCAGCTGTGGTCACAACATTATTAACCTTTCAGATTTTCTTCATAGAGAATTACTGGTTTAAAGAGCTACTAGCATGAAATCTAAGATCATGCTAATAGACTAAGCATCAAATTGGTAGCAGCAAAAAACAAAACATAGTAAAAAAACAATTGGAAAAGTACTTCTAAAATCGCTAGGTTACAGTGATTTAGGGAAAAAGACCTACACAAATATATCAGGCACATGAACACACTCCCATTAATCCTGCTACTGCTACTTCTAGCATAAAAAAGGTTGAGAATCAAACATTTCCATCCTATCAGGTTTTCCTCCTGTCTTGTAATTAAGAAGTCTGTTAAATCCACTAACACAAACATTTTCTGGAACATTTTGCAGTGCTTGACAATTTAATACGTTTCATTGATATAAAACAGATAGATAGATCCTCAGTTTGTTGAAATTGGTAAAGCGGCATTCAATCCAATGAAGCCATGCTAACTCACATCAGTCCAGAATCTATTTATCTCCTTTTCCTATTAACAAAACCAGCAGCATTGTATGATTTTGTGTGTTATGTCTTCCTGCTTCAAAAGAAAACCTCTTGAAATACCTGCATCTCTTTTCCACTATTCATTCATTCACGTTTATCCACCCAAATTGCCTAATGTGGTCTTCAAGATGCAATCAATACCTATTCATAATATAAACTCTAGGGAACAGTATTTTTCTAGGTTATGCTGAATTCTTTTCCAATTTGAGGGTTATGTTTTCACTTGACCTTTCTTATTGCAGTTCATTTTGACTATCACAGTCTTTCAAGTAAAGTAAAAATGGACAACTATTACTAAAAAGATAACAGGCAAATTTTGAAATATTTCATATTTCATTCTTTTCTAAACAAAATTACTGTTCTTCTGCTGGCCAAGATGTTTTGATTCTTTTGAAGATGTACCTCACAGACATTGACAGCTTCTGGGTAAAAATACAGGGTGTGTATACAGCTGTGCACATCCTCTTGGATGGCTCCCTCATTTGACTTTTGCTTTATTTTAATTCACTCTGCTTGCAAGCACTATGATTCTTTAAGTCTGTCTGCTCTCCCCTTCTTTTATCTATCATTTGTAAGACATGTGAAATCTCAAAGGTAAGATCTAAAGTTGGAATCAGAGAGAATATTTTGACTTCCCGTATCTTTTAAGCAGAAACATCTGAATTTCTTAATGCATTGCCAGAGGATGAATTTATATAAAAGACTGCTTTTTGATCTATTATAGAAGAGTCAGCACAACTGAGATTTTGTTCAGAGTCAAAATAAGGCACCTAGATGCTACATGTAAAGATGCTACAACATCTTTTGTAAGTTTAACAAGTAACAGCAAATAATAAAATTATATTTTACTGTTTTCTTTAGAATTATTTCACAGTTATTTCAGTTAGTTCAAATTTAACTGCCATCCTAAACTTGTGGCAACTCTTGACTGGAGGGATAGGTGTGAACACACCTCTACTGCACTACTCTTGTTTGGTGGTGCCTCCAAGACCCATCAGGGTTCTTGCCATAGTTCAAAGACATATCATGACAAGGTGATGCACTGCATTTTATGTACCTTCTAAGTCCAGAACAGATTTTTTAACGCATGTTGAAGAGAGCCTGTAGATCAAATCCAAGGAATTGGAGGATTCTAGTGAATTAGCATTTGACCCAAACTGAATCTTACATCCTTTCTTCCAAAAAGACCAAACAGGTGTGGATAGGATTTCTTCATCCAGAAAAAATTTATTAATACAGATATAATGCCACATTGAAGTGCATCCCTAGAGAGATTATATTACCTTGATTCTGTCTACTCTGCATAGTGCTCTAGCTATGTCAGCCCAGCCAAAATAGTGTCTTATGCAGCCAAGGAAGCTATATTTAGATCTGAAATTGTATCCAGGTTAGAACTGGATTAGTAACAGCACATTGCCTAACCTTTGAGGCGGAAGTTCTGGGCTGAGCTACTGCAAAGATTCCCAGCTGGGAATCATGCCCTTGGTGAAACATAATGTATAGGAAATGGTGATTTCTTGGCTGTGAATATTCACATTTTTATAGAAGGAAAATATTGTCAGTTGAAATTAATTAACTTCTGTGAAAATACTGCCAAATAATTGGTTCAGAAAGTAACATATAGAGTACCAAGAAAAATACAAAACTTCTCTTCAGATGAAGCATATCCTCCTGCTAGATTCTAAGATATATCAAAACATTTCCTAGGGTATCTGTTCATGTTTACCATGGTGCTGTGAACATAACATATGGCATGGTATATGCTTTTGTATAGTATTTGTCTATATTTATAGCTTATAGTAGCAATAATTTCCCACCAACTCTTGCACTTGCCATGATCTTATGATATTAGAAGACTAGCAGTTAGAAAACACAGGTTTCTTTCATTTTTTACCATCCTAAATGAATGACTACAAAAAAAGTAATTTGACTCACTATCTTACTTCTTCCATCTGCAAAACCTGAAAAACAATTGCTTTACGTCCTAAGTCATTTGCTTTCTTTGTGACATTTCAATAGACTACACCACGTGCATGCACATAATACTATGAGATCTGACAGCATGCCACTACTCCTCCCTTCATTCCCTTCATCTGTTCCCTTCACTCCTCAAACCAGTGTAACTGGTGTTAGCCAGAGATGTCAGAGTATCATGGTAAATTTTCAGCTTTGAAAGGACTACAATATTTTTGTAAAAAAAAATCTATATTAAGGGAAACTGGAAAAGAATAAAGATGACAAATTTCTGAGAACCCATTTTTTGCATTAGGTGCAAAGAAGTCACTCTGCATCAGTCAACATGGGTTGTATTGACCTGAAACTCTCTCAGAGAAGAACTTATGAAAAACGGTGCCGTGCAGAAATACATTATAAAATCTAAAAATGCGATTCATTCAGAACTTTAAGAGCATCAAGAACTACACTTAAATTCTGTATTTCTAATACTGGGAAATGTATGAAATGCAAGAATACAATTGTTTGATACCAAAATGTATAAATCTGTTTTAAAGGAAAAACAAAAGTGAAAAGTTCACACTTCACTCAGAAATAGTATAGTTAGTATGGCATGAACATGAGAAAAAGCAGGAACACACTAAATCACTACAACACATGCCCCAATTGCTGGGGCATTGCTCCCTTAGCCCTGTTGACAGATGAACTGTCACCATCCAACCCTGATCTAGCCAAAATCCTCACCAAAAAGCCTTTGTATATCTCCAAAGGGTTATATATATACCTTACCAAAATAAACAGGCTTGTCAAAATCTTCATAGAGTTCAGAAGTAGCAGTTTATGTTATTTCTATCTAGAGTCCTTGTGTATTTTCTTGAATGACAATCACAGCAAATATGACTAAAGTCTAATCAAGAATTACTCAGATGAGAGGAAAAATTATGATTTTTTTGTTCTGGGTAGTATTTACACAGAGTTTACCTCAAGTGAAGAGTTTTGAAGTTTCCCAGTTAGGACTTCTTTCTCTTTCTCTAATTGCTTTAGTTCACACTGAGATTTTCTTTTAAATTCCTCTAGCTGCGTCTGGAGCTCCTAGAGTAAAAAGAAGAAAAAAGAAAAAAAAGCATGCAATAGCTGGGGCAAAATATGCAGCATAGGAAAGAAAGAACATTTCTTTTACACTTACATAGATAATAGAGCAATTTACACAATAATACATGCTACAGTTTACACAATACATGCTACTGTCTTTTAATGTTACTTATATATTATTCAGTGCAAGAAATATCAAAAGTTTGATTCAGTTCTTTCTAATACTAGTGTTGGACAATACAGCTCACACAATCCTAATCTTCTACAGAAACCTTTTCCGAGGTGGAAAAATTACACAGCATGAAGAGTCAGACTGTTTTGCCTTGGATGATGTTAGTGCTCATATATAGTTTAGTAATCAAGAGTCGTTCACAAGATCTGAAAAAAACAAATATACATACACTGACCACATGAATAAGCAGTTGACTAATGGGCGATTAATGGAAAAGGGAATCAAAAGGAGAACTGTTTTACAGTAAAAAAAGGAAAATTCCAGTAAGACAGTTAAAATCCTTTTAAGTATACCTGTACAAACTCATTCACATAAAAGAATGCACTATATGAAAAGCAAAGTCCTTTCATAAGGCTTATACTGGATAGTGTAACTGTGTACCTTGAAGCATTTCATCTTCACATACTGATTAAATGTGAGTACTTTTGCAATCAGTACTTACTCACACAGGTTCCTTTTTGAGAAATGAGATTATATGAAGTCCAGCTAATTCATAAGCAGAAATTAATTCTTATGGTAAGTTCTTAACACAATACCTACTCTCCAAATTCTAGAAGGTACTATGAAGCTCAACATCTAGTGACAGGTTTTTATGACTTCATAACTTGTCAGCAAGCGATTGATTATTCTCAAGAAAATGTTGAACTTGGAAAGCTATAGCAGCATTGAGCCAGCGAAAAATGGGTAGAGATACCTCCTCAGCACCAGGAAAGGTCTAAAGAACACTTGACCTGATTGTCCTGTTCTACAGACTGCTCTAAAAAAATTTTTTTTTTCTAGAATGCGTCTGAAAAACACATCAGGACATTAGGTGAGTGAAATTAAATTCTTTGTTAGTTTATGCCTAAATTTGGCAAATCACTTGGGCATGCACCAAATTGCAAGCTTCACTAAACATTAAAGCATGTGCTTAAAATGTGCTTCAAGGTCTTCCTCCATTTGAATAGATTTCAGCTCACATTTATGTTCCTACCTTACAGAAATAATACAGATCAAATATTTCCTGATGCCAAAGGATTCAGACACAGACCATAGTTCTTATGAAAGTGAAATTAACTGAAGAATCTCTTAAGCCAGTTATTGCTAAAGCATACCGAGAAGAAAAATTACAGCTCAGCCACTTAAAACACATTGAGAGAAGGTATTTCTCAGACAACCTGTCTGGATCCATGAGGTGATAAGCTTCTTTTTCCTGGCTAAAGCTAAATAAGGATATATATGCATTTATTTTCTTATAACTAGTCATCATTTCATTGCTAATACCTGCACTCTGAATCCATTTATCAACATTTCACAGAATTACATCCTTTGCCTAAACAATGCAAAATTTTGATTAAATCAACGTATCCGAGTATTTCACAGGAGCAATCCGCGAAAAATTAAGTCAGAAATTGGAATACTCCTATAATATATTTTTTTATCAAGAGAGACCTTATATTAGTCACTCCAAGTGTCACATGCAATGCATGTGAGGATAAGTGCTGCTAAGAAGGCAGTTTATCACATCAAGGCTAAATTCACTTTCTTGCCTGTGAAGCTTTTCACAGAAATACATCAGTCTGACTTTTTTTCCACTAAGATGGTAGTGAGAAAATCCTTGCATTTTATGTTAATTCAAAGTGCCTCAAGTGAGGATAATTCAAATGATGTCACTGTGACCAATAAGATAAAAACCAGATGAATTAGAGCATCTATAAATAGAAGAACATTCCTACCTTCTGCATTTTTTCCTTCAGCTTCCATGAAGTCTTAGACTGGCTTGATTTCTTTTGTATGCTTCATTACAAGATTTTCCAGCTCTTTTAACAGCTATTGCTTCAGACAATTCTTTTCCTTGTGGACCTGACTACTGCTTTTACAAACCAAGTGCTCTGTGTCTTTTATTTATACCCTCTTTCTAGATAGGTAGAGTTTCCAGAGTCAACAAAACACACTAGCTATATAATATGACAAGACTAGGAAGGAATTCTGAGGTTGTAATAATGTATTTCATAATAATATGCTATTTTAGTGGACATACTCCATTGAAAAATACTGGCTTTATTTTAATTAACAATGTAGTGATTCAGGACTGTGTGCTTTTCTGCAGTCTAGGAATGGGGATTTTTTTGTTCTGGTTTGAGTTCAACGATGCAGGTTTCTTCAAGGACAATCTCAGTTCTCTGAAAAAGTACAAAGGACAACTTGGTTTTTCTTACAGGATGTCTAAATCTACAGAATGCTAGCTAACAATATCCTAGTAGAACTAAAAAATACAGAAAAGTTTTGGGACTGGACAATTGTTAAAGAGGAGACATTGTACAAAGTAAACTTAAGAGATTCATACACTCCTCATTCTTCCTCTTGAGTTTATCCTTGGTATTGTTTCTGCATGGGTTTTCAGAAGTGTTTTCTATATTTTAAAAATATAAATCAGTATGCCACCTTGACCTCAACATAGAAAGTCTGTCCTGGACTTGATTCTCTTTAATATTTTAGTTACAGAAGTTGAACATTTTGCTCTGTTCTAGCTCAGGTATATCAGTAGTTTCTTTTCCTGCCACTGCAGCAGCTCATGTACTTCAGGTTATGAAAATGAGCCAGTGTTCCTCTGGATAGAGATCTGGAAATATTACAGAATTGACTGTTGTAGAAAAATCCCAAATCTTGAAAGAAAAAATATGCAATTTCAGAACTTTTGTATGCCATGCCTTTGAATATTTGAAAGAAAACCGTTTGTTTAAGGTCTTGCACTTCTTTGGAGCCTTTCTCATTCTGGCTGTTTTTAGTAAAAGTCATTTGCTGCAGCTGTGTTATTTGATGACTCAGTTCATCTACTTTATTAACAGCTTTGCTTTGGAAATTCAATACAGTTTCTATATCTTCTCTGATATAAAATTTACAGTTCAAATAGCATAAGTAACTTGTTTAACTCCAGTGTGAATGACTACTAACAAGGGAAATAGTTCAGAATGACATTCATCAGCATCTTACCTGCTTTTGGCAGGATTTCCTTGACTTGTGTTTCTCCCTTTGACCTTTGATGTGACAGATTTTCTCAACTTCTTTCACCATGCCTTTTGATTCCAGAATTTCCTGTTGTGTTCCCATAAGCTATACTTAAAAATCCTAAAATAGCCATGACATTACTTCAACATTTACTACATGTTTTCTGCTTTTGTCATCTGAAATAAATGGTCTTTTTCTCTCTTGGTGTCAATTAATGAAAAATCTTTCACCTGCAGAGTTTTTTATATGTATTTTTTGCTCTTCCATACTCTTAAAAACTCTCTGCTGACAGAATATTTGTAATTTTGAGTGATTCCCTGAGATCCAGAGGCATTATTGTAAAGTGAACGCTCATCAAGAGTTACTATCTAAAATGTATCTGAGATCAACCTTAACTTGGAACTGGGCACATGGCCAATAATACTACAACAACTTATTCCAAAAGGTAATGAATATCTGTTGGGATTTTTTCCCAGTTGCTAAAGTACATTATTTTGCAACACAATCCATAATTCAAATGCCTAAATCCAGAAAAATCAGCTCTACAGACTATGCTAGGAATCTTCTGCCCATAACTAGAGGCAAAAACATTGAACCATACTTAACGTTCTGTTTATGGTTATTCTTGTCAAAGTTTTTACATGCCTAACATCATACTGAAGTATTCATTCAGACAAAAATTGACAGTTTTTCCTATATAAATGTTGAATAAAACCTCATGGGTTGAAATAAATTTGCACTTAACACTCTTTGCAGTTGAAAAATCAAAGGTAAGCTTGCTTCTTTTACCTCTGGCAAATGCCAAAATTCTTCCAAAACTAGGCTGAATAAATAATATAAAATGACTTGTCATCCTTTCTGTTCCTTCTTCAAATGACCACTAATATTATCCAAGGGTCTCAAACCTCTTGGAATACACTGAGAAAACACAAAACATCGGCCCTTTTATCTTTCAAGCACTACAATAGGTTTCCTTGCTAGCATTTACTAATGATCAGAGGAATTACTGATTAAAGAAATGTTTCTGTATCCCATTCTGCCTGTATCCACAGGATTCTGAAAAAAAAATATAGTATTTAATGGTATCCGAAATAACTCAAAAAGGAGAATCTTCTGCCTCTTTATTTAAACTGTAAATAAAGAAAAAATAACATTGTGTCTATCTGTGTTCCTGATTCTTAATTTAACATGGTCAGAGGCTATCACTTTAAAGATTCAAGGCAATGTACTTCAGTAGTATGTAAATCAGCCTCATTACATAGACTTAGAGGATCTGAAAAGTATGAGTTGATGAATGTCATTCTGAACTATTTCCCTCAGAACATATTTCAGTTTTATCCAGCTGACACTGAATCTGGAAATTAAATTGGTAATGACACCACCTTCTTATTTCCTATCATGTTCTACATGATTTATTCCTCAGAGACTGCATTTTTAATACAATATATCAGAACAGTAAACTACATACATATGTTTTCATGTTTCCATTCTTCATTTCTCCTGAACAGTACTTCACATACCTACAAGAAATCAGGATCCTGCTTTCCCTCTTCCCTTCTATTACTTCGAACTTTGACAGAGCCAGGACACCTTTCCTTACTAAAACAGACAAAATGAATTTCCCTGACTCAATTTAATTTAGTTCTGCTTCTCTACCATTCATTATATCCTCTCCACCTTTCAGCAGAAGACAGAGTTGGTTCTGCTGCAGATCTACACCCTGAGAGAACGCAGTCTGAATAGTGTGGAGAAGGTATATTCAATTCACTTTCTGATCTTATGAAACAAAAAGGCAGAAACTGTTTTCAAGTCTCAACTCTCTCCAAGAACATCCTCAAAGATGAGTCCTGGAACTTTGCACCATCAGCAAAATGATACTGACAGGCAAGATGTGAGGGCAGATGGTGGAAAGGGTCAGAGTTGTCTTGGACTGGGCTGACCCTGCTCTCTAATGGATTTTGGGGTTCTCTGATTTTAAAGAAGATATTTATTCTTTCTCATCAGAAAAAAATTATTATTATTCTAAGATACTCCAAGTCTAGACTTTCAAGGTATTTTCTTATCCAAGATGGAAGAATGCTGTCACAGTGCTGGAGACAGGCCTGGTAGGTGAATTTATGTGATAGGAAGGACCAATAATATTAAAAGAAAGCACAACTGTTGAGCACACAACATGGCTGGATGCTTCAGCATCAACTCGGTTCATCAGTGTCTCTCCCACACCCTGACCTCATGTACCAAATGCAGCTGGATGGCATACTGCCCATGATGTATCAACCTCTGAAACTGAATTTGACATGATACAATTGAGCAGCAAGGAACTGCAGAGCTGTGCTGAAAATATATTTATGAGACCTACACCAGCTAGGGTAGACAGGCAAAATGTCAGGTCAGAACTAATGATGAAAGTCTCATGGCTCAGCAGAGAGAACTTCACAGGCGTAAAGGGCACTTCATTATATGTCACCTGGTACAAGCCACCACTAAAATAGTGATACAATACAAAGCACTTGGTTACTAACTGGCTGCCTCAGATCTCTTATCTAACCCCATTCATACTCATGGACTGAATTCTTGGCAATTATAAGGGAAAAAAAGAATGTATACTGTAAATACTCACTGCTACAGTAGTGCCTGCTTGCTGTTCTCTTCACAAAGCTGTGTTCAGTCAAGAGGCAAATTTTACCTCACTCATCCCACAGGGAATACAAAGTCTGGTGTTCAAAGAGTTCTAATGAATTACTAATCATCTTAACACTTTCTCTAAAACATTTCTAAGCCTCTAAAACTGCTTTAGTGCTGACAAAGCATTGGTCTCAATATGATGTTGAAAAGACCCCTCCTCCCTTGAATGTTGCAGAATTGATGATCCGCACTTTCAGAGACAGTCAGGGATCACAGTCTCGTACTCTACCTGTATTCTCTCCTTCAGTTTCTGGGAATGCTTCTTCCTCTCATTTATTTTCTGGCTTTTCTCCTCTAGGTCTGCCTCCAGCTTCTTTACCTGCTGCAGCAACAAACCCTCCTCAGCCTCTGAAATCTTTCTTTGCTCCATTTCTCTCTGCTGACAATTCTTTGTTTCTCTTACAGACTGCTGCATAGGCTTTTTCAAAGTCTCTTTTTCTCTCTCATAAGAGATGTGTAGTTTAATTGTTCTCTGAGTATAGTCTTCAGCCAGTCTCCATTTCTCACTCTTTGGGTTTTCCATTTCATTTATTATAGCTTCTCCATCCACATTGTATTTTTCATCAAAAATTACTTTTTCATATGAATTTTCTCTCCTACATGCTTTGTATTCATTTAGCGGTCCATTAGACTCCTGACTTGAAAGCAGAAGCTTCTCGAAATCTTCACTGGTAAGTACCATGTCAGTAGCAACGGCTGCCTGCACTTGTTTCACTTCTGTTATCAGCTCCCTGTTTTCCACCTGCTGCTTGCATAATGTCAACTCTGCCAAGGCTTCCTCCTTCAGTCTTTTGTGTTGTTCTACAGCAACTTCAAGGGCCTGAATACGTTTTCTCAGCAACTGTTCTTCTTCAGCTCTGCTTTTACACTGGAGAATCGTTTCCCTTGTCTCAGCAAGAATACGCTGCATTTCTTCTTCATGTGCCTCTTTCAGAGCCTGTATACTAGCCTCATGTTCATCATTCCTCATGTTCAGGGCGTATATGACCTATTGAACAAGAAAAAAAAATGGGAAATTAAAGTATTTGGTTAATGATAGTCATGAATTCTGTTACTGCATTTATCAAGGTGTTAAAAGCTAAAAGACAATGACTGCTACAGTTTAATCTTTTGTTGCTGCTTCTTTGCATTACTGTTGTTTTGCACAGAGCAGAAGAGACAATTATAAAATGCAGAACCTTATAGGGAAGGAAGACCATACTGTCAGAAAACAATTTTTACTGGTTTTTGAAAGAAATTTCCTTTTTCATGATTGGTGAGTTGGCACTTCATGACCCTAGTTTGATGTCCAATATAAGGAATGATACAGGACTCCTCCTCTAGATAACTGAGTCCATATTTGTAGTGCGTTTCACCTAGCCTTCATTGCACAAGGGCAATCCTGCCATGCTACCTTAAGCATCAGCAAGTGTTGGGGACCAGCAGTGGCAGATTTGTAGAGTGAAATCTGAAGTCCTGACATCAAGTTCATGTGGACCAAAACCACTCTGTGATGTAAACAAAAGGAAAGTTTGCAAGGAGGATTACATTTCGCATTCCTGACTCAGACTAAAACACTGCTGAAGATGCATTCCTGAAACCCATATGCCTGGCAGGTTAGCTTGGTCAGTAGTTCACAGTAGGTACTACAAGCACCTTTGGGCATGATTCGGAGAAGTGGTCAGGCAGAGTATTTTTCCTCATTTTAGTAATATTTAACTCCCAAAAAACCAGGTTTCAGCAGATTCAAGTGAGCCTCTGACAACAATAAGCAATTTTAACTAATTACTTGATTTACACTTTTTGGTGCTTTATACCACCATCTACAAAATGCCGAGCTGTAATTTTCATGATTACAAGATTACAATTTCATGATTACATGATTATTATCTGAAGCAAACTTTGCCCAATACTTGTGACATACACAAAAGACCTCTCTCACACCCTGTTGTACAAACATGCTACTTCTGTTTTGAAATTAAAATGCTATTAGAATCCCACAGCAGACTGAAATGAAGAGGTCATAGTCAAAACTGGTAAATGCGTATGTTAAGCTTCCAAGACAGTTACACATAATTGCAAAACATAGTAACTGCCTTGAAAAGATTTGTGCTTGTATTTTCAGGCCTCCATTAGGATATACAGGAGTTGACCCAGTTTCTACTGGACATACTTATTTAGCTGAAGGAGAATAGCACATTGTGTACTAACATGTCTGGAGGCTTTCCTCTTGTTTGGCTGTTTGGTTTTGGGGTTATTTTTTTAGATATATTGTTACTGCTCTTCCCAGCTAGGTTTGGAATTTGTGCACAGGTTATAACATATACTTTTGGTTTGGCCTAAGCTCACAGAAGTTAATCAAAAGATTTCTCTACAATGGTCAAGATAATAATAGTCTTGAGTACATAAATAAATACACAGGCAAGCTCAGAACTAATTAATTAATTATACTAGAATTTTGGTCCTGTAATCTTGAAATCTTCCTCAGAAAAGACTCAATTGAGATACCAAGCGGAATCCTGACCAGTAGAATTTTAAAACCTTACAAGTATAAACCATAGAATCATTAAATTTCATTGCAGCCCACAGTGAAACAGATTTTTCTAACCAAATTAATCTTTTGGTAGAGATAAATATTATGATTTATTTTAAAAACAATGTTTATTGCAGGTTTCACTTTCAATGTAGATAAACACAGATAAAATGAGGTCAGTTTCTTCCTAATCCAGATTGGATCAAATTTCTACTCTCCTGTGACTCGCAGGTGGAAATACATGTGAAAGTTTCACAGACCCTCTGTCACCTTTTTCTTTCCAATTTACTGTGCTTACACTTTTAAGAAAGAGAAGCACAGTATTCTAGGGCCGTGGAGATTTCAATTACCTGGAAGTTTTATCATCATATATAATACACAGTCTGTACTTATTTTGTATGATGGTATATATTCTCTGCTCAGAGAGAATTGTCAGTTTTGAGAAGTCTCTGGAGCATCATACAGCTATCTTACTGACTATATCCACTCATATTTTGAAAAATAAATCAATATAAAAAGAAATAATAAACTACAGGAGATGGAGAACTTCAGTGAACTGAAGAAAGGTATAATTGAAAGCAACAAACATAACCATTCATGATGAAAGCTTCTATGCAAGAAGTAACACAATAAAGCATGACTTTGTGACTCTGAAAGAGACACAGTCAAGAAGGGAACATGAGATAACTTTGTTAGACATTCAGGGATTTATCAGTGTGCCTTTTATGTAAACTCCCATCATAGTTCACGAAGAGAGATCTATTTCATAAAGGTAACAGAGACCTGACAGTGATTCTCCTCACCGATGTAGACATAGATGTCCCAAATCCTTTGCCTCATCTTAGAGAGCTGGTGCCATTTAAGATGCTACAGACACATGAAACACAGGAGTTGACAAATATGCCAGAGGGTTTGCAGGATAACTGTGCTATTCTGGAGCCAAGAAGATTATGCTCTAATCTCAAATGACATACATTTTAGATAGTTGATGAAACTGAGTTCAATCCTTAATGGTTGGTCTACTAAATTACTCTCTATGCTCTACTGATTACATTAGCAGCTTGAAAATACAGTACACATGAAGAATGTTTAATCAAATTATACTAATCTCAAACTGAAACTCATCTGTGTCATCCCTACAGTCAAAAGCATAATGGAGAAGGTAAAGATCAAATGATCACTCACCACCTTTTTCAATACATGAACCACAGAACAGCTCAAGGTGTTGAGCTAAAAATGAAAAAAATAATAAAGAAAGAATATCATGTTATATTCAACTATGTATAAGTGTCCTGTCACAAGTCCTGTCACTAAAATGTCACATGGATTGGGGAAGAGAACAAATTTAGAATCATAGAATCATAGAATAGTTTGGGTTGGAAGGGACCTTAAAGATCATCGAGTTCCAACCCCCCTGCCATAGGCAGGGACACCTCCCACTAGATCAGGCTGCCCAGTGCCATGTCGAGCCTGGTCTTGAACACCTCCAGAGAGGGGGCGTCCACAATCTCTCTGGACAACCTGTTCCAGTGCTTCACCACCCTCACTGTAAAGAATTTCTTTCTTATGTCAAGTCTAAATCTACCCCTTCCAATTTACATCCATTGTTTCTAGTCCTCCCATCTGATATCATATTAAAAAGTCCTTCCCCTGCATTTCTGTAGGACCACCTCAGTTACTGATAAGTTACTATAAGGACCCCCTGAGCCTTCTCCAGGCTGAACAACCCAAACTCCTTCAGACTGTCTTCATAGGGCAGTTGCTCCAACACTTTGACCATCTTTGTGGCCCTCCTCTGGACCCGCTCCAATAGCTCCATGCCCAGTCAGAGCTATTAAGTATTTTGTCAGTCTCTGGAAAACTCACAAACCACTGTAAGCAGAGAGAACACTTTACACAAGTGCACTAAGAGGTGTGCCACAGTTTGTAACTCTCTGGGCACCATCAGAGACAAGCTTCTGGCTCAGACAGAACTCAGCATAAAACAGATTTAAAATATATTTTCTTGTTGGCTCTTTCCTCCCTTACAAAGTACTATCATGGGAAGCAGAATAACATAATTATACTTAATTATGCAGTTAAAGGGCTACGTAATAATAGACATCACAGTACAACACTATTACTCATGTGCCCACCTTATTTTTATGCAACAGAGCGAGACTGAATACAGCCACTACTCACATTCCCATTCCAGGATAACAGTCTGATTAAGCACATGTTATTAATGATATGCTGGACACCTCCTGAGATTGCACCAATTATCACAAATCCAAGACAATTTAATCCACAGAAAAAGTGGAAACAGTGTGTGAAATTCAAATGAGAAATTTAAACAGAGCAATTTTCTCAGCAACCTGACCTAGCTGAAGAAGCCACCACTCACTGTACAGATTGGATGATATTTAAAGGCCCTTTTTGACCCATGCTATTTATTTTATAATTCTCTGATAAAGGCCTAGGCCAAATATTAATGCCTATGCTAATTTTTAATTATGCTTCAATCTGAATTTTTTAAGCATTAAAATGTTAAGGTTTAAGCCCCACAGGTCTCTAGCAGCACTATCTTTATATCATGACCAAGAGGCAGTTGTCACTACTCCAATTTGACTATACCCCCTGGTCTCCTCCTGAAGAGTCTAGGTGCACAAGCCAGGAGGGAGGTGTACAGTTCTCCCACACACATTCCTCATCTCCAAAATCAGGGGAGAAGGACTGTAACATGCACTACCAAGAGTGTCTGTCCTGTAGTTTCAAAACACTTCATAAATTTTATTAAATACTAACATATATCACATTTTAGTAAAAGCATTTAAGTGTCAGCTGCAGTTCTTAACACCCACCCCTGTTATCAAATTCTGATAGTCCTTTCCTCCTGAATTAAAAAAAAAAGCACAACATTAAGCTCACATTTACACCCATAGGTAACTCTTATATAACCCTCTAAATGTCATTGCATAGTTAGAGCCAAATGCTGTAGCTTCCAACAGAAACCTATTTTAAGTTAAAATGTGATTAGATGCCTAAAGGGCAAGGAATACAAAGTTCTGAATGACAACTACATAAAAAAGGTGTACTCTTACTTCAGATGAATCTCACTAAGGTCATTAACCTCAGAAAAAAAATAATGCCCATTTGAAAAGCCATGATAATGAAATGAAGACAGTGCTTTCTCGGTAACTTCAGCTGCCTCCAAGCCCTTTGAAAGACGAGTGAATATGCATTAAGTAAAATGCCAAGTCTGAACCAGCCTGAGCTACTGTGCCATACCGGGAGGCAGGATAAATTAACTCAGCCTTGGTACTGGACCAGCTGTTTTCACACAGTTTCTGATGGCTTTAAAGGCAAGCAAGAAAAACTTATTTGCCTATCTTTGGCTTTTAAAGCAAAGGTCAAGTGGTCTTCAGGACGACAAAAAGACAGTTTGATTGCGTACATGCAGAAAAAGAAAGTGAATTGTTATAGTAAGACAGTGAATGTGGTAAGATCTTTATCTGCCGGTAGCAACACAGGTAGTACTACCTCAGTGTAACAGCTACTTTAATAAAACACAAACTCTCTTTTACCTAACGAAGACCTACCTTTTGCCTAACCTTGAAAGGAAAAAAGGTCAGGATATTTTACAGAAAAGATGTGCTCTATATACCATATCCAATGCTGAAATGCTCAAAAATATAAATATCTAACTTTAGAAAATTTAAGTGAGTGTCTTAAGTTAGCATTGACTTTGGTATAATTTTATCAACCATAAAATACTGACATTTACATATTTCTTAAAAGAAATGTTAGGAGAGAGGAATAGCAACAGTGTCAATGAAAAGGGTACTTTTATACATGAAGCAAAGTCAGAATATGACTGTGCAATTCATGGATTGCTAAATATTTTATAACCTATTGCCCATAATGTGCATATTAATAAAATGCACATTTTTTTGTACAAGCATTAATTGGAGTTCCCTGAAAAAGTGATTTCAGCTAGTATGTAGTTTCCATTACAAAACAGCTTTGAAATCTAAATTTCTAAAGCTGTCAGATTTTCTGCAAGCTTGGTATAGTCACACACAAATTTGTATGGCAAGAAGGTAATTGCAATACATAAATGTAATTTTTATACCTTGAGTTAATTTAAATTACTATTTCTAGCCATCCAAATAATAAGATTCTATCTGCCTTTCTAATAGAAACAATGGCTTTAATATTGCTTCTGACTAGCCAGTCACAAAATTTTCTGACACTTCAAATGGATTTTATTATCCAGAACTCCCCTTTTAGTTCTGTAAAGGAAACTCAGTTGAGAAATCTTAGCTTGCACATTTTTATCAGCTGGTATGTAAAAATAATGTCAGCATTGAAATCCTGATAGAAAACTGTTCATAAAAATAATGAAAACAAATACATAATATAGAAGGGAAATGTGGGATATTGATAGCAGACTTGATTAGCCTTGCTAGTACATAATTGAGGCAGCTTTATTAAAAGATTCGCTCTCCTTGCCCACATGGGAATCAGTGTTCTTATTCCTTGCCCAGAGGAAAAATGTTCCTCCAAAAGCACGATCCTAGTTTTTATGCTGTTCCATTTTGCTTCTTTTCTGTAGAATACTGAATACCTCTCTAGAGAGCTGAGATCAAAAAGCCTCAAGCACATAGAAGAGCTCTGGTAGCATAACAACTAACCTCACAACAGCTGAGCCACTGAATGAATTGGTTACTGAGTACTGTTAAGGCATCACAGTAAGTAAGGCAAATAAATCCAGCTTAAGCCATATGATAAGGTAACATATCTCAACTAGGGACATGGGTAGACAACAGGAGTGTCCCATTCCAGTTGCTGAGCTTGCACAATAAGACATTAGAATTTAGCCATATTTCATCCCTAAATCTACCAACCATTTTTAAAATGGCAAATAAAAAAGGAAAGGTTAAAAGATCTAAAATACAGCCATGCTGCAAGAGTGGTGTAAACAGTCTGTACACTCATACACATTTGTTAATCCTGTAAATTTCCATCCATAGAGTGAAGCTAACAGAACTAAATATATATCTTACAGACTTCTGTGCAAAAGTCAGACATTCTTCCTTAAATAATGTATGAAAAGTTTTGTTTATCTGGCTGAATTTCCACTAAAGCTTATTAATGTTCATATTTTCTACCCTGACTGAGCTGAGGAGCAATAAACCTCATGGGTGACTAAGGCTGATAAGCAGTCAGAGTGTGAAGCTTTTTCAACTGCTCCACAAAGAGTCATTAAGAAACATCTGCCTGTGCCGATGCTTCTAGGCAAGGAGCATACTCGCTCCCCTTTGACATTTCTTTCCCCTAAGGGAAAAAAGGTTCTTACTTGTGTTTTACCAGAAATTATTTTTTCTCTGCATTGCCACTCTATTCCTCTGTTAAGACTCCTATTATCCAACATACATACACAAAATTATTTCCAGACTGCTTGATTTTTTGACTAACAATCTGCTTCTTACAACAAGGCTCCCAGATTCACAATATAGAGTCAGATGGACCTCTAGGGAAAATGAGTTTGAAAGTAACTATCTACTTCCATTAGAATCACTCCTCCATTGGTACCCAGGAACTTGTCTCTAAGATGAAAACAGAACTGGTTTGTGGCCTTGATATCTTTCTCATCACCAGGTAATGTCACCATGCTAGTTAGTCACATTAGGCTTGGTTCCAGAACTGCAGTCTAGAACAACTGGCTTGGTTTGAGCTCCACAGGCAGAAGACTGAAAAGCCTGAGTAACACAGATACCTGCAGCGCATCTGACTCTTGCAAGTCTTGTCTGAAGTGCCTTTTCAGTGAAAGCTGGGCCACTCCCCTCAGTACTCTTCTTCAAGAGTTCATTTGAATTTCTCATCTCAAGTAAAAAGGACTATTCTGAGAATAGTTAGAGCACATTAAAATTATGTAACATCAAATTGATATTAGAAATCCATAGCTCAATGTAGCAGGGAGTGACACATAAGACATCTTATAAAAGTCACTATGCATTTAAACTTGATGTTATTTCTTAACAGATCAGAAATACAAAGACCTGGGAAGCAGAAAATAGCATGCCAAGGGTCCAAGATCAGATGGAGAAGTCTGAACTTAATTACTAGTGAAGTCATGCATTCTGCTACAATCATAATACCTTCGAACTTCAAATCCTTATTAGTTGAATGCACAAGTGTTGCAGAAAAGTACCCTCTAACTGAATCTGCAATTCTTGAGTGTGAATGAGAACTACAGACAGACATTCTCATTTGCAGGCAGAATCTTTTAATTTCTGAAAGTTCATAAATCAAAGCACAGCTCATCTGGAAATAGCTGCAGTGTTATTTAAGATCAAAATTTGTAAGGTCTAGACAGCTGTTATCCAGACTTGCTAATCTTATCAAAATTTTTAAATTTTTTACCCACATCCATAGGAACCAAAAGAAAAAAAAGGCTAGACGTCTTTAATATATCCCTTTTTTCCATACATATATATAGATGTGTCTATCTTTCTGAACAAAACCTCATTGTCTCACCTGCCCATTTAGCACTGAGCTGAGGCTTTTGAAAGCAAAACCTCAATTATACCCTGCTATATTTTCATTACTGTACTTCAAATGCAGGCAGACAGATGTCTATTAGTGGGCAATTCTGCCTTGAAATGCAAAGGCCTCCTTTCTTTTGGGGAAGGAAGGAGGCTGAGCAGAACAAAGAGCCTAACTCGGTTTACAATAAACTGATTAGCTTTACACATTGTTATAGCTTAATGAGGAAAAATACAAAAAGCATTAGTTTTCTGCCCAAAGCAAGAGAAGCATTTCTAATGATTTCTATTTTCGCTGCTGCTTTGTATTTGGCTCCAAAAAAGGTGTAGAACAGAAAAACACATGAATGAAGGCATGAAAACCAACTATATTCTACTTCTCCAAAAGCAGAAACAGTATGGCAACAGACTGGGAAAAACTTTGCTGATTACCTATGGGGGTTATGTATACCAACACATGACTTACAACTCAATTGTGCAACAGTGGAAATCGCATCACCTCAGGCAGTTTGGTTTTGTTGTTGATGTCATTGCACACACCTCTTTTGCCTTTGAGAGTAGGAGGCCACTACTCACTATGTAACAGAGAATCAGAATGTAAATCAAGCTCTGTAACCTGTACCTAATTTAAACATTCTGTATTAATTTCTCCTGGCACAATGTAGAGGAGAGGAGTAATTCGATCATTCTGTCACTGTCAATGAAAACCTAACATCACTGGGACAATAGGATGCAGCTGCATAACAGAGAGTGGTATTGCATACTAGGTTAGAAACAGGAAAGGAAAGCACTAGAGGCTACTTGAGGTTAGGAAGGATACTATTATAATTATCATGACAGTAATATAGGCAAAAAAACTGTAATATGAAAGGGCACTCCCAAAGTTTATAGACCAAAACTGATTATAATAAATTTTCTATATAGCCATTTCTCAATTCATCTGGTTTAAGATTTTGCTGTTAGTACAGCATTTGTCTTCCCAGAATTTAGAAGGGAAAGCTTATGAATAAAACTCCAATTCTGCTATGAGTTCCCTGGAAGTGTAGAGCTATTACACAGAAAATTGGCTCTTAAAGCCCACATTTCAAAACAGTATTATTTGCTTTTCAAATTTACTTTTTTGAGCTTCAGGTATAAATCATCTTTATTTCAGATAACTGAAAAGGATACAGAGGGGAAATACTACTGTAGAAATCAGCCCACTCACACTTTTACAGTAGAAATTGAGCTAAAGCATCTGAAATAAACACTACAATAAAACGTTTACATGATCCTCTGCAATGGATCCTTCTTTTGTTGCTAAAATAGAACTTTCCTCCCCAACCCACAAACAAGGTTGATAAATAGAAGAGTTTCAGAAAAGATACTTTTTCCTCAAACTTTACTTGTGATTGGATAGACATCAAAAAGAATCATTTTATATAAAAAGGAAATCACAGAAATCTCTCTAGAAAATCCATTAAGCTTGAGGGCTAAATTTTGAACAAGTGTTTCTTTGCACAGATCTCATCAATATGCTCCAGCTGTGCTTTTGAGGAATGGATCACCCGGAAAGAGGGAGCTTGTAATTTCCCAGCTCCCGTTATGTTGAAGCATACCTGTTAACAGAGATACAGCTATTGGGTTTCCATCAGAAAAGGTAATACAGAGATTTGAGTTGTACTACTTAGCATGCAAAATTGATCAAAGATAGCAAGTAAGTACTCGACAAAAAAACAGGGAACAACTCAAGACATTTTAATCTCATTTGTAGTCATCAGGTACATTTCACTATGGTTGAGCAATCAGAAATATTATCAATGAAGAGAAAAGTGCTTAATTGCTCAAATGTACCTATTCTCAAACTAATAAAACCAACTATTTATTTAGACAGTTTTCTTTGAATTATTACAGAATGAAAATGTACCTTTAAGAGCAACATGTACATTCAAGGGCAATAAGGATGAGAACATGTTTAAATACATATACTATACATATTAAGCATACAAGCAGAGGACCAGCAAATATTGTTATAGTACAGTAAGTACAATATACCAAATACATGTGTAAATATAGAAAGCACTTGTGTATGCATTCATACAAATGATACACATTATCGCAGTCATCATATGATGAGAGTAATGGCACTGTAACTAGTAAGCCATTCTAACTTCAGTATCTTAATAATTCCTTATTGTTTGACATGTATTTTTACTCAGTGTTTTCTCACTGTCAAGACTAAAATGTCTTGATCAATTGTAGTGAGGTGACAGAACATGTAAAATCTGGATTAGTAAGCAAGAGTAGAAAATATTTTCTTTTTCCCCTCACCAATAAAGGTGCAGCACAAAAAAAGCTTAAAAGGTAAGTGCCACCTCCTACAAATTTATTTCACAACACAGTATCAAAAGTGTTCAAAACAGTAGTATAGCTCGAAATGGACTAAAAGTTTTACTACAATATACTATGTAATTTGGTCCTACCTCTATTCTAACTCCTGTCTGTTGTGAAGGGCACTCAAAATATCTCTAATTATGTACATCAGGAACAACTAAGTACAAGAAAACGGACAACATTTAGTACTCCAGAGCCCATAAAGCGCAAATAAATTGCCATCTTTGTAATTCCGGGAAAAAAGTCCTTCCGAGCAGCACAATGACAAACCCTACATCTTCATAGAACTTGAACTCATCTCTCTACTGTTGCACTTTAAGTAGACCAGCTAAGTACGAGACGTCGATCGCTAGCCACAAAGGTGAGCAGCTACGGTTGTTAACCGTCCGGGGTAACTGAAAGGAAGTTATTGCACCCTGATTATTTCGGGAGCCACCTCATAAAAGAGAGGACAGTTCTCTCTTCCCTCCCCTCAGACAAGCGGACATCAGAGCAGGCAGCTCGCAGCCAGCTCTGCCGTCCCCGGGCAGGGCGGCCTGATTTACCCGAAAAAGCTCAACAACGAGACTTACCTTAGTGAGTTGTGCAATCTTCTTGCACATTTTCATTTGCATTTCCTGATTGCATTCCTCTGCCGAGCTGCTACGAGCGGCTTTAGATCCATTGGAAGTCCCGGGCTGATGTATTTTGTTTGCGCCAGAGGCCATTAGGCTTGAATTTTAATCAAGTCAGTCTGTGTACGCTCCGGGTAACGCGATCTGCCCCTGCTGCTGGCCTCCTCCGGTCGCAAGCACTCAACCCCCCATCGAGCTGCGGGAACTTCGGCCCCAAACAGGGCAAGATCCAGCCGCCGCTGCTCTACTTCCCGTGCGGATGCCCTACCCTTCAGCAGCACCGATCTCCTTTCTGTGTAATGTCCTAGTCCTAACAGCAGAACCTTCGGGCGAGGAAGCAGAGAACAGCATGTGCAAGCACCCCGATCGGGTTTTGTCTAGGTTTCTTTCCCCCTCCTCTTCTCTTCAAATGGGCGAGCTTCCGCCCGAAGATGCCAGTGGCTTGATGCTACAAATTCCCCACAGGGGACGCTGAGCCAGCCGTACAGGCAAGCTGCACCGACGTTGCTGGGAATCTGATTGAGAGATCGTCTGCAGGTTAAATCACGACGTCTTCTTGGGCTGCCAAAGCATTGCAGAGGTCATCAGATGGGACAATGTTGGCTCCTTTCATAAGCTCTGTTATTTTGGCAGTCCTCTCTATGTCCAGATGACTAATAAAGACATGAAGAAGAGCTTGTTCAATTTTTGATCCTCAGCTGAAAGCAGATTGAAGCAGTTCTAGCTAAGAGGCACACTTTAGAACAGCTGAGCCTGGGATCAGGTCAGCTTCCCTCAGTTACACTAAGGGTACGAGAAAGCTGGTAATATTACAGGTAATTTTGTTTTCATCTGCAAGCAATTCCCTCTCTTCAAAGAAAGTAGGCTTCTAACTGTAAAAATAAATAAAATTGACAGAAGAGGCATAAAAAAAGACCACAGAAAAAGGGCAAGATACTAAGATTATGGGATTTTTAAAGAAGAGTGCTTCAGTAAAGTGTCTAGCAAGAAGAAAATTGTTAGTGGACACATCTATACAAGCCTAGAAAAGAAAGGGGAAGGAGGAGAAGCAAAGTAGGATGAAATCGGAGAGGGAGAGAAGAAGAAAAGGAAGAAATAACAGTAAAAAGCTGAGAGCTGCTCAACATCCCCTTGAGGGCCTACTGCACCCAGTAGAAGCAGCCCCATCCAGCAAGTTGAGGGCCCACTCTCTCCCTCTCTGAGGCTGCCTCTTACCCTCAGGAAGTGATCAAGTTTTCCCGCTTCTCCTCCTGTTGGTACTCTCTGTCCTCGAGCAAGAAGTTTCCACTTTGCTGGCGGCAAGTTTTAAAAAAAGGCTTTCTCAATTCTATAAGAAATATGAAGGAGAATAATCCAGTGTCAGGTAAGAGCATGAAGAAAGGGAAGATCCTCGGTGAAAAAGGAAAAATTTTTATAAGGACCAAATCATACAATCACAGAATGATAGAATCATAGGATTGGAAGGGACCTTCAAAGGCCTTCTAGTCCAACCTCCCTGTAGTGAGCTCCGCACCAGATCAGACCCTCACCAAGTCTGGCCTTAGGGATGGGACCTCCACCACCTCTCTGGGCAAAAAAAGATCAGAGCTGAAGAATGCCTGCAGGCAGTGAAGAGAAGATTTAAGAGAAGACCTATGGATAGACAAAACAAACCCTTTAATTGCTGAGAGAAAAGGAGGATCTCTATCTGAAAGAATCTTCAATAGCGAGAGAAAACACAGACTGAGAAATGCAGCACAGGAGAAGGGAAAGGCCAAGAAGGAAAATTAAGATGGTCACAACTGCTGGGAAAAGGTAAGAAAAGGTAAGAGCCTTCTACACAGGAATGACTATTTTATAGGGGAAAAAAAAGGATAAATAGTATTCAGAAGACTTGTAAGAGCAGTTACCCTGCTCATCACTGTCCTAATTCCAATAAAGCTTGCTTTGGGATTGAATGCATGAAAAAGGACAAGCATTAATAGGTTCTGCCACTGGTACATTTTGGGTGTACAAAAATACTACATATAAACTACTTTATACTGTACATTTCTTCCTGCCTAATAAAGCAAACAAGATTTGAGAGTCCAATTCAAAAATCACCAGAAGTGCTACTGATTTCCTCATAGCTGACTTAAGTGTACACAAGTTTTGGAGGAATATTGTGAACAGAATCTCTGATTAGTACTGCATAATGGTGGCCTCACTCTGGAAGAAATATTTCCGTGCTTTTATTTTTAATATGGAAACTGGAACCAGTCAGATGCATCAGTTTAAGAAGCCTATGAACCCCTACTAATGACAATAGCAACAGCTTCTCTTTTTTCGCCTACTGACCTACATCTACAACTGTCACAAAGTAATCATCAGTTTGGCTTACTCTGTGGCACTGTATACTTGTTCACGCAACACACAAAGGAAAGAGAAACAATCTAAAAGAGTGGGGCAGAAGTAGAGACATCCAGAAGTAGGTAACAGCATAGCAGATAAAGTCCCTTTTTCAAAGACAAAGAAAAAAATCTTGAATTATTAGAGCATACTTCCTTATAGAACACCATCTGAGATTGTGACTTGCATAATTTGTTTCCTTTACACATAGGACTGTGAAATTCACTGGCCACAACTTTTAGGCGGGTGCTGCTGGTGAAGTCATTTCCCTCACAGCGAGATACTGTATCCATCCCATAGGAAGCATGTGACCCTTAATGAGCCCAAAGAGTCAGCTCAGATAAGGACTGAAGCTCAGGACTGATCTGAAACAGGCTTTCTAGGCCCACGGGGAAGGGGTGTGGCTGGAGGCCACGGGTGAAGATGTTCAGGGGGTATTGAGCCTTATTAGTGTGGTCAAGGCCCTGAAACTCTGTAAACTAACAATGCAATAACTATGACAGCAAACACCTCTGTCAGTTGAAGAAAGTATCTAGTATCACTTGTAGACTTATGTCTTATGAAAGCAAAGTCTAAATGGCTAACATTTATGATCCAACTTCAGCATGTTATATACCTACATGTGAAATACTAATTTATGATACTGGAAATATGGATTTCCTGTGGCATATTTACCCAGCACATCTAACTGAGTTAGATATCAGTTTGTCATAACAGAAGCATGATTTCTATTTCTACCAAGAAATACAAAGCCTACCACAAATACTTAAAGCAGACTAGGAATAAATAAATCTTGCCTCCTGGTTGAAGGCACAAGGCACTGCAGGGTATTCACCATGGAATATTCTCAATTGTATATTTGGGAGGCAGGCAAGTACAAGTGGGCTTCCAAACATGTAAATCAAAAATAATGCTGTTTGCATGACTAATTTCACCTAAGAGACACATGCTTTTAAAGCCACAAGAATCACAAAGTTTACCTGTTCTTTTCTCCCTGTTTCCATCCTCTTCTCCATATCCTCTTATCTCCTGTATCCACAGCTTTCCTTTATTGCAGTGGAATAAAGCCAGAGAAATTAATTTTATAGTAAAAATAACTTCAATAGAAAGATGGTGACAGATTTTATTTTGCTATAAAATACAACCTTGCAAAAAAAATCCCCACTCAGTGAGTATTTGCTGCTGATTATAGCATTTTTGGAGGGTAACTATTTCTTCCACACAAGACAGAAACTTCTAGAAAAAGTATATATAATTCTATGTTACTATTGTACTTGTACTCTAGGAACAAAAGGGAGAGATCCATATCTTCAAAAAGATAATAAAAAGAATGAACAATTCACCTTTAAAAAGCAGGTGTCTGTTTTAAACTGACACAGAAATATGGTAACATTGCAGAGGAAAACTTCTTTGCTACATAGATAAATTACTTACAATAATTTTTTTTATCTACAAAACAACACCTTTTGCTGCTCACCATTGCCTATATACATGCTCATATACCCCACAATCTTTGGTGCAATTGTAAGAGAAAAACATTCCATTATTTTGTCTATAAAAACCTGCTACTTAAAGAAAACATTGGGAAGACTCAGATCTGGAACAAGACTGACACCTAGTGCTTTTATATTTTGTTTCTTGATCAAAACTGACCCTTTCTTCGGGATGGGTTCTGCTATTTTGACATACTATCATCTGACGGTGTGTCATCTGTTCTTGCTAGATAACTATCATCACTTGAGGTAATTAGACATTTCTCTTTCAGGCTCAAACACATATAAACATCAAATAAAATTCGTAGTGTCCATAGTTAGCTACTTCACATTTTTGAATGTTCATAATGCTGAAATTAATACATGCTCAGAATGCTTCTTCCTCGCTTTGCTTTTCATTATCAGCTCATGTCTCTCAGAACGTTCTGTAACCTGTAACACATCTCTAGAGCTCGATCTTAGTTATCTTTCCTGATTTGAATAAGATACAGAATTTACCACTATTCTTAAGTTAGAAGATTTCTGGGTAAACATTAGATTCAAAACAAATGCTGGAAAACTTGAGGAAAATTTTTATTAGTAAAAGATTCAGGCTGGAAGGAACACAAATATGCATCCCAACAAGTCAGCTATCCATACTACCCATCTTTTCAAACCCCTTTGCAGCTGATACAAACAAGAGTTATCTCAATAAGAAACAGTCTGCAAGTGGGAATTCAGCTCAGATCGTTCACCCAAGAAAATAACTTGGCTGCTCACCTTGTGAACTTAATCTCCTTTGCTACCTAAATCGTGAAAACAACAAAAAGTGAACATTAAAACAGGAAAACTTTAGATACAGTAGCTGAGTATTTTCTCAGAACGTTTCTAATGCACAGGCATGCACAGACCAAGCTCTCTCAATCGACTACCTTAGTTGCTTCGGAGAAAGGATCTGGTTTAAAAAAAAGCGTAACTAGGCTAATTTTTTTCCAGATGATCACGCCCCGAGAGAACTTTGTAATAGTGGCAGAGGGCACCACGTGAGCTTATCAGCCGTATTAAACTATTTAAAACTAACATAGGCTATTCCGGAAACCCTTTACTGTCCTACCGCTTCTCTTCAGCTACAGCAGCGATACTACGGGGTCTTGCTTTGAAACAGCCGCTTCAGCCGCGAGCGCACCCTGGAAGGTGGAGGCGATGAAAGCCGCTCCCCTCTTCCTTACGGCCCGCCCCGCAGGAAGATGGCGGCGCGGCAGGCGCGTGCGCGCGCGCCGGCCCGTGTAACAGCCTCCAACGGCGAGCCAGCCGTTGTTCTCCCAGCCGTCAGCGAGCGAAGACGTGCACGTGCACGTGCATGTGCATGTGCATGTGCATGCACCCGCCCCCTTCCCTCCTTACTCTCCTACCCACTGACTTTCTCGCGAGACTAGGAGCAGTACTCGCACTCGGTTTGAAGTGGGGCGCGCGGGCGCTGTGGCCGTTATTGTCGGAGGAGTGTCGTTGACTGGTGCATGTGCATGTGCATGCAAGACGAGCACCGTCCGGGCTCGGCTTGCGGTTCTTCTGCCGTTAGAAGCGCCTCTGGCTCTGCAGGGCCCTGTGGGAGAACAGCTGTGTCTCTGCCTTGCCGCAGCGGTTCTCCGCTGCGCTAGGCTGAAGCCTAGGTGGGAGGTAGGGTTGTCTGACCTTAACCTACAACCATGGGGGCGAAAAAGAGAGTTCTGCAAATCAAAGAAGCATTTCAGCTGGCCCAGAAGCCTCACCAGAACCGTGCGAAACTCGTGGTGGATTTGAAGAGCACTTATAACCAGGTAGGGCGGCCCTCGGGTCGTGCCGCGGCGGAGCGGAGAGGTTAGGCTGAGAGGAAAATGAGTGCTCGGAGGCTGGGTTTTCCCTGAAGCGGGATAATGAATTAGATTGTTGAATGCCATTCTGAAAACTGTTATCGGGTGAATATGATCTCCACAGTCGGGGCCTAGAGATAAGGCTGCTGTGGAGGTAAATCAACATATTCAGTGGACAACAGCGGTTGAGCCCTAGTTATGAACCCACTTTTTTTTTTTTTTTTCATGTGATACTGCCTTAAAAAGATGAACCAGGTAGGTATCATTTGCTGTGGTTTGTTTTTTACTTTTTTTCAGTTGGAAAATAAAGAGGACTTTCATGAGAAATTCATTAATTTCCTTAAGTATGCTATGATAATCTATAGACGGGAACCAGCAGTGGAACAAGTGATCGATTTTGTGGCTAAATTTGTTACTTCATTTTATCAAATGGAGGAAGAGGATGGTCGTGAGGAAGGAGAAGAAGATAATATGCTTCTGAATTATGTGTTTAACTTTCTGCTTGAGGTACAGTAACACTTACTGAGGCTTTAACAAAATTAATGGAAATTTCATGCAGCAGTGATAACTTGCTGGTGTTGAGATGGTACCCACGAACTAGAACTTAAGAAGTTAAGCAAGGTAAAGCTAGTGCTTTGTGAGTAACCCTTTTCCCCCTAAAAACTGAATTTCAAAAGTTAGGTCCATGAAAAAATGTTAATTACTTTTTATTTGATTGTCAGCTGTGTTATGTGCTTTACTATAAATGCATTTACAAGCCTGAAATTCTGGAGGGGGTGTGGAGGCATGACTAATTATGTTAAGTGCCACTAATACAAGTGATGGGCTGTGTTTTCCTTAAATAGGAAAAAAATTTTAAGTATACATTTCATGTACTGTGTATAATATGGACTACTTACATTAATAGTTTCATGTTGGAAATGAGAAAAGTGTGATTGTATTCTTACAATCAGAAGTATTCTGATTTTTTTTTTCCTAAAGTCTCACAATGCGAATAGTCATGCGGTTAGATTTCGAACATGCCAGCTTGTCAATAAGATTTTGGGAAACCTGCCAGAGAATGCACAGATTGATGATGATTTATTTGATAAAATTAATGAAGCTATGCTGATTAGACTTAAAGATAAATTTTCAAACGTGAGGATTCAAGCCGTCTTGGCTCTGTCGAGACTTCAGGATCCTAAGGATGAAAACTGCCCTGTTGTTAATAGTGAGTATGGCTGTTTTTTTTTTCTTTTGTGTAAGAACAACATTTGCCATTTTGTATTTCTGTAAAATATTTTAAAGTATTTTTAAAGCATTGAATAAACAGAACTTAGAAAATAATTCATAAATTCTGGAGTTCCTTGCCAGAAGATGTTGTAGATGAAAGAATTGTGTATGCTCAGGGTAAAAGACAGAACTTAGTGATGGAGAGATCCACTAGTGATTCAATGACAAATTGTATTGGGCTCATGCTGTTCTATGGACTAAATGCACCTGAGTGATGTTAAGAATAACAGTGTGTTGAGAACTGAAGTAGAGATAAGTACTTTCTCAGTTTTTGCTCTCTTAAGGACGCTTTCTACTATTTTTACTGTTATTTTAATTGAACTTCTGCAAAAATAGTTAAAGGAGTGAAGGTGATAATAGAAACAATAAATTTGTGGCTGCCTGGCATATGACAGGCAAACTGGTTACTGATGTGATTAGCCTATGAGTTTTTTAAGCCTTCCCCATGCACACATCTTGCTTGTGAAGCAATTCCTTAAAGAGATTAGCATGTCCGTAACTCATGTTTCTTGATGCTGTTGTGCTGATTGAGCGTTTCTTTGTGCATGGTGTGATTGTTACCTAAGGTCTAGTTCTGTTGCCTTAAGAAGAGTCGGTAGATTTGTCCTGGCACAGCTGGTATTGTGCCCAGATTAAACTTCACATACTGTCTTTTGTGGAGAGAATAAGGTAGTTGTAGTTTTTTTTGTTGTTAAGGAAACTTCTTTGAAATTGTATTTTCTGGCTAGGTTTCATAGAAAACGATTATCAGATTGAGCAAGAAGGTGCATTCAAGTATTCTTTTGAGTAGTTTTTATTGTTGCTTGTAATTTTGAAGCATGATAAAGAATCTAACAAAAACCATTACACTAGTGATATACTCTTGGTGTTTATGCTAGATGTTTGTGGTTTTCTGACTAGGAAAGTTTAAGGATCTCCCTCAAAGGAGGAGAATAGAGGTCGGTGAATAGAGGTCTTATGGAGCCAATATTTGGAAGCATTTTGGTTTAGTGTTTTGGGTTTTTTTTCCCCCAGTAAATAACAAAGTTGTTGTTTATAGGTAGTCAGGGGTAGCAATGTTTCTAGTTACATACTGAGCTTTGATGTAAAAAGAAATTCAACTAAAAATAATACTTGTAATAAGGATCTTCAGTTACTAATTGCTGTGAAATCTTGGTGTTGTGACCCTAGACTGTTCCCTAAATTTGATGATCTATGCAGGGACAGAGCAAGGGTCTTAATATTAACTGATGATTTTTATTTTTTTTTTTAGTATTTTTTCTCTAATGTTTCAAACTTTGAAGAAAATGTTATTATTTCAGTCTACAGCACATTACTTGAAAATGATTCAAATTCAGAAGTGAGGCGTGCAGTGCTGTCATGTATTGCTCCATCAGCAAGAACTTTGCCAAAAATTGTAGGTCGCACTATGGATGTCAAGGATGCTGTGAGAAAGCTGGCGTATGAGGTATATTGAATCACTTGATATTAATTTCACAGACTCATTCAGGCAAAAGGCATTAAAACTTATGTGACACTGGCTAAGCAGAAAGAACAATTAATTAATTTTCCCTTGCTAAAATTTTTATGGGGTGAGATTTAATTCAAGTTTTCAAGTTAAAATCCCTGAACTTGACTGCAGAGCTTGTTACGTGGAGATTACTTTTGTAATAAACTTGGATCTTCAGAATCAGACTTTTTGTTTCCTATCTATGAGTTTTGTGATGTCTGTGAAGCATTTTTTCTTCTGTTATTGCATATTACATAAGCTTTTAGTTAATTTTATTCTCACATTAAATTTTCTTCCGTGTTCAAGAATGTGCTTGTTAATGTGCTGCTATGAAGCTGACAGAGTTATTACAGGCTTTTGCCTGCTTACAGTTTCAGTGAGTGGATGAAATTGAGAGGTTTAAACCCCCAGGTAGTTAGCAAATATAGTTGTTATTAAAACCTACTTCTACAAATTATATCTTTGTTTTAAAGGTTTTGGCAGAAAAGGTTCACATGAGAGCTCTGTCAATAGCACAAAGAGTAAAATTGTTGCAGCAAGGACTTAACGACAGATCTGGTAAGAGATGATTTTTTGCTACATCTTGATACAAATGTTTGAGAGACTGCTTTCTAATGTTCTGGAGATAATTTATGTGGAAGCTGTGTTGGCAATAGTGAAGAGCTACTTGGAAGTGTTCATGTGGGGTAAATTCTGCATGCTGCTTTAATTTTCTAGTTCCTTTATAGTGGACAAACCATACAAATTTTGCATTTTGAAAAATTTGAAAGCCACTGAGCCACTAAAATAGGATTAAATGCTATTGAAATTAAAAAGCAACAATGTAATCTAACACAAAAGCAGAAAAATATATTTAATCAATGTAGTTTGAAATACATTTAATTATTTTGTAACTAATAATATATTTAAGAATTGAAATATGAACACTAATATCTGTTTGATAATTGCTTGAAAATGTTTCCTGTGTGCCTTCAGGGAGAAATCTCAGCTGTTTAGCTTTTTGTTTTATGTTTGTTAATGAGCTTTTGATTTGAACCCCATGATGAACCAGCTTTATTTTTTCAGTGTCTTCTGCACAAGTGCCATTCAGAATGTACCCAAAATTTCATGTGGTGATGTTGCTAAGAAAGGTCATATGCATCTGAGTGAGACAATTCTGACCTGCCTTTATAGAACATGCCTTTTTTTTTTTCCCCTCAAGCCCATCAATTATATACATGAACTTGGTGCTAGTTTTACTAAGTGTGCCACTGTCTTGTCTGCTTACTTTGTTTGGAAAATCTGTACAAAGCCCTGCTGTATTTTACTCTGAGAATTTTCTTGGCTTAATGGCATACATTCCCTCATTTTGATCTGTTTAAGTTCTATAGCCTTAAATATGTGTATCATTTTCAAACTTGCTTATTTGAGTAGCTCCGGAGCTAACCTACTTGGAACTTTCCTAACCAAGGTACCTCCTTGTTCTAGGTTATCAAGTTGAAATTTTAGATTTTTTCCATATTGTCTTTACCTCAAGGGATTATAATTAACAAGACTTAGAAGACATTACTGATTTTGCTTAGTTCTGCTTTTCAGGGTGCATTCAGTGTCCAATTCTCTACTTTCATTCTTCTTCTACTATTTTATGCTTTTCATCTTGTTAGAGAGCTTTCTCATTTTTAGCACCTTTCAAGCTCATTCAAGTCCTTTCACAGTTCTCTTTGGACACTTGACTGTATTTAAGTGCTACCTTTGTTACTGTAAGTTACACATTTATCTTTCTGCATATGTGTGTGTGCATGAATGTTGTCCTGTGCATGTGAACCACTTCCACTGTATTGGATATTGTTTCCTAAAAGGTTGTAAGAGCGTACTTGTTTTGCTTTCTAGCCACTAGGTTTTTTTATTCACCAGACTTAGCCTTTCTACTTCAGTGCTTAAATCTGTGTATTAATGGTGAATGTTTTCTAGATATTTTCATAAATACTTTTTTCAACTGAGTTAGAAACTGTTCATTGTGCCAATGAGAAGGTGGGTTTTAACATATCTTTGCGTAAATTTTATAATCTATTTAATAATTGAATTAACAGAGGAATTGTGTGTGGCAGTTCAGACTAAATGTCTGCAGAGCCCACCAAAGCTACCAATTCCTAAATGCCTGAAACAGAGCTAGCACATTACAGGGCTTCCCCAAAATTATATTCTTGCTCTACAAGAGTTGACAGTTCAAGAATGGTGTCTTTAGATGTAACATTTTTTGGATAGAGGGTTATTTTCTTCCCTGTAGGGAAAAATCCTACTTCAAAAACGTAATAGTGCTCTGTAGGTAGTTCTTGCTTAACTGTTGGGTTTGTGGTTTTGGGTTTGTTGTGTTGGTTTTTTTTTTAAGTTAGTAGTCTGAAGTAGTGTTAAGTTGAACTGCATAATAACTAATTTCCAAGAAGCCTTCTGGAGAAAAATTATTTGTGAAGGCAAGTTGAAAACTTTATATTTTTGACATTTAACATTTTAGAACATCTAAATTCTTATTAGATGCTGTTAAGGAGGTAATGAAGAAGAAGCTGATTCAAGCCTGGTTACAAATGACTGAAGGGGATGTTTTGGAATTGCTTCATCGACTAGATGTGGAAAACTGCCCAGAAGTGGCCATCTCGGTACTAAATGCTATGTTTTCATTATCTCCACTTCATGAATTGGTTCAGAACTGTAAAAACCTTGACAGCAGGTATGCAGATTTGTTTTAATTTCCAAGAGATTGATATTTTATATAAGAATATTAAAGTGAAGTTGATATCTAAATGGGAAACAAGGCAACTATTACTTGTGATAAAAGGCTGATATTGTGGTTTAGGCCAGGATGTCTTCTTGGAGATTATGTATTTAAGTGGTTTAGGTCTGCTTCTTCTTTAAAAGATGTGTTCACTAGCTGGAAGTGTTTTTGCCAAAAACTGGCCTCTTCTAGGGCTTTTTAGTATGACTGGTAACTTTGCCTTGTGGAACTAATGAAGGGAGAGAAGTGGCCATGGCCTTATTGAATGAAATAATAACAGAGTTTGGAGTACTAGTGATAATATCATTAGATAAGGTTACTCAGTTTTTGGACAGGTAGTGGCCAGTAATTTATTGAAAACTAATTGGCAATTACACTCTCTTTAACAACTATTAGCAAGCAGATTGAGTAGATGAATCCCTTTGCTGAAAAACAAATTGCCAAAATTTTCTAGGAGACCAGTATTGTACGGTAGTGGGCCCTCTCTTACTTTCTACTAATGTGAGTAAAGCTTATATTAAAAGCCAATGATATCAACAAGGAAATTTTGAGAATCCAAGCAAGGCCTTTGAACCATTTAGTCCATCTATTTCAATCAGGAAATTGGATTTATGTTAAAAGTTTTTTTCAGGACACCCTTTTGCTCGAAAGTGGAGCAGTCCATTCCAGATGTTGTTATCCACCTTTATTGCAATCGCAATCAGAGAGCTACTGGAGTGGATCCATTACTCTGGGGTGAAGAAAGAGCCTGAACTAGCATGGGCTGCTCATCCTGCGGGACCCACAAAGCTGCAATTATTTAGGTCTTGATGTTATGGTGCTTCGTTTGGACTATGGTGTTGTGGGACAATAGTTATGCTAGAAACGACAGGAGGAGCTCTAAATGCTTCTGACTGTTAGATATGCACAACTCTTCCCAGAGGTAACTTTGAGATTATGTTTTACCCCATGGGTTGGAGCAAGCAAATTGGAAAAGCAATAGTTAATATATCTGCTAGCATAGAGATTTTCCAAAATGACACCATCAGTGCCATAGGTAGATTATGAACAGATTTTTTTTCTCTGTGTACAGTAATTGCACGAAGTTTTATGGCTTTGCATTTAATTTCTGCCATAGAAGGAGTCCATAGTTGTCAATCAGAGCTTCTGTGCATATATAGATTAAGGAAAGGAAATTAAAATGGACCTAGAAGACATGTGGAGACAAACACAAGTCCTACACCAAGTAGCATGTGATGATACATCATGGGGTTAGAAGAAAATCTAGAATAAACTAGCCTCTTGTCTTCCTAACTTTACATGGCTAAAGCAACTTAACGGCTTTATATTGCTTCTACCTTTCTTGATTCTAGTAATATCTCTATCAACATATTCTATCATTAAGTGCTGCAGAAACACCATGATGAATTTTTGAAAGCAGAACAAAAACAGTAATCAAATAGAAACTGGGAAGCATCTTTAGGAAAACACTTATATGGAATAGCAATACCTACTTAGGACCTTTCTCAGTCAGTGGGAGGTAAACCTGTTCTAACTGAGATCTGTATAATTCAGATTTAGACGGTGTACAATTGCAAAAGAATTTTCAAAGGACATAGAAAAGAGGGGACTGAATAAAAGAAATTAATAAATGAGATTTTATAAACTAGTGGAAAAGGATAATTAAGAAATTACATATTAAGAAACAGCAAAACTTAAGAATGAGCTAATTAATTCACTTGGACAGGGCCATGACTCCATAGCAGAGAAGCAGCTGGCACAGCTGCAGCAACTGACAAGGGCTTTATAGATGTCAGGTGCTAGAAGTGGGGCAGCAAGTTAAATACAGTCATTAGATCTGGTATTGATAAAGGTCTTGACAAACACCGGTGAAGGGTCTCTTAATTTGTCAGTGGTGATGTAAGAGCTGTCTTTTTAGTTCATGAGTATCTGTAAACTCAGTGCTATAAGTTGTGAACAAGCCTTTGTGGTGGTGCGCATGTTAGGAGGAGTTATCCCCTATGCTGTCCAGCGCTGCAACAAAGAATGCCTGCTTAATAATACTTTTCTACTGTTATTGAGTCTTCCTGCCTTTCAGGTGGGTCTCACTATGAAGCAGATCATGTACTAAGATGAATATTAAGCTCAATAAAGCAAAAATAAAGAGTAGAAATAAAAAAAATTAAAAGTTGTAGTAAACTGCTAGGGGAGGAAACAGGTGTGAAAAGAAGCTGCTCAAATTGATTAAGGCAACCAGAGTGAGGTGACCACAGTGAAATGACTCATTAGCGGCTGCAGGAGCCTAATTTCAGATGATAAATGACAGATTGTCACTGTCTCATTCTGTGTTTTGGGAGAATTCTGTGTTTTTCAGAATACAAATGAGGATTTTTCTCCTGGTGAGAGTCTCCTTTGGTTGGTTGCTCTCTCCAGGTAGATGGTTAGAACTCTGCACCAAGAAAGTATTTTGTATTGTAGTGGTAGCTTGTGACAGATGTTTTGAGAACAGTAGACACTAAATGTATTAAAATCCAGTGCTATAGATGTGGGCCTGTGGCTTTAAAAAGCAGCAATAACGAGTTTATTGCAGCCTCTGGAGGTATGCCAGCATCTTAAGAGGTTCAAAGGAAACATTAATAAACTCACAGACAAGTCTGTAACTTAAAAATATACAGTCATACATTAAGTATATATATATCTATGTAGTTAAGGACTTCAATTCTACACAAAACTAAGCTTTTTTGTTTTCTGCCTTTGTGTGTTTATATAGAACCTGAAAGAAAACCGTAATAGTCAGCAACAAAAATAGGATTTATGGGAGTGAAAAGTATCACTGACAGTGATACTCTTAAGCTCTCTTTTGTGTTTTGAGGTAGAATTATTGTGCAACTTTGTTCTGCTTTTGAAAACATGGACAAGATTATGATTATACAAAGCTGTAGGGGGTGTTTGGCAGGTAAACAGAGTATGAGTTTATAGAGATGCTGAGAAGCAGTTCTAGTCTTGCATTTGACAGACTATGACTGCTACTTAAATGTGAAGGTCTCATATTAAGAATGGAAGAAACAATTCATAAACAGAGACCATAAAACAATTTAATGCAGTTGCTGCATATCTGCATATTAAGAGTTCAGTTTTCCAGACTTGTACAGTAATAATATTTCATGGAATTATAATACTTCTGTGGTTGGCTAGGAGGTCTGAAGGGCTGAGCAGAACTGTTCTGCTAACAGCTATAAATTTAAACATCCTTGATTTAAAATACTGGAAGCTGCAATGTACTGAGAGGCTCAGGGAGCTCCCTATCTTGACTTGAGAGGAAGCTATTTTTGTCAATCTTCAGGTATTTCTGTGGGGAGTAGCTTTGACAGGATTATATTTTAATATTGGGAAATAATCTGTTTCTGTGCATTTGTTGTCTTTGACCTTATTTATTTTATTTAGAAAACTGATTCCACTGGAAGACTTAACAGCTGAGAATGTGTTATACTGGAGATGTCTTTGTGAATATCTAAAATCAAAAGGTGAAGAAGGAGAAGATTTACTAGAACAGATATTGCCAGAACCAGCTATATATGCAGAATACTTACTGAGGTACATTGCATTTAAAATAAAAATAAATAAAAAAATAAAAAAATAAAAATAAATATATTTACTATTTTTGAAGCAGAGAATTTTTCTTTTCCCCAACTATTCTTGTTTTCTACAAAGCCAAAGTTTTGCTTGAAGAGTGATTTTCCAGAAGATTTACTTAATTTAAACAAAAACCGTTAAGAGCAAATTAACTTGAAAACAATTTTTGGAAGGTCCTTTCTTATGAAATTTCAGCACAATGAACTTCTAGGAAAATAGAATATGATACTTTGCCATTTAAGGCAATAGAATAATTTCTCTGTAGTATGCAGCTGTCCTTCATCTGTCTGTTACTAGGTACATTGCTGTATGTTAGTACAGAGTTGTCTCAGTGTTGTAAATCGTGAAAATGAAGTGAAATTTGTCTGCTGTGTCCAAGAGGAGTGCTTTTGAAACTGAAAGTTCATTCAGTTTTTCCCCTGCTAAGGCAGGCATGCTTACCAGAAACTTACATTTGAAGGCAGTGACAGAGCTGTTGAGTTAACCAATTAGAGAACATTTAATTGGTGGAGAGAAAAAAAAAAAGTGTGAAGTCGATCTTTTTACTTCAGTGAATGAAAGGGGGCTTTGGGGTTTTGTTAATCTCAGTGGGGGGAGTATTTTTGTCTTAAAGCAAAACTGTAAAAGGATTTATGCTTGGGAGCCTGGAGTATTCTGAGAAATCTTAACTAAAGTATTGTACTTGCAGAGTGTAGAGTGATGCTTCCTGAAATGATTATAAATCAGATCTGCTGAGAAATCTATTTTTTGCATAGATTTTTGCCATTGAAAATGTGTGTTCTTATTTCAGTGGGTACAGTGTACTGGTAGTACGTATAGGAATAATTGCTACTTTTTAATGTGGAATGAGCTAACCTGTTTCATAAATGTTTAATAAATTAAGCATCTGTGCTTCCTTGATTTTGAAATGTGGGTTCAGTCTGATGGGTGTAAATCTATTCATTCATAACTAATTTAAGAATCCTTGAAACATGTCTTATCCAAAATTTTTTATTTTTCCATCCGTTCCTACTCAAAATGCATTCAGTTATCTTCCCCTTCAGGAAGAGGCTGAGTAAGATAGATTGAGTTTGCTGGTATTTCTTTGTAGTACCAGCTGTTAAACTATTCATTGGTTAGTTGTGCCACTAGTTGTTTCAGTTAAGATTTGAGGCTGTACAATCCAGGTCTCTTTTTGCTGCGTGAGAGTATCAGAGGGAGCAAGAAATCACAAGTCATTGATACTTAAGAAAGAATTGTAAATGTCATTTAAATATTTCACTGTTATCTGGTGCAGGTGGCATACTATTAAATAATTGGAAATGGCTGTCTACACCTGTAATTTCGATGCTCATAAATAGTAGCTATGTTTTTGTCCAAACTTTGAAGAATTTTTTAAAAACTTGTGGTAAAAATAAGCATCTCTTCCACAGCTCATGAGTATTTGAATTATATATATTGCATTATATTAGTATCCTTCAGTAATTCTGTAATAGAATTTTGTAGTTTATGATTGTGGGGGAGCATTTGGGTTTGCTTTGTTTCATTCCAGTAATGACTCAATATATTTCTGTCCCTTTTGAATTCAGTTACCTTCAAGAAATGCCAGTTCTTAGTGAGGAACAAAGAGAAGACTTCGCTTGTTTTGAAAACCTGATGACAAAAGAATTTATAGGGCAGCAACTTATTCTTATCATAGGCTGCATGGATACTGCAGAAGAGGGAGGAAGGTAAACCTGAAAATGAACCTTGTGTTATTTTCTTATGGCAGTCATGCCTGTGGGTAGGCATAGGTTTTTTTTGGGAAAATAACCTGATCTAATAGACAAAATACAATTCTAATGCTAGCTGGAAAAAAAGACAGTATCTCTCCAATTGAGTTGTTCCCCAGAAATGTGCCAAATATTGTCTACGGAGAGATTTAGAAAAGTGAGTTTTAATGCAGTTACAACACTTGGGGGAGCAAATTCAGGGAGATGCTGAAGTTATAAGCAACGTAATATATAAAAATAAAAGCAGATAAATGGATTGCTTGTCAGCATGTGACTTACGTGAAATAGCATAGGTATTTCTTATGTTGTCTGCTAAAACCTAAAAGCTTGCAGGCATTTTAGATGCCAAGCTGAATTGACTGTGTTAACTGGGTCATTCCTCATTCCTGTAACAACTTTTTGGTGTGAGTTAGTGAGTCAACGGATTTGGAAGCTCATATCATTGAGGGCAGTTTATGAAACATTGCACCTAGGCTCATGCAACGCCATCAGTAATTTCATACTCTGTGGTATGCGTTACATGTATGTATTGCAGGAGAGTTTTCTCTAGTTTTCAGCCAGAGAACACTTATGAAAGTGTCCTGCTGTTATTGATACTGTGACTGTTTTCTACTGGTATGACCTTTCATTTGGACAGTAGTGACGCCTGATTTCAAAAGTCAGCATTTTCTAATCAAGAGAAATCAGGTAAAGTCTGGAAAAGGCAAACACTGCTATGTAAGAAAATGTATCCAGCAGTTATTACAGTTACAGGGAGGTTTTTATAATGCATTATAAATTTTTCAGCACATTAGCTTAAAGTGAGAAAAATACTAACTCTTATGTCTTTGACTTTCTTGAATAAGCAGATTATTTGTTTGGGTTTTTTTCTCTTTGATGCAGAAAGCAACTTTTAGTTAATTTACAGAAGGTTCTCATTCTGCCTGCAACTTCATCAGTCCTTATATCCCCACTTGCAGAAAGATTGCTCAGTGTTGTTAAAGATGATGACAGGAAGATTCAAATTGTAAGTAATTCTGAAGACTGATGTTTTTCAGACTGTGCCATCCCCACATGTCAGAAAACCTTTATGAGGCATTGTAATAGAAATATCAGGAGCTAAAATATTTTAAGTTTAGAAAAGCACTTATTTTCTGACCACCTCAGAAATTTTGTCTAAAGATCTGTGTCTTTGGGAATCTGGTTGATGTAAATGTAATTCTCATATGAAGAAAGTATTGCACTTTGACAGTGTGCTTTAGAATGATTTGTCATTTTGGATCCAAACAGTTTTGACTGAAACATTCCAGGGTTATACATGTGTTTCCAGGTTTTAGATTTCACTTCTTTTAGCTTAGGTAGGTACTGAAAAACCTTACAAGAAAAGCATTTTATATAGTAGAGTCTTTACATATGCATAATAATTCAAACTTCTGAAAAACAGACACTTGGGTTTACTCAAATGTTTTAAATGAACCCTGGACCAAAGGACAGAATCACTTTTGAATAACTTCAGTCAGTAAAGCTATGATATAGGTTTGATACATGATAATGATGAAAGAGTCAAGATAATTAGTGTTATAGTATAACACATGTGTGCATTTCAATCATTCCAGTGAAGTGCACCCATTCAATGCATTTTGTTGACTTGGTACAGCTTAAGAGGAAGTTAAACTTGAGGAGATATGATACAAGATAAATTAAGGCTATCCCATCTCATTCATTCAGTCTTTAGTTTTACTCATGTTTCATCTTGTTTTTTATTGATGTAATAGGTCTGGCTATAAAGAAAACCTTTAATAGGAGGAAGTCTCAGCCTACTTTTGCTTTTAGTTCTCTGCACGTGTTTAGCTTCAAATTAAAACACTTGTATGGCTTCTTACACTACATATGTTGGTGTATAGACCTTAAACAATAGTATTTTGATTGAAGTAGTAGCAGATGAAAAACGTTACTCTCATTACTGGTAATTCTTTTTAAAGCATATGTTCAGATCTATAGGAGATGATGGCTGTGAGCTGTTGGCATAGAAACTACTAAACTTATTCATGGGTGTAGAGTGTTCTGTTTTCTTGCTTACTTGGAAATGGCAGAAAACCCTAGAGACTTGGTTGGAGTCTGTACTGCCAAATTGAGGATTTATTTGCAATGAAATAGCTGTGAAAAAGAAACTCCACAAATGTTCTGTGCCTTTTCAAAAGGATAGTATTTTAAATTTGTAAAAGTTAAATGCCTAGTATCTGAAGCCTGAGCTGAAAATGATGGCACTAATACACTGTTTGTAACAATAGATTGCAGAAATTATATCAGAAATTCGTGAGCCAATTGTGACTGTTGACCAGCCTGTTGATGTCGCCGAAATAGGAAAGCGAGAGCTTAAGGTAAGCAGATTTTAGTTAAAGAGAAATTCATCTAGGATATTCATCAAGGAAGAATTTTGAATAATTGTGTAGTACTGGCTAGTGTCAGTAGTGTATTGTTGGCTAATGCCATGGAGGCTATGGTATAATATTAATTTCATTTTGTATTTCAGCTGGCTGAAATAAAAGTGAAACTTTGTGAAGCAAAGATGGCCTTGGAAGAATGTATTACTTTGCAGGATTTTAATAAAGCATCTGTATTAAAAGATAAAATAACTGAGTTGGAGCACAATAAAAGTGATCTGATGAATGAAGTAGAACAACCTGAAATTAAAGAAATGCGTGTGGAGAAGGTCTGTTTCTGTATTCCCGAGTGCTGGTTTTGTATTGATGTTTACTTGTAGATCTAAAGGAAATGTAGTTTGGCTTTGTAGCAACTAAATATTTAAAACTGAAAATGAACACAGAGGATACTGATATTCTCCTTGGCCTGTATAGAAGCTGATATTATCTCTAGCAAGAAATTAATTGCAGGTAAACTCTTCTTAACGGAAGAATTTTTCAGGGGTCTTGTTTTTACAGATTTTATTCTAGATGAAAGCACAAACATGAATCTTTTTTCATCATAATAGTTTATAGACAGATTTTGATTAATATTCTTGTACAACAAATGTGTCCTGGACAGTTTATTTGTGTAAAAAAATTAATATCCCTATTGTCCTTATCACAGCCATCATTTGTATTAATAACATTTTTCTCTTTTCTCTATCCTGTTTGAAGGACGATCCTGAGACACTGCTGAAATGTCTGATGCTGTGCCATGAGCTTCTGAAGGTCATGTCCCTTTCTAAAGGAATCAGTCCAACTATTAAAGAAATCATTGAATCTCTGGTATGTAGAAATGAATATTATTTACATTAGAATAAAAACAGATAGATCATATTGGGTCCTTGGGTTCTGGCAGCATGGAGCATGGGTAGTTTTTTCAGTTGTCCTCCTGGTCAAAGGGAAGGGGATCAGTGGGGTGAGTCAAATCCAGCAAATCTATAGACAGAAAAGGGCAGCCTCACTCCTGGGCTGGCTCTCTCTGTAATGAAGTGGGAGGCCTAGTCACCTGGGAGGTAGACAAGGCTGAGGAACTTGATGACTTTTTTGCATCAGTCTTCACCTGCGAGGGCTCTAGCCCTTAGGACTGGATGAAGTTTCTCTGCAAGAATGCTAATATGTTTTATGAAGAAATGTATAGGCTTATGTGTATGACTTTTATTTATTTTACAGCGAGTGGTCAATTGAATTCTGTTTGAAAGAAATATTAAAACTGAAATATTACATTGCTGATTTGAAACAGCCTACTCAATATACTTGTGTTTGTATGTAGATAGAGTATACGGTAGATGCTCCTTAAAAATCCTTGATTATTTTTAGTTTCTGATAACTACATGTTAGTAGTCAATTTTTTATTTTCAGTGTATATGTTTCAATTGTACAATGTAATACTATTGTTTCCAGATACTTCCTGGCATTACTAATGTCCATCCAGCTGTGAGAAATATGGCAGTTCTGTGTTTGGGTTGCTGTGCCCTTCACAGCAAAGAATTTGCCCAACAGCAGTTTGCATTGATTTTACAGGTAAGAAGTCTGATGGGGAATGAAAGGCTGCTCCACGTGACTCAACTGGGTATCTATAACAAGCTATTCTACATAGTTACATAATTTGAGCACCAGTAATTCATAATTTCCTTAAGATCTGAATCTGGAGAGTGCAGTTTCTTGTGTCTTTTTTTTATTTTTAATCTTACATTGCATTTTGGTAACAGCATGTCTTTCCTTTGTCTTAAAAGTTTGAAGGAATTCTTTTCCTGTAAAATCTTGCTTTTCTTCTGAAACTGGATAACGTTGTCATATATTCATGTTATTAACATAGAAAAGAGAAGCTTTGGGATTCTGTAAGACTTCCTTCCCTGGGAAACCACACTGAAAATATGACCTGGATGGTTTATTTTTAATTTCTGTTGCGTGCTGACGTATGATTTTGGGTATCTGATTTAATCTATGAATTAACAATTTTGTGTGGATTAAGCAAGAGTTGTTAATTAAAGTATAAAGCAATATCGGAACCAACAAACAATAACATGGCCAAACAACTGTGAATATGGAACATACTGTGTGCTGAGCTTATTGATGCTTAGCTAGTAACGAGATTGTCATATTTTATATTAACTTTTCAGACCCTGGCTTTAACAGAAGTTTATATGGTGGTTGTGCTTTATTAAGTGTGTGTTTCTGTATGTGCAGCAGGGAACTGTAGTAGCACGCCTTGAGATCATATGCTTGGTTCAGATGTGATAAGCTGTTGGTCACCATAGCAGGATATCTTTGGGTTCCTAAAAAGTTAGCAAATCCTGTTTGATTTAATCTGTTTTTGAATATGTCTCATTAAAAATTAGTTTGTTTAGGCAGGCTTTCAGTTGTTTTAGAAGCTTCATTTAAGTTTGAGTAATTAATTTATCTAAGTACTAAAAGCTCTATTTGTTGGGTTGGCTGCCATCAGAAGCAGGATGTTTGTCTAAACGCATCTAGGATCTCATAGGTCACTACTTATGTCTGTACTTGAATGTTAATTTAAATGTATAAGTATAATAACCTTTGCAACTTTGTCTTTTAATACTGTCCTGCTTCCTGATGTCTTTTTACATAGTTTATTTTAATGTAGGCAGTACTTCAGAGTAGAGATTGTCTTGTGTTTTTTTCTGCTGTGCCACTATAGACAAATAGACTTTCTGTTTGTCCAATGTCTGTTTAGAAGTTGAACAATAAAATTACATGTCATATGTGCATGAGTGAGAGTCAATTGATTTCTATGTAACAGAAATTACATACGTGATTTGTTAGATCCTTTCCCAAACTGTATTATAAATTCAGGTGTAAATGCATACCACACCTTCCTGAAGTTATTATAAAGTTTCCTAAATTAAAAAGTTCTATTAAAGCAAAAAGCTTAGTTACACTGAATGTTAATGGCGATTGGTGATCTGCTGTAAGATGACACGTGTTTTCCCTATTAAACCTAGGCTTTACAAATAGATAATATAAAGGTACAGCTCAGCGCTTTACAGGCAATCTTTGATCAACTGATGCTGTTTGGGATTGAGGTATTTAAAGCCAGAAGAAGCAGTGACTCTCAGAGTGAAGATGCTCACACTAGAACTGAAAATTATGAGGAAAAAAGTGAAATGATACAGGAGGAAGAAGAGAACGCTACAGTTCACAACCTCCTGCAGCTTCTTTCAGGTTTCTTAGACAGTGAGGTAAGAAATGCTACAAAAAGTGTGCTTTACTTTTGTTTCAAAGTTACTTTTGCAGAAGGCTTATCATCCTGTGAAGTTGCAAGTGAACATTGCACGGTGTGTAGTTGATTAATGGTTTAATATTAAAATGGATGTCCTAGAAAATGTCCACTCTTTTTCACTGATAGCGACTGAGCTAGCTTTGAATTCTGTTTGGGTTAACATTTGTGAATGTAGAGAACTGACTGGCAAAACAGGACCTTAGATGATCATTATGAAGGATTGGTGAAAAATGTCGTTGGTGTGGCGTGTATATCATTTGTTCTTTTTCCAGTTTTCAGAGCTTAGGACAGAAGCTGCAGAAGGGATAGCCAAACTGATGTTCTCTGGGAGGCTGATCAGTGCCAAGCTGCTTTCTCGTCTTGTTTTGCTGTGGTATAATCCCATGACTGAAGAGGATACTCGACTTAGACACTGCCTGGGAGTTTTCTTCCCCTTATTTGCTTATGCAAGCAGGTATGACCTTTCTAAATTATATGTGAAAATATACATTGGTCTCTCAGCTTGAGGAACATTTTTTGATCTCGCACAAATGCAGATTAGGCACATATTGCTTCTGGATATAATCTCAACCTATGACTATTCCATTAGTCCTTGCCCCTCTGACCTTCCACTTCTTTTTGAAGCCTTTAATTGAAACTGTTCTTCAAGATGCTGACTAAAAGATTAATTTTAAAAGATGTACTTTACTTCTTTATGCTCTTAAGCACTTACAGGTAGACTTTGAAATGTCACTGCAAAGTAGCTGTTAGGAATGGTACAAGAGAATAATTGGTGCAGAGCAGAAATCAAAGCAGCAGACTGATTGGGTTGTGTTTTAGGTTTTGGTTTTCTTTTTTAACAAAATAGTACTCGAATCTGAATTCACTGCAGACCCCAAATCTATTCATTTTGATAGTGGACAAAGAGGTGGAGAACTTATAGAAGGGGATAGGAGCTTAAATAGTAATTCTCAAATCCTTTCACATTTAAAAAAAAATAAAATTTCATTTTCAGTTTTGGTAGTGGGTTTGACCAGTTGGAAATAGTTCAGGTTTTTATTTGCTCTTTTATGAATGAAGTATTACTTAGGTGAATTATATATATTTTCTATTTTTCAAAAACAAGTTGAATTACGTTTTTTGTGGCTTATAAATTGCCACATTAAAAGGAGTAGTTCAATGAGCAGTTGACTTGGAAAGGAAAAAAAAAATTTTTGCTATTGTTAGGGGAGAGAGAGAAAGAAAAATACTTGGCCATCTACAGAATGAGTTTTTCCTTAAATTCTTCTGAAAATAAATTACTCAAAAACTAATTTCATATGCTTCCAGTATCTTCTGATACAGAGTAATGAATTTAAGATTTTTAACATTGGTAATATTTTACCTATTAATGTCATCTTCTAACTGAATATTTTTTTTAATTGTTATTAAGTCCTAAGGATTGCTTTTATGAGTAGTTTATGTATTTTAGTCATTTGCAAATGAGGGAACTGGCAGCTCAGAGAGGTCTTTCTCTTGAAAAGAAAAATGATGTGTATGTTTTCATCAAAAATCAGCAAAGTCTATGGAGAAAAAAATCCTAAATCTTAATCTGGCTCACTGATTTGGAATCTCTAGTTAGGAAATCTTACTGAATTTTCCCTTTCAAAACATCTGTATTCTGGATCACAAATGATTAATTTTAAGGTGAATCGTGGAGTGGTATCAGTACTGTGTATTCATTATTAAGCATTATTAAGTAGCATGTGTAATTCAGAACTGTCTGCAAAGTTGCTGTTGAGAAATGGAAAACTAAGGTTATGAATGAGATTTGGAAGAGGTTCACACCTAATTTTGTTGCTGATTTCTGACTGAATTTAGAAATTCTATTTGTTTGCGCAGTGTTGCTCTGTTACCCGCTTTGCCTGGTCACAGATGTAATAAAGAGAATGCTTTTTGTATCTGAACTGTATGTGAGAAGAAATGTTGATAGTGACTTTTATAGGTAATCTGTTGTGTCAAATTAGTGGCATGGCACCCCAATATTACAGACAGGACCCTGTAAACAGGGAAAAATTAATGTTCATGGATTGCTTTCTGAATAGAATAGATTTTAGCAGCCAAAGTCCCTCTTTGCTACTAGACTTCTGTTTGTTTATGTAATTTATAGGAAACAATAATAATGATACTTCAGTTATGCGTGAGACAATCTAAAGCCTCAAAGCTGCTGAAAGTTTCCAGTTTTAGGGCTCAAAAGGTCTTTTTGGTCAGCTGATTTGACTTGTTAATTCATATGCTTTTTTGAAATTTTCTACTTTCTCAGTTTTCCCCTGGAGCTATTTGGGTTCAAATAGAAGATTAACAAGTGTATCAGAAACAAAAAAAGGCTTAGCTTCAGCAACTAGTAACTTGTAATTTTTACACTTCAGTTTTTAAATTGTTTTTTTAGACAATTTGCTGCAGAACCAAGTGCAACATGATATTTGGTCTTTCTTGGCAGGACATATTAACTCCTCTGAGAGAAAAAAAAGCACAAGTATTTCTTCCAGAAATCTTAACCACTACATATTATTTTGCTTTCTTCTGCATTAAGTCTCCCTTAAGAAAAATCTTATCAGGAAGGACAAAATAATAGATGATAGATTAATCTGAATTATAGAAAATGTATTTCTTTCCTTTAAGAGGGAGTTTGTCTGTATAGTTCAGTTACGTAGTCAGTAGAAAGGGTAAACTTTCAACTTACTTGAAGTACTATAAGCTAAAACTTGAAACAAAATGGTTCTGTGAAACAGTTTTGATATCTTGATCCTACTGCCTTTCTCTGCCTCAGTGTTTGCCCCAACTTTGCTTTAGTTGCTGTATTTTGAACTTTCATTATAAAATAGAAAATTTAGGGGTGAGTTAAGGTTTAATTTTGTCTCATGCTACTGATGTTTGACTCAATTGAAACAGATCTAACCAGGAATGCTTTGAAGAAGCTTATTTTCCAACGCTGCAAACACTGTTAAATGCTCCTGCAACTTCACCTTTGTCTGAAGTAGATGTCAGTAATGTTTCTGAACTGTTAGTGGACTTGACCAGACCAAGTGGACTAAAACCTCAGTCTCAAAAGTCTCAGGACTATAAGGTATTGAACTGGAGGAAAACAGGATTTGTGTAAAGAGATTAAAAACAGATCCATGTCACTTACTGCCAGCTGTCCGACATTCCTAGTGTCAGAAGCTGGATTAAATGACTATTCAGGTAATTAAATCAAAAACTCGAAACTTCCTCCCTCTGCCCAATTTCCCTTCCCACTAACAATTAAATAATGTGATTAGGAACTTGCACCATGCCTTATTGTCTGTATTGGAAACAGTATTTTTTATAAAATTTGGTGTATGTACTCAAAATATTGCATTTTAAGAAAATGTTTACTCTAAAATTGCTCCTTTGCTGATTATATCAGAATGATCTCATTCTTGTCCCTTGTAAACAGTTCCCAGCAAAATTTCTGCTATCTGATGTCCTTCCTTTACAGGACTTAACAGTACATGATAGTCTAGCAATGAAAATTTGCAACGAAATCTTGAGGGATCCAACTGCACCAGATGTTCGTATTTATGCAAAAGCTTTAAGTTCACTAGAACTCAGTAGTTCATCCAAAGAAAACCTTCTGGTTCTGCTTGATGAGATTCTAGAGGTAATATGTGGCTCTTACTGTTTAATCACTAGCAATCTAATATTCTGATAAGCTTAGCAGTTAAATGCCTTTTGTTTACTATGGAAATGCGATGGGAATTTCTCTTTAATAGTCTTTGAAAATTAATTTTCGTTGAGTCATTTACCTAAATTTGTGATGATATTACTGTCTAATTTACATACTGCATATAGCTAGTAAAACCAGTGAGAAACAGTGTGGCCAACTTGATACATTTCATCAGAGCATTTTCTTTGGATAGTTATGGTGTATTATATTTGAATTTAATTTTAATGTAAGTCTTTTATGGTTTGAATGGCTTCTGTTTAGTTAATAATTAATTTTTATGCCTAAACTTATATAACTGTAAGATCATTAGGCAATATGAAAAGGGTGTTTTATTTAAGATGAAATGGGAAGGGATTAGAAAGCTGAAGTGCAAGCTTTTACACTGGTGCTTTTGTAAAAATAAAGTTTGGGAGTGTGACAAAGGAAAATAATGTTATATTGAAGCAAATGCTGATCCACCATGGGCACGTCATCCAGAGGCAGCAGTGCTCCAGGACTGGCAATGTCCAATTGCCTTATTGTATTTTTTAGGTTTCCTTAAAAAAACCAAACAAAATTTATTTCAGCTTTTCATTGTCTGATGTTGCTGGGGAAAGTGTTTCTCCTTTCAACTTGAAAATCATTCTCATGTCACACATTGTATTCTTCATACAGTAAATTTAACTAAACCTTTTAGTAAGCAAATTTAATATATAAAAAGCTGTAAAACTAAGTAGCATTCAATATTAAATGTCTCTTTTCCAGGAAGTGAAAGATAAATTGTGCCAAAGAGCTGTTGAGAAGGTCAAGATGAACTTGACCAAGGATCCTGATGTATGCAAAGACCCCTCTGAAAGAACACAGGAAACAGATCTGGCATTATCTGAAAATACTTCTCAAAATGAAAAAGGTAATTTGGGAGAGGTATAGTTTAGCACTAGGTATAAAGTGAGTGCCTTGTTTAGGTGTATATGCAAATAAATTTTAGTTTTTCTCTGTTGAATTCACCTACATTTTGGAAAAAAAATGGGAACAGGTAACTTCTAGTAAATATGTATAAATATTAGTACTGAACTATTTTCCATATTTTATTGCTTTTTGATCGGATTCCGTGTGATGTTATTTTCAATATTACTATAGTAAAACCAGTGTGATATTTTGAATGTTTATTAACAGAGACAGTACTGAAATAGGCTGTTTCTTTTTTTTTTTTTTTTTGGTCTGTTTTCCACAATTATGTGCCTGCTAAATGTGATTGACTGCCTTATCTTCAGATTCCTATGGCTGCATTATCTATATTCTACTTCAAGGAAATAGTGAGGTTAAAATTTTGTGGCTTTATTTAATTGCCAAAATTTTAATTACTGGTACTTAAGATAAATGTACCGTTCTGTTTTTAACAGGGAGCAATAAAGATACTTTTCATACTCCAATTAATGAAGTGAAAAGGAAAGCAGCTACAACATCAAAATTCACTAGAAGCAAAACGAGCAGAGGTATGCACTAACATTTCCTGGGCACAATACTAGTGGTTTTTAATAAAATAATAATCATGCTAACTTTTTGTGAACATATAAATCCCATTTAGTCTTTGTATGCTGTACTTCATAAGATTTTATTTGTAAAAAGATTAAAATAGTTTATTTATTTGAGATTTTGGGACTAATTAGCCTCTCTCAACAAAACAGATTTTAAAAATTCTGACTACATGATTTCAATCTAATTTGGCCACAGCCACGTATAGGAAAATATTGGTGTCTATGGGAGAAGTGGTACATTACAGGTTTGTTCTTGTTGGTTTTGTCATCAGATTCTATCTGTGGTGGGCATCTATTTATACATTTCAATACAGAATCAAACACTGAAAAAAAGATACAAAACTAGTTTAATAAATGGTTTGATATGGAAGGAGACTTTTGCTTGTACTTAGGACGCAGGAGAGCAGCAGCAGAGGGGAGGTCTGTGAGCAGGAGGAAAACTGGACCAACTGGAAAATGTGGTAGTGAAAGGTAATTCCTTTTTCTCTCAGCTGTCAAAATCATGATGTCTGTTCTAGCAAGGAATTTTAATTAAAGTGTTTTTCCTTCCCAGTCCTGTGTTTTCAATATTTTGTATTGCTAATGTACAGATAAACATTTAAGGAAGATAGAATTATTTCAGATGTTACTTTTGGATCAGTAGCAAGTTTGGCATCTTCTCATTTTATTATCATTGCCTAACAGCTGGTAATTATTTTTAACATACCTTTTGTGCATGGAGGAAACAAACATTTGAATATCCAACAAAAGTTAGAATTTTGGTTTGCACTACTCCACTTATTCCAGTCACTTTTTCCTTCTTTTTTAAATAACTTCAGTGGAAGGATCAATTTATTTTTCATTTAGGTTCTTTTTCGTCTAGTACTATTTTGTTGCTTGTTTTTAGCATGTGGTTGTTGCACTTCTAGAAATGACAGGTAAGTGCATGCTGCACCATGTGTTCCTTCCCTTCTGATCTTATAGGATCTGAGCATTGAAACAGCATCACCTTTATAATTGTGCTCACCTTTTCTCAAGGAAATTATCTACAGGCTTTAGTGTGACCAGGGTCAGTGGTTCCTCTTTGCCTATTGGATATGTTCAATACCACCTCATGTTTTGGGGGTTTTGCTTGTTTTGCAACTGCTAACACTTACTGATTTGCTGTATCACTTGAAAAACATCAAAATGCTCTAAAAATTAAGTACTCTTGAAGACCGTGTTTCAAATGTCATTATAAACACTCTACAGTGTGCTTAGTCTTTTTGGTCTTACTTTAAAATATCTTACATTTCAGTGGTGATGGAAGTCCAGAATCAGTCCCAATGTCAAGTTCAAGGCCTTCAAGAAGAGCAAAGACAGCTGCACTTACAAGAATGAATCTTTCAGGACTTTTCAACAGGGAAGATCAGTGAAGACCAAATGAAAAAAAATGGCCTTTGCCAATGCTGATAGTTAACATTAAATTTGAAAAACAAGATTTGCTTTGGTGTTACTTGTATTCAACTTTTGATTATTTTTACTATATGGAATCTGTCATACATGTAAATAAAATATTACCATAGCAAAATGTATTATTGGTGATAGGTATGTCATAATGAAAGCTATTTTGTCATTTAATTGGACAGTATTTCACCTGGAATGGTTGATTATGGTGGCAGCAATTCTGAATGTTCCTGCCTTCACTGATAATCCTGTGCATCTGCTGACCCAGGTTTTATTGCTCATGCTTAGGTAAAATAGCCCAATGAATATGTCAAATTGGAAACACTGAGTTACTGATTTTACAGATCTATGCTTAGAAGTCTGCTACAGATCTTGATGGTATTATATAAAATCAGTAACATACTTTTAGGAAGCATAAAAATATTTGTGGTATAAAATAAGATCCAATAAGGAAAGTTATAATTCAATACAGAAAGAGCTAAAAGTGTCACAAGGTGCAGTGTCTTTTAAAGGTGACATATAGTGGGATTTCTATGTAATTTTGATGCTCACAACCCTTTTTTTAAATGACAAGAGCTTGGATTAGTCATGAGCTTTATAAAGACAATAGACAAAATGCACATGGTAGTTGGTGGATGGAAGTGCTTGTGTTTTGGTTTGGAAACACTCCAGCCTCTGTTACAATACAGGTAATTTCCAAGGCAGTCAGAGAAAATTTGCTTGAGGTGAGCATCTCAACTTCTGATGCCAAATGTCGCTCTCTGAGGGCCTTGCATCATGATCGTGAACATGCTGTAAATGAGCTTCAATTTAATTGCTTAATTCCAGCAATGGCTTAAGGCCACAAGTGAAGAGCAGCCTTCCCAAAGCAAAATGCCCAAGCCAAGATGCTGGTTTTAACCTTGCGCATAGCAAGCAGACAGAATTGTGTTCTTTTCCTCCTGTACAGTTTTTGTTGGAAACCTGTCAACCACAAAATGCCACAAAACTCTTTGCTGATATTTGCTGTTCCAGGTTATGTAACTGTGGTGAATTATTTTTACTCATATTTTTAAACAGAACTTTGTAGTCCTGAAGCCCTACTCCATGACAAGGGAAGAATTTTCTATGTAATAGGAAATTTGTGTGCTCATTACTTTTGCTCTTCATAATTGCAGGGTTGGGTGATCAGATGTGTGTTGTATCATTCAAAATTGTTCACTAGCAATAATAAATGTAAGCAGCTGACTTTCTGACAGGGACAGATAGCTCCTTATCACCTTTGGCTGTACTCTGACTCTGGAAGAGCTACCTAATATAATACTGCTGGTTTTTTATCAACTTTAAAGGTGGAAGTACCAAACTTCTTGGCTGCTTAATTAAGGAATAAAATTTGCATCCCTAAAATATTGTGATTGACTTAAAAACAGCCTCATTATTGTTCTAAGCCAATTACTGTGCACTTTTTTTGCTGGCTGAACCAAGCAGGATCTCCAAAGTGCATGAGCCAAGTTAGACCTTGACTGGAAGACTTGGTTCCATATTAAATAATGATAAAATCATAGAATCATAGAATAGTTCGGGTTGGAAGGGACCCTAAAGATTGAGTTCCAACCCCTCTGCCATAGGAAGGGACATCTCCCACTAGATCAGGCTGTTCAAAAGTTCCTACACTAGTTTTTCTTAATTAAAACCAGTTTTGTGCTTATTTTTGGTACCTGTCCAGCAAGTTTTTTCAGGAAGCAAGTGAAGATCTTTCTCTTGGTAAGAGTCTCTGTTGCTGGTTGCTGTCTGTGGGTGATGCACACAAGGAAGTTTCTTTTTCCAGTTTGATTGTCTCCTGTGTGACTTAGGAAGAGGGGTTGGTGAATCTATGGTGTGCCAATCTGACTCCCATCTGAAGAATTCTCAGCTCATCAGCCATTTGAAACTCAAAATGACACAAAAGAAAGGATCATATTAAAAGTTACTAAAAGCAGACAGTTGCTTGGAGGTGGAGACGTGCCTGTAGCTGTGGAGTTCTGGTATTTATTCCTTCTGAAATGAAAAAATCCAGATGGCATCTCCTTCTTCAGGTATGTGAACAAGATCTGGCTGCATTAGTTCCACTGTTTCTAAGGCTATTATGTCCCTTCTGCAATAGCACTGACTCCTTGTTCCTTGTGCTTTGGTGGGGCTCCACTGCAGCAAATTTCAGTCCCTCTTCCCCAGAAAAGTTAAAAATCTTGTTTGGCCTTCTTGTCCTATGAAATCCAAATTCATTAAATGGTTGAAATACACAAACGCCCTGTAGACAGTGCAGTCTGATAATGAATGTTCATTCTTTAATCATATATTGCACTGTCTGACACTTCAATGACCCAAAATCCTTGTGGAATTTTGTGAAACTATGGGGAATTCAGAGCAGTCTGGATTGTACTTGCAAACCAACAAATTACAGAAGAAATTTTAAGTGAACTCTCAAAACCTTTCTTTTACAAGACGTAGTCTTCTATATGGACATTTCCTTCTAGAAAATTAGCTCCTGACAAGTTAAAGGACAGAGTCCTTCTTAAAAAGTTGAATTAAGCAGTCTCTGCTCTAGCTATTGAACGTAGGACTCCAGAAAAGAGAAACAGATCACATGGTTTTATTCTGACACTTTTGTTATAGCTCTGTTCATAATAAAGTTGATGAATGAAGTACATGAACCTTGCTAAAGCTGAGCTAAGCACAGAACATCTACAATGTTGTTAGCTACAACCATTTACTGCTTCTTTGAGCAAAGTTTAAAATTTTGATGTTTACATTAAATTTCCAAAGTACATGGGGAAAAAATAAGAGCATTTACATCATTTTAATTGGTGGCAGGCATAAGTTCATAAAAACAAAGGGGGAAGAAAGACCATTTAGCAGAAACCTCGAAAAGTGCAGATACAAATTCATTGAATAACAATCTTCCATTGTATTCTCCTGCAGTCTTGGCCTTTCTTTTAGACATCACCATCATTAAACATTGTCATGCGGAAGTTCTTGACATAAATGAAGATGAAAGTGTGCTGCAGAACCAAACCTGGTCACTTGTTACATTTCATTCCGGTTATGCAGGAGATCTCTTCAGATAATTTACCTTCTTATAGCTTTAGTTCGAGGTAGCTGGTCTTCACTTGTTACAGAGTTGTTGGAATAATTATTACCATCCATTGTTACATGTTGATCTTTGCCACAAATTACAGAGTATATTAATTTTCGTGCACAGAAATAAAATTCAGAGATAATAGTTAAACTTAAAGAACATAGAAGAAATCACAATACTATTAATGGAGAACATCTGAATCTGGTATAAAATTTGTACTGCAAGTATTTCATGATGGTCAGAGGTGAAACTTTATATTTAAAAATAAAGAAAAAAGTACATCAAAATGAATAATGCTAGTAGTAATATAAAGCCAAATCACACAAGATCATTTCAAGATCAATGTAATAAATGCTTATTATTCAGCAGAAAAAAAAATCAGGAACAATGTACAAAATAATAGTGCAAGAACAGCTTCAATCTATTTGTTCTCATCACTTTTGAGATTTTGGTTATAAACTTTACAGCTGGCGAGAGATGCTGCTGAGAAACTCAGATTCCACTCAGTGGGCTGATTAAGGCACATCTTTATGGACTTCAAATGTTCATTTTCTGTGTTCATGTCTATTGAGTTCTGCGGCTCCGAGACTTTCACTTGTAGTGTGCTGTGAGAAGAGAAGTGGGGGTAGGAGAGGGAAACAAATGAGAAAGGGTTTAGTACAATGTTCCTCTTCCCCACAGGCAAACACAGTGACATGAGGCAAGATGAGGAGGCTGTAGATCGTGTATTAATGTTTAATTTTGTGATTACTTTGTCGTTTCACTGCACTATGTTCCAGAAAGTGAGATTGGAGCGTGGCTGTGACTTGAGCAGCACATGGCCCTACCAGCACTATGTGTTCCCCAGCAGAGAGAGGTGCTGGTGTCAGTGCAGAGCAGAGTGCCAGTGCCAGGCACTCTCCTGCAGGTTCAGTGGCTTAGCCCAGGAAAGGTAAGTGCTGCTGTCTAGCCTTGCCTAATTCCTGCCTGGCTGCCTGCTGTAAAAAACACAGAGCAGGAGCCAAGCAAGAATTTAAGGCTGGATTTTTTTTTTTTTTCCTGATGTCATCAATTTATGGTAGTCTTTATGGACTACCATAAAGACAGTCTTTATTTTGTTGCAAATAAGTCATACAAGATAGGAGGGAAACCCAGCCCTTTGTGGGGATCACTACAAAGACTAGGACGTAAGCATGAGTTGAATCAGTGTCATTGCCACCATATACAGTCACAGAAAAGAATTGTGGAATGGTTTGGGCTGGAAGAAACCTTCAAAGGTCATATAATCTACCCCCATCCCTGCAGGGAGCAGAGACATCTAGATCAGGTTGCTCAGAGCCCTTGTCAACCCAACCATGTCTGTTTCCAGGGATGGTGGGGTATCTACCACCCCTCTTGGTAAACTGTGCCATTCTTTCTTTCAGCACCCTCAGGGTATAACATTTCTTCCCTAGCGTTCAAAGCACTGTAATTGCACACGCTCAGAAAGCAAGAAGGTAGAATGCATAAATCCTTATTTCAAACCTCTCCATCCCTGCTAATTCTTAGGGGTTTTTTTTAATTGCTTCTCTCCTGCAGTGATCTCACCAACCTCCCCAAAGATTTCAAGAACTTTCAAGGATGGTGTATGTTGCAACAGGTATAAAGTTGGAAGTATTTCTAAGATTAATAAAAAAAATCTAAGTTCCTATGTGTCGCAATCAAGGGTAGGACATAATGATCATGCTTTATACCACATGCACAGTTTCTGCTATTAAAGAGAGATGCTTGAGTAGCAAGAATACTTCTTACTTGGTGCATTTCAAGAAACCTGGTCCACCACAGGACCTGGGTACAAGTTATCAAGGACTGAACTTGGCGAAGTGTGGTGCTCACATGGGTAAGACGTGGTACTGAAGCACTATTGACTGGCTTTGGTTAAATTTTTTCCTATGTCATGGCAATATGGTTTTGTTTCAGGATTTGTTGGTTGGTTTTGTTTGTTCTCTCAAAAGAATCCAAGTGCCTTGGGAAGTAGTATGTACCTGCAGAGCACTTTAAAGAAGATAAAAGTTCAGGCATCAGGAGTGATTTGGCATGTTACCTCTCTGTCCAAACTAGGAATTGTACTAAATTGCTATGGCCTAGTTTTCAGACAACTCTGAGAGCAGTAACACAGTGCAAACTAGGAACTGATGGAGTTGTAACCATAATTTCTTCCCATACCCTTGGATGGCAAATCAAAAATCCAGAGTCCTATAATCTACCACATATTAATTTCTCAGTTGACTAGGTAGTGTCAACTACATAGTATTGCCTACAACTGTTTCTCTCTCTGAGGGACCAACCTACTCTTCAGATTTAAGTTTTGTACAGGTTTCTGTACAAGGCCAGGACTCAGTTTGCAAAACTGAAGGAGTGAAGTATGTACTAGTACTTGCCATGCAGTAATTTTCCTCTTACAGAGAACTCTGAGACTCAATAATGTAATGTTTTAAGAGAATGCCCATAACAGGAATAGGATAGTTAAAATGAATGGTTTTTTTCATCTCCCTTGTACCAGTAACATCAACATAAAAAAATTGAGTATTTTAGGAAATTCTACCTTGATAAAAATAACAGAATCATAAATAGTTGGGGTTGAAAAGGACCTCAAGGATCATCTTTTTCCAAACTCTTGGTGTGGGCAGGGACATGCCCCATTATACCAGGTTGCTCAAAGCCCTGTACAGCCTGGCCTTAAATACTTATGTGTTGATGTATTTGTTAACTGGGAATCTAGTCTTGAATCTCCATTTTAATTCTTTTACCTCTAGTGATTTTTTTTCTACCTGTTAACATGAAAATGATTTATATAAATAACGTTTTTAAAGCAGAGAATCTAATTAAAGTATAAAATTAAATGCAAGTTGAATTTCTCCAGGAAGATCGTGCAGTAGATTCTACTCTTAAGTTTTGTTCCACTCTGCTCACAAAAGGTGCAATGTGCATTAAGCATTCCTAGTAAAAAGGAGATGCTCCTTCTGTCAGGAAGAACTGCCAGTTACAGCCTGATGCTACCAGCAGCCATGAGGCCTTATTTAGGAAGAGCTTGGAATTAGACTGTAGAGTACTTTTGCCCACATCCTCCTGGAGTGCACCAGTAAGAGGTTGGTGGTCTCTTTAACTTTCCAGACAACAGGCATTTTCTGATCTTGTATAATGCTCTCTAAAAAGGTTAAAATTTCCAATTCTGAAGCCATCTGTTTACTATTCCAGCAATTACCATCTGTTTTGTTTTTATTCATTTGGGATTGATGCAGCTAAGTAGCTTCCGTGCGTGATTTGTAGAAGTCAGATACAGGTGATTCTGGAATATTCAATAGTTCTGCTTTCAGGCCAACAGTGTTAAAAGGCCAGTGCAAAAGAATAAAGTAGCCTTTATTTTTTAAAAATTGTTTTTATCACAAACTAGTCCCACTTCTTCAAAATTAAACGACTTTTCTTCACCTTTGATTATACCATCCTCTATACTCTTGTCCTCTAACTACTCTTCAAGTGCCAGTAGCCTATTCATGGCTTAATTGATTTCACCTTTCAGAATGCACAGTAACTGGCTTGACCACACTATCCATAACCAAGGCTGTGGACACACTAAGGTACTGTACAATGATAGGACATGCTACTTTGTCAATACGAACTGAGGATGCCCTTGTGTGTTCTTGGCTTTCTTTTGAATGCTGCCCCACACACAAGCATCGGGGATCTGGAAAACTGCATCAGTGGCTTCAGGATTTTTTTTACATATCACATCTCTGAATTCCCAAATCACCGTTACTGAATCATCTCTCAATTTACTGTCTTCCAACAGCACTGGAGAAAGAAGCAATTGTAGATGTTACTCTAACAAATCACAGCAGCCCAATGAGAATGGTGCTGTTAGACACTGAAGTCCTATCTAGGTTCCCCTGGCTGAGAAGGCAACCCCATGAGTCGTTACATCTCCAGGGCTGCTGGCACCTAAAAGGTTCATCTCCACAAAATTTTCCACCTACCCCTAGAGTAAAAGGAATTACATAGAAAGGCCTTTCAGTTCAACCAAAGTAAGCAACATGGGGCTTTGCCATCCTCCAAAATGCTAAAGAGAATTCTGCTCTTTTCCACAGTTACAGTTAAAACTAATTGAATACAAGTATTGCTTTGTGAAATTCTGTATTTCTTTGGTTTTGCCCAAGTCATTATTCTGATGACAGAAATACCACTTTTCAATAGGAAGATACAAGAGCATTACTGTGTAAGCTGACAAAAGCTGCCAAGGACAAAAAGAAAGTAATATGCTTTGAGCTTCTTGTTTTCTGTACAGTTTGAAACTGCATTTTCCAGGAGAAAGAGGAATTTGTCACCTGTTTTATGAAAATAGCAGATTTAAAAGAAACCTGGATAGCTCATTTGCTGACTTCATCTGTGTCTACGACATGTCAAAACCATGGAGAAAAAGTAGGAATAGGGATGAATGTTTCTGATCTGCTTCATGGCCCCTCAGCATTTCCTACAAGAGACTGACATCAAAGGTTGTGGTTTTTGCATGTTGTGAGAGGACCATGGCAGTATCACTGTCAGGTTATGTTTCTCTAAACCTTGTACCATGTTTATTTCATAGATCAAAATGAAATTACCCAAGAACTTGGTCAAATAACTTTTTACCCTTCTGTCTGACAAGAGCTCTGCCAGCTGCATTTGTTAGACACCACCATCAATAACATCCCAACAGATAGCTTAGAAAGCTATATACCACTAATTTAAAGCTTTTACAGAACGGTTTCAAAACCAGCAAGGACAAATAGTAAAACATTTGCAGCACAAATTATTTTCTCAGTCCAAACTACTCAAGCATTTCCCAGAAATGGAAATAGTGGAATAGGTTAATATCTACAATGAGTACAGCAGCCTGGGCATGCCTTCCAGCAGGAATTGATTTGATAATACAACATACATTGAAATTAAAGCAAACTAAGGACCAACAATCACATTTACTGTCTCTAAAATTTAAACTCATCTTTCTACAATGTCAAAACGCAACAAGAAGGTCTTGTTTCCACATACCAAATGGATCATTTTTGTAATAAGAAATAATATTTTTCAGCTGAGTGGGCAGAATCATATTTGAGAATTTGAGAGAGAGAAAGAAATGCACTGGAAATAGGTGGTGCACCCAACTAGATTAAAGCTCGCTGAGCAGACAAACACCATTAAATTAATTAATTAATTAAAAATTAGACAAAAAAGCTGGGGATTACACAGTTGGAGCAGTAAGAGAAATAAGACAGTCCACAAGACAGAACCAGGACAGGAGGTAAACTGAATGGAGAGAAAAAGTCAGGGTGAAAAGTCAAAACTAGACATAGTCCCAGATGAAAATATGGTGTAAAAGTTTCCTTTTGCTCCTCAGAACTGAATTTTTTTTCTTGGGTTGAGGAAAAAAAAAGGGGGGGAGGAAAGAAGAAAGAAAATACAAATTATATACAAAATACATGAGGAATGTAACTAAAAGAGGATGATAGAAATTTGCTGAGCACTTGTGGCACACTAGTGGAAGTGGATTTAGTTCCTGGTAGCTATTTCCTCAAGCTACATATTAAAATAGCCATTTGCTGTCCACGACAGAAAGCTTTAAGCATAACTTGCTTGTCCAAGCTTTAAGCATAACTTGCACTGTGACTTACAGTAGTGGATGTTTTTATATCGTAACACAGCACAAGGGGAAAACAAACTGCACACAGCAGGCATTTGCAGGCACAGGTTTGGCAAAGGCAATAGATGGTGACAGTTTCAGGGCGCAGCCACTGAAATAATGTACTTTTCTCCCCCAAAACTGACACCCAAAGAAAAATACTCTTGCTCCCTTAAACATCACAGGCAATAAAATGTTTAAATGACAATTTTGTTGCAAAATTCATGCACTGCATTAAAATTCAGGAAATGTATTAAAAAAAGAAAATAATCAGATCGTGCAGCCAAAGACGTATAGAGTTCAGTCCTAATGGCTCCCCAGAATACAGGGCAGATCTGAACCTATGTTGACAAGTTTAAATATAAACAACATTCTTGCCCCCTTGTAAGTTATAACTAATTAAAGTAGCCTGCTGTAGAACTGTAATCTTTTGGGAAAGAATCACTATGTACTGTGAGAATACAGATTATTTCACAGTCTACAGAAGGCACAGAGTTCTTAAAGAACATGGAAGCAAAATATAAATGTAGAATTCTAAGGCATAACTTACTTCTGATCTTAGTATTAAGCCTGTTAAAAAATAGCCCTATGATCTCAAATTGTTCATAGCAGACTGTCTTCAAAGATCCTGGAAACAAAACAGCTAAGAACGAATCAGCTGAAAGGAAGGATCATTAGTTTTATGATGAACATAACTCATTTGTGCATCTAGGCACTGCCACAAAACAAATCTCTCTCATAAGTTCCATGAAAGATGTAATTTCTACCCATTATCAAACACTAGCAGCATGCAAATGAGTTTAAAAAAAAGCCTAAACATGTAACGATGTGCAGATGAGTAGTGTCGCATTTGCCTTACAACAGTGTAACAGATTTTTTGCTATTTTTATTTCATAGAATCATAGAATAGTTTGGGTTGGAAGGGAACTTAAAGACCATTGAGTTCCAAACCCCCTGCCATAGGCAGGGACACCTCCCACTAGATCAGGCTGCTCAGTGCCATGTCCAGCCTGGTCTTGAACAGCTCCAGAGAGGGGGCATCCACAACCTCTCTGGGTAACCTGTTCCAGTGTTTCACCACCCTCACTGTAAATAATTTCTTATGTCAAGTCTAAATCTACCCCCTTCCAATTTACATCCATTGTTTCTGGTCCTCAAATTTACTTATTTGTAATTAAAACTGATTTTGGACATGGTACGATAAGGCTAAGGCTTGGAGGCTCAGAACGAATTATACAGGTTTGAGCTGTTTTCAGAGGAAAGCAAATGCCACCATCTCAATACTGTGCTGAGCACAGCCATGTAAATCATGCCCCTTGAGCTGGATTCGTCTCAAATTTTTGATTCATAATAGTTTTGTGAGATTACAAATGCAATCATATTATGGAGGAAAATCTATTTCAGAAATATGGTAAGACAGTCCCTGGGTGGTTTATAAGCCACCAGACTTCTGAATTAAGGAAGGTCAAACAATGATTTGCAAATAAGTAATTTCCTCTTCTGAAATTTCTAATACTTAAATACATTTAAAAACAGCTGTGAGTAATAAACTGATAAATGTGTCTTGGGAACAAATAGGATATACAAAAGAAGAATTTCTTCAAACACACAGGGTGTGTTTAAACGAGAAAAGCAGGTAAGAAACACCATCACAATTTTAAGAATGCATATCTTACATTTGTAAATAAATTAAAAATAAATTATTAGTAATAATTTGTTTACAATTTATGATTGGTACTAACTTTACTCTTTCCCTCTTTCCCCCGCCCCTCAAAATTTGGCCTCTATTCTGAATGGAAAACTAGAGCTGTGAATAAAAAAGAACTAATTGAGTATGAATAAGACAATCAAGAAAAAATATATTGTATTCTTTACAGCTTCTAGACAAGAAGTTTTCAGATAGGCTTCTATTTCACAGGAAATCCTATATGAAATACACTGCCTTTGGAGCAAATAATCAAAATTTTAATAGCTTCAAATAGATTTAAACAGCTTTGAGGGCAAGCTTATGTCATTAAAAGAGCAAGAATAATCTCTGCACATTTGTCAAACTTGCACATGAGGTAATAGGAACCTGTGACAAGATCCATCTGAAAAGACTGGTTTCCCTAAGGATCTTAATTTTTATGTATGCATGTATATTAAAACAAAACATAAAAACGTGATTATTCGAATTCCCATCAGGACAACATAATAGAAGTATTCTACCCTGAGCTGCAAAGTGAAACATAGAATAAAATCTATCCAATACCTGCTTGGAAAAACACGGAAGAATGTAGTCACATTACTCAGAAATGTTTTGATAATGATATAAAACACACAAAACCAAGCAGAAATAGATAGGCTTATGTTTTCAAAGGTCTTTTGAGCCTAATATTAAATTAAGACCGTTTCTACTGGTAGGCATCCATTAAGGAAAGTAGGTCTAAAGTTGATCACAGAATCATAGAATAGTTTGTGTTAAAAAGGAGTCCTTCAAATGTTGTCTAGTCCAACCCCCTGCCCTGGGAAGGGATTTTCAGCTAAACCAGATTACTCAGAGCCCCACCCAATCTCACCTTGCATGTTTCCAGGCACAAGGTACCTATCATCTTTCTGGGGAATCTGTTCCAGTGCCTCATTACCCTCAGCATAAAAGGTATCTTCTAGTCTACATCTTCTATTAGCTTAAGACCATTACCCCTTGTCTTATGGCATCAGGCCCTGCTAAAAAGGCCAGTAGGAATGTGGCCTTTAAGTAGCGGAAGACCACAATAAGGTCTTCCTGGAGCCTTCTCTTCTCCAGACTAAACAACCCCAAATGTCAGCCTGTCCAATCACCAAAGATCTGATACTATAAATCAGGTGTAAGAGATAGTATGGACACTGCAGAAGCACAGAATGACAAATCTGCAGTATAAAACAGAGTGGAATTGGGTGCACTCATTCTGCTGGGCTCTGACTACACAGAAACACACAGACTGGCAAAACGAAAGCTGATGTGTGTTCAAGTAAAGTCTGGTACTAAATGAGAGTGAAGTATGAAGAGAACGTGGAACAAGATTGTAATGGTCTGAATGGCCTGAACAGTGATTCAGTGCAAAATAAACAACATTTCAGTAGGTACCACAGAACAGTACCAGTGCAGGTGAGGCAGTTCTCTAACAAAGGGGCAGGCACCTATAGAAGATCACATATGAAATCAGTGTTATATTGCTCTAAAAATATAACTATGTATCATACTACATTAAAAGTAGCAGGATAACTACAACGGGAAGACAGACAACGACAATGATGTACTTTCTATTACAGGAGCTCAATTGTTAAGAGAACTGATCAGAGAACCTGTTTGGGCTCACCAGCTTCCCTGGAAGAGCATATGCATTTCCTATGCCTCTGTGAGAGAGGTCAGAAAGCTGCAAGGACAACACAGAAGTAGTGGTCTGACTTAATGAAGTAATATAAAAAAATAATATTGACAAAATTGCATTGAGAAAAAAGTAAAGCAAGAGAAGAAAGTTGGTCAGATGAAAGCTGGCAATCTGATAAAGAGGGGGAAAAAACAGATGAAGGAGATAGGAAAATTTTAGTAATTCAGAGTAATACCTTGCACATGGAAAAGATAGAGATGTGTCTCAAGAAGCATTGTTTTATCAAGGTACCCTGCAACCAATCAAAAGATAATTTTGAGTTGTAACTTGGTTATGAACTTGATGAAAGTGTGTGAAGTACCTTATAATTAATGCTCAGTTACAATAACTTCAATATTTTACTTGACTAGTTTTTTTAATATGGCACTATAAAAATAGTAATTAAAAAGTAATTTAAAATGCCAATTAACTTCTAAATTAGGACCTCAATTTAGGTTCTATGTGTAGTATTTCAAAGAAGCATTTTTCTCTTCAAATGGTACATTAGAAATGTTTTCAGTTCACAGGCAGCACATATCGCTACACCTACAGACACAGGTCTATAAACTGTACACTTCTATACATTTGTATTTGTTGAAAAGCCTAACTTGTGCTTCCAAACTTTTTCTTCCCACTTCTTTTAAAATATCCAATAATACCTTTTAAATAAATAGGAAGTAAACTCTGTTAACAGGGACTCCATAACCTTTCCATCCTAGATGACACACCCAAAAACACCATCATGTTTTATAGCACGTGGCGTGATACTGCTTCTGTTACCACCAAGGTCAAAATTGTCGAGCTGAGATGAAACCCCTCCTCAGCACCAGTAGAAAGATAGAGGCCTGATTATGTACTATTATCAGTTCCCCAAGTTTCTCAGTTTTTGAGGAAATTAAAAAAGTGGTAACAAACTGTTACTGAATAAGCTGATGACAAGAATCCTACACACTTACTTATAAAATTTGGTATACCACAAAAAGGTTTTGTATCATTATGAAGATATGCCACAAAAATTTCCTTGCAGATAGAGAAGACTAAAGACTTGAGAGTTGAATCCCACCATTTAAACAAGCAAAAGTCAAAATCCTTCATACTGGAACCACCAAAAGAAAATGAGGAACAGCACAGCCCAAGGCAATACATAAACAGCCATAGTTTAAACTAAGACAGCAAATAAAAGAGAGAACAATAAGGCAAGGGCAGACCTAATTGCTTTTGGTAAGTGGAATCCTGGAATGGATGGAATATTAGATTGTGGTGTTGGAGCTGCTGTTGCTGCATTTAGGGGAATGAGGCAGAGACCATTAAGTTCATTAAATGAGACAAGATTTATTGTAGACATATAATCAACTATATATCAACTTTATCTTTCTGCTTTTATACTTCTGCATTACAAATGACCACTTACTGAAAATACTCATTCATTTCAGTATGGTTTCTACATTTTCTATTAATTTTCTTACTTTGTTTTATGGTTGCCTGTGAAAAAGTTAACTTCTTATTACAGTTATGAAAATTTCTATCTCCTTACTCTGCTTCACAGGTGAAATTTGTTCCAAAGCCCAGTAATCTTCTCATGAAAAGCCTTTATGAGAAGGGCTAAGACTAGCCCTTGAGAAGGATTTCTCAAAACCAGCTGATACAATGACTTAAAATATATCTCTCATGCATTTTACCTATCCCAGAATTCAAAATTTGTTCCACATTAGGAGTGTAGAATGTGCTCCTTCAGGCAAGAGAGCGCTAAAGAGACTTGCTAATAACAATCTTCTTTTTGTCATTAGGCTGTGGGTGCAAGACCAAAGTCTTCCACATCAGTAGGAAAGTGGTTCCCATTGTGTAGCCTCATTGCCACTGGATTGGATTACCATAAAACAAATAAGTAACAATACTGGAATATTACTGCCATACCAACTCAGATGTGTAATAAAAGCTCATAAAAAATACCCTCCTAGTTTTAAGAAAATTTATGCTAACAGAAGTCAAGTTTAAGAAAAGTTTTTGTGCTGTTGTATGAATTTACATGTTATTTTACATACAAAATCAATAGACCAATTAGACTCATAAAAATACCAAGTTTTCAGTTAGATTCATAACTCTCATAGACAACTTTGAAATCCAGAATACTTGAAGAAAAGCCAAATTATAATGGACGAATGAAAAATTTCATGTCAGGTAAAGAAAATATCCTAGCTGAAAGTGATAGGGATGGATTTTTAAAAGCTCTTCTATTAAACTCCCACTGTGATACAAAGGAATGTCCTCACAGCATGAAGAACTGCCTGCTGCTGTAGTAGAAGATCCTTTGTACCTGTGATGAATTCACATCCTAGAAGATTTTTAAAATACTTAGTAGATAGTAAAATGCTAAAATGGAGTCCAATCTTATTGTTGGCTAACAATTTCTCTTCCTTTACTTCGGCTCTCTTTAAGCCTTTCTGGATCTAGCTTGGCTAAGTTCAAAGCACTAGAATGCAGTCTTTGGTCTCCTAAGGAGACAAATGGAACCACTGTCATGGAGAGAAATACTTTCCCAAAAACGTGTGTATGTAACTTTCTTTGCTATCACAGGCAGTAATGATGTTCAGTGCTGCTAAAGAAATGAAAAAGGTCAGAACATAAAATGACAATAAAAGAGAATGGCCCCAATGCATCAAACACATCGTTGAATCAACAGTTTAGAAGTATTAACACCACCATATGGATTACATCTATTGTCCACCTTATCTTGAAGAAAACAAGCAACATGAGTGATTAGCTCTCTTCTCTTACTGCAATGAACATGTGAGCAGTATGAGTTGCTTGACAGCAGTTTAAATTGTAAGAACATGACTTTATTCCCACTTGCACATTCTAGCAAAAATGAAGTATACGTGAAAATTCTTCAGCGGCATTCAGCCTGCCTGCCACAATGCTTTACAATAGAACAGCATCACAACACGTTTCTCTCAGAAAAATATTTAGTAAGACACCAAGATGAGTAAAACTTGAAGAAAAACTTTAAATATTGACCATAAATGTGTGAATAGGAATGTTTCAAGCATGATAACAGAACAACGATATAATTTATGATACCATGACAAAGAACATAGTCCAAAGAATATACAAATGAGTAATGATGTTTTCATGTGCATTAAGCTTTAATGCACAAATTATGTTTGAAAACACACGCATGCACAGCTAGAAACCAAGTTTCTTCTTTTCAGCCAGTAGTTATACTGTAGACTAAAAATGTTTTCATGATTTCCTTGGCAAGATGCTACACAATGTTGAATCCACCTGCCAAAGCAAGACATTCCTTTCTATTTCAGACAACCTCCCAATATTGCAACAGCACACCTAAAAAAATTTGGGGTTACAAACATGGAAAAAATTCCAAAATCATAGTTCTTTGTCTTTCAACATTTCTTTTATCAGTTACCTTTCTAAAGACAACGACTGATATGATAAAATATGAGTAAAAGGGAAAATAACACAAACTGTAAATGAAATAATGTAAAACATAAAGTAGTTATCAGATTTCCTAAGAATCCAAAATTAAAGGAGGAAAGTTATCAGGTAAATAAAATTGAGTCCCAATTAAAACTAACATGAGACCATATCACAGCAATAGGTCTTACATTATCACAGCAAGAAAAAGTTTAAAGATAAATTTAAATGCAAGATTTTCTCAATTATATACAAAATTATGAAATAAAAGTATGAGAGAGCTCTTTCTTTATTTCAAAAAAGAACAGAGAGATATTACCCTTTCCTTTTCTAATTCTGGCTTTTTTACAACAACCTTGTGACAAGTTTTAAACTCCTTAAAAACAAGCTTTTTAATGTTGAGTTTGCCCCCAAATCAGTGAATTTAAACATAATAGCCTAAAGAGAAAAAACAGTGTAGTTCAGAAAAAGCAAGTTTACAGTAAATGAGCTTAATATGAATAATTTTATATTATCGCATAAAGCACAAAAGAAATTATACAAGAGCCATAACATTGTTTGTATTACAACTTAAATTAACTCCTCAGTTTATTATCCAGGATAGCCTTCTACAATATAGAATACAAAGGGAGACATAAGATTTTGCTTTGACATATCGAATATTTTTTTGTCCTCCTGGCAATATAATCAGATTACCGAATACAATATTGATTCTACAAATGAATACTTCTGCTATGATTTAAGTGCTATTGCAGAACTTCTTTTTTTTCCCATAATAATTATTTTATTGAAATTAGGTGAGACTTTGGTTTAAGGAGGTCTATTCCTCCAAAAGAAGAAACAATTTCAAAAGTGTACCTTCTTTGTAAGTAGTACAATGGCGTTTCTGAGATCACAGTTGTGTTACAATATATTATAAATATCTAGCTTTAAAAATTGTTTGAATTTCACATTAGCCTAAAAAGATTCCATGTCAATGTGTTAAGCATAGTGACTGTATATTGTACTTGTCTTTTGTATTTTAAATTGTTTTATAAGAATTCAATGCACAAACCCTTTAGAGTCAGCAGATTTCTTTTGGCATTGAATGATACTAAAACGGATCTCTGAATAAATACTTCTCAGAAGTTCATGGTACAATTTTTTACTATAGAATTATAAAAACATTACAGACTTATATTAGAAACCATTCAATGACAACTTTCTTTAAAAAACAACTGTACGTTCATACACAATTTCTGTTTAATTTTATAATTTATCTTTTCTCACAGTACGAGAAACTTCTCAGTGGAATGAATCTCGTCTTGAAATTGATAACCAGCAGTGACAGACTTCAGAACTTGTCTGTCTGAACTACATTAATTCGCTTATTTTCTTTCATCTCAGTGTGTTACAGGTATAATAGGGTGAAGCACACCTTTTGTAGACCAAAAAAAAAAATCGTGTAAAATGTTATACACATTTCAAAATAGTACTTTCTGCATTATTATGAGGTTATACAATGACTTCTCTGAAATTAAAATGAGTATCATACAATTAAGAAAAACACAATCCAAAGTGCTTTGTTATTTGACTTCTCCAATTCTTCAAGACCACAATTTTAAGACGAAGGGGGAAACAGGAACTTACCTACTTGGTACTTTAGGTAATTAGTTGTCATTTGTCCACTACTGCATGATTGTCTTTTAAGCCTTTTTCTTACATTTCTATCAGTGGTCTCCCATTGTGGACTTTTTCTTTTGTTTATTCTGATAAGAACTTCAGAATTACCTGCAGGATTATCATCAAGGTTTATACCACTACTTAATTTCCTGCTGTGATCCAGCCTTTCAGTCACTTTAGAAGAATTAGATCCTTTAGATGTTTCCATCTCATTTTCTTGTTTCTTTAATGCATTTTGCTTAGTAGAATGGGACCTTAAAAGAGGATGTCTTTTTTCTTCCATATAGGCCTGACTGCTTTTACTTTCAATAGCTTCAGGAGAATAAATGGCGTTATTTAACTTAAATGAATTGCGCTGTTCAATATGGTTAATTTTTCTCAGAAATATTCTACAGTCTTTAAAGGTTTTGGTTTTCCAAGTATTTTGAAACAGTTTATCTTGGCTTTGTTCTCTTCTAACATTTTGTTGGCAACAATTTGTTCCATTTGTCTCTGCATGTGACTTAAGTATATTTGCTAAACCAGGATGCGGGTTGAACTCAGAAGATCCCATCATCTGTTGAACAAATGCATCTCTGGCTTCATTTTCAATTGGCAAGAGGCTACTCTGAGATTCTACCAAAGTCTGAGTGGGCTGGATTTCTACTGTATTTTTTTCCTGGAGCTTGGGTATTTCATCATTAGTTTCCCCACTTGTGCTTTTAAACAACTGGCTTTGGCAAAAGAACTGTAAGTTTTTCTTTTTTGATTTCCAGCCTCTGGGAACCTGATTATAGAGTTTTTTCGTTTGTCCCCACCTATCACGCTGCAATTTCTTAAATTCATTTCTTTTTAATCTGGCTAATGAGAAATTGCTTTTCATACTTAGGACTGGAGACCTCACCATGTTATGCAATAATTGCAATTTCCCAGCTGGTTTTGAAGGGGAGGATAGTGCAAACTTTTTAAAGTGCTTTCGGAAAGGGCAAGTACTAAGATCAGATTGTTTAGTTTCCACCTTTATCTCTCTGGTGCTAACTACTTCTAAAGGATTGCGAGCGTTCGCCTTTCTCACTAGAGAGAGAGACTGTGTTTCTGTAGTTTGCATAAACCAGGTGCAGAGTTCATTCATATCACACTTTTTCTGAAAAAGCATTTTTATAGGTGACATTTCAAATTCTACAAGGCGGGAGTCTAAAGGGTTTGACATTTCACTATTACAGGCTTGGTCAACAGGATCCCTTCTTTCACGCACACACTTGTCAAACTCATTTCCCCCCACTCGCAACCATGTGTTAGTTATCTGTTCAAATCTATTATTTAGTTCTTCCAACAAAGTGTCGCTGGAAGCTGAAGTAGCCCACCACCTGAGAGAGGGATTTGATGAAAAAATGGGATCTGATGATACTTCACTAATGGGCCCAAATTCAACATCCTTAAGATCCTTTTTAGCATTTCCTGAATTTCTCAGTTCTGAGGTATCTTTGGATGCTGTGTTCTGATTCGATTGCCTACATTTCTCCTGTCGATCTTTAGCTTTTTTCAAGTGAAGTTTGTAAGATTTATGTAGTAAGGCACTTCTACAAGTAAATGCACTAGAAGATGCTAATGAATGTAAAAAATGCAGTGAGGGTTTTCTGTCTCTAGCGGAATGCCTCAGTGGAGCTTCACGTTTTCTTGATGCTGCTGTAATTACATTGTTTGTTCCATCTTCTTTAGAATCATTCTGTGTGTTCTCTCCTTCACCCATATTATTGCACAGTTGATTTTTTCTCTCCGGTGGTATGCTTTTGTCTAACATATTATGCTGTTGTAAAGGAGGCAAACAGTTGCTAATACTCACTTTTCTCTCCTGAGGTGAAATTCTATTAACAGTCACTGATATACCGGAGATTTTCACTTTTGCTGGCCGACCGGGCTTTCGAATGGTGGTTAAAGGTTTCTTAATTGGTCGTATAAAATTGCTGCAAGGATGTGGTGATGTCAGGTTACTCTTGATAGGTCTGACATAGTCATAACCAGAGACCTCGCTTTCAGTAGAAGAATTCTGCAAAGCTTTAACTATTTGAGTCAAAGTGTTTTCAGTTTGGGCATTGTGTCTTGCTTTGCTGTGGTCACTGGCAAAATTAGAACCAAACTGTTGTGTGGGCAGAACACTAATTACATTTAGATTACCTTCAGAAACATGCCTCTTGGTTCTTCTTGACCTTCCAAAAACCACTGTCACAGTAATATTTTTGTTACTGTGAACTTCTTCCATTACTGCTGCACCAGATTTGGTACTTTTACCATCACTGCTAAGACCAGATCTATGTTCTGTGCTTTCAGTCACATCTACTTTCGGTTTTGGAGGCCGTCCAATAGGTCTCTTCACCTGTTTAACAACTTGAGGACCGATTTTCTTTGGTCTGCCAGGTTTTCTTTTTAAAACTGATTCACTGCTACTGCTTGATTTCTCCACAACTTCATCTGTTTGTTTCGAGTCATTTAAGTTAGTTTGGCCAACTGGACAAGAACTTGTAATTGCTTCTCCATACACACAACTTGACTCCTCCTTGGTACCATTTTCATTGTAATCACATTCCTTAACACAGATAGCATGAGAAAGATCACCTGTAGCCTGTGTGTCTAACAAAGTGTTTTCATGCCTCTGAAACCAACAAATACCTGTGCTTCCTTTAGAAGATGAAGCAGCAGATGTCAAAGTGTACTTGACTCCTTCACTACTACTAACCTCTGAGACAAACATGAGCTTAATAGGACTAGAGTAGTTTAAAGGAGGTGAAACCACCCCAATTTCAGAAGTTGCATGCAGATCCCCATTACTGGAAGCTGCAATGGATGAATCAAAAGCTAGAGATTTCAGAAGGCTGTCATTAATTTCTTGATCCATAACCATTTCCTGTTTGCTTGTTGTCACACACACAGTTTTTGCTTTAGTATCACTTGGCAAGTATGAATGTGGAAGTAAGTTTTGTCCCATGTATCCAGTTTCACTCAGAGTGAAAGGTAAGCCACGGCTAGCAGCTGTGTTTATAACCTGCTCATAGATACCATCTTTTAATTTTTGGCTTATTTTGTAACTATCCAGCAAGGAACTATTAGTCTTTAAGTTTATTGTATCTTCTAGACGCTCTACAACAACTTGTAGATTTGCATCTCTCACAATTTCACTTATGTTTATGCCACTGCATCTTTCAACATGGACATCTTTATTTATTTTCATTTTTTCCAAACTTTCTAAAGACTTCCTTGGACTGGATGAATTTCTAAACACAATATTGTTTGTTACATACACAGAGTACCATCCAGGAGGCACAATGTTACGTTTAGTCCTGCTTAAGATTCCATTACTATCATCTTTTAGAAGAATCTGATCAGTCTCTTTTAAGGTTGCACAAGCTCCTTGTGTTTCGGGGAGTTGTGGCTGGCTGGCTGCAACAGCACTGTCTTCCGACAGAACCAGAAAGCTGGAGCTGGTTTGAAAATCAGTAAGAGGTAGTTTGAAAGACTCTCCTTGGTGGACTGGAAAGCCCATGGGTTTGTTTTGGCAACTCAGGCATGGATTACTTTCAAGATGTGGCAAAGCCTCATCTTTCCTCACAGTAAAACTGTGTCTTTTGTTTGGATATATTTTATCAAAAACTTTAGTAGATTTCTTTACATTTCTCTCAGAAATTGGCTTTTTTCTTACAAGAGTGCCATCAAGGCTTGCAAGCTCTCTCTTGATTTGCAAAGACTGTCGCCGAACAAATGGCGAATCAGGAGAATTGTATGTTGCAAACAAGGTTTCCTGACGCTTACGAAGTCTTGTTTGAATAATGTTATTTTCCACTTGTTTATCATGTTGGCGAAGTAATTCCATAAAGCTGTAATCACTTGCCTTAGCATTATGCAAAAGAGAGGTTATGAAGTCTCCTAATTTGACATCATTTTCTGGTGTCCTGTCACTGCTAGAAAGCTTTACAAGATTTGTTGCTATATCTGTAGTGTCTATTGATTTTAGCTTTTCATTAATACGGTCCATTAAATCTTGAAAAATGGCAGAATGTTCACCTTTCCCAGACTTCTCTGCATTTAAATAATCGTTGCTTTCTAGGTCTGTAGATAGTAAAGTTCCATCTGAATATCCAGTCTCTCTTTCTTGACATGTTTTACCTGCATATTCCAATTCTCCTTTGCTTCCTTCAGCTGGCAAGAGAGAGGGAGGCTGGTTGCTGAATACTTCAAGCTTGTTATCATCTAAAGTTGGAAAATCTGTAACGGATCGATCTAATGATTCAAAATCTTTACTCTGTACAGGTGATAGTGGAGGCGGTGATGGGCTGCGAGATCTACTGGAACTTTTAATGCTGTTCAAGAGATCACAGTCTTTAGTTGAGTATGTACAAGCTGCTGCTTTCCCAGTATGCCTGGTATAATTCTGCAGTTGTTCAGGACAGTATTTATGAGAGCTACACACTTTGTTCACCATTGTCTTAATACATCCAATAGCTACAGCTTGGCATGACAAAGAACGGAAATCTTTAATACAAACAGACAGAGGAGGCAAACAAGTGTTTGGTCTTTGACTTTGTAAACAGCACCTTTTTGTCAGCATGTGTCCATTGCAATTGCAAAATGAAATGTGGACATCCTCTTCAGTAAGGGAACTGGGAGTTTCAGAATGGACCAAATGTGTTTGCTTGCAACTGCAAACTATAGGAACGTTTTCATCTTGTATCAAAAATTTTAGCATGGCCAAAGTCTGTTGCCAGTGATATGAACAAAAAGACTCCAATACTTTGTTTAAGGTTGATTTTCCTTTTTCCAAATTAGGTGTTTCCTCTGAATTTGCATCAGCTGTTGAGCTTGAACTGAAAATGAAAACAAATCAAAACAAAATATAAATTACAGTAAAACACCACATCTAATACTTGTTACAGTGGTTAAACTTAAGCCTAAAAATCTGAAGTTTGAAAAATAGTTCTATTTGCACTATTCTATCGTACTTGCAAGCATCACTAGCAATGATCTACCGAAGTGACAGTCCTACTGTGAGAAAACATTTTGGACAAATTAAGGGTCAAAAAGAATAGATTGAAACAGCTTCCTGAATCTAAATGCAATTACAGTGACTTCAGCTTTCTGTTATTTCAAACTAACTCAGTAATCAATGAAGAAAAACCTCACTGCGAACCTGGCAAGCTTAGTGTAACTCCCATTTCAGAACTTGCCTAAGGTCACAATTCAAGATTGTGGCAAAGGCAAGAATGGATCCATCTCCTCTGAATCCCGCTCTAAGACCGCCAAAATCCTCTTCAGGATACTCCTAAAGATCCTTCTGAAGACACTTTAACTTAAATTTTATTTTTTAAAAACACTTAAAAGGCTAACAGAAAATGAAAAAATAGCTCCTTGCTACTCTGACTGTTCTTTGCAGGTAAATTTCCCTTTGAATTTTTAAGTAAAATGCAGTGGTGCATCACAGACTTCACACATACACACACACACACACAGATTCCTTTGTTAAACAGAAACAATCACCACTGTAATAAATAACTTCTCTGACAAAGGTTATTATCCTTTGAATCTCAATACAGGGTAGGTCTATAACTAAAAAAGACTTTGAACAGTTTTCTCAAAGATATTAAATCAAAATAAACTTATAAAATGCCTTAACTATTTAAAGGATTTCTTATAAATTATTAAAAACTAATGTAACTACTTACCTAATCAATCATTTATATTGAAAAGTTGTAAATTTTCCATGGTAGAAATTAATACAGATATTTCTTCAATTAAATACAAAATCCTTATGCCAGATAGTAACTATCAACTGATAGTTAACAATTGGAATATTTTACTGAAACCAACTGCATGAGCAGAAAATGTTACAAGACTTCTGTTTTAGAAAAGTATATATTATTTAAACATATCACCAAACTCTGAACATGACACTAATGTTTTGCTTTACTGTAATCTCCTGCAATTTTTTCATTTTCTCCTGTAATTGGGAAAAAATTATATTTTTGTTTTACAACCGTATTGCCTAGAGAACAAGCATTTAAAATTTAGTACACTATATTTTACATAAAGAGTAATCTATTAATGAATTAGCTCATACCTAACATTATGATCAACAATTACCTTCAGATTCAGGTTTCTTACTGTAATTTATACATACAAACTGGTATTTTTACTGCCTCACAGATTTTAAAGTTTAGAACTCAACTATGCTAAAAAATTCCTCATGTTTTATCCTCGTGTTATATTCAGTATGAATGGATACCTACTCAAAATCAAGCATACAGATACTAAATCACAAAAGCATAAAATAGGAAATCCAGCATTATTCAAAGGGCATGTTATTGTCATGGTTTAACCGTTTCTTGAAATGCCACTAAACTGAGAAGAATCAGATTGTTACTCAGTTCAATTAGCTCAGGAGTCACAAGGTATTGAAATGTATCACTACATCTGTGAAAACAAATCTTATATCCGAGCAATACAATTATGGGTAAGAAGTAATTATCCTCCCACCATCATGGCTTCAAATAAATCATGTTCTACAGGGCTAAATAGAGGAAAAAATGAACATGGCATTAAAGACCTCAACACTTTGTTTGTAAATCACAGTAAATTTGTTGAACACTAATTTGCTAAAAAGGTCACTATAGCACAGTCTTTTTAGATTTAATCTCTAGACAGTTATCTTTCTGTTTAGACTTGCAAGGTACATCTAATGATGCTTCACTGCAAAGCTTTAGTTAGATCCAACTGTATCCATAACTGCTATTTAAAATATGCTCAATAGTGGAAGAAACTTCCACAGACCTAAAGACTTCCCAAAGTCCGTTACCAGAATTTCCAGAGGTCTCAAAACTGCTTTGAATTTTTTTACATGGAGATCAACCCATTGTTATAAGGTGATATGCTGGTTGTTACAGCCATACTGGACATTCTAATAGTTTCTTTCTTGGTTATCTGCTCAAATGGAATGTCTATAATCTGCTTTGCCTTACCATGGGTTAGTTTCTAAAGCTGACAGACAATTGGACTTCATCTATTCTATCGTAACAGTACCACACTCCAAATGATCTTCCAAGTTTGTGGTAATACAAACCAACCAATAACAATCAACTGTTTACACAGCCGCCGTTTGTGAACAAAGCTTACTAGGTGAACAAATGAAAGCAACACGTATTCTTTAACATGTCTCTATCTGCAGAGATGTCCATGTATTTAAACTAATTTTCATCAACTTTTCAATACAAATATAGAATTATCTTTCAGTTTCCTGTGAATCCTTCCCTACAGACAGTCTTTTGAATATATGCTGTCACAAAGCATTTCAGGCTATCCTCAAGATAAAAGGTTTAAACAAGATTTCATGGAACAGCTATCACTTCCACGACTGCGTGCGTCCCTCACTAACAGTACTACACTTCCTACAAAACACACACAAAAGATGCCTAAAGAGAGCAGGCAGGAAAAGGAGGGGTTGAGAGGTGAGAAGATCAATATGCATTGCTCCACCAACCAGCGCACGCATCTCTGGAGATAAAAGTTAGGCACAAGTGACACAATCTCCCTGCTGGAGGGCAGGGGCAGCTAATACCATGCTTGGGGATTGACTGGAGTCCAAAATTGGCACTAAGATGTGAAGAAGTCACATACTAAGCTTTCAACGTATCATTTTCTATCTAAAAAAAGTAAACCTTTGATTCCTCCACAAATCAAAACAAAACCCTAAAAAGAAACAGCTCTCTCAGAGGAATCCCAAAAGATTTCCTTCCCTAACATTCTACCCTCCGTTGCCTCAGGCACTGATGAGACAGATCAATCCAGCAACTTCTCCGCAGACTGGGAACAGGAACAAAACTGAGAACAGAACATGTTTTCCAGTGCTCATATGAAAAGAGTAAAACTAGTCCAGAAATAAAGAAATATTTGCTTTCTGAGTTTAGTATAAATAAACTCCTCAAAAAGCTATAATAGATAGTAATTATTTTTCAGTTGCAAACTGAAAGATGGAACTGTAATAAAACTAGTTTTCTGAATTTCTTCTCATTTTTGAGATATGCATAAAGTGTGAGAAAACATCTTTCATTAAAGCCATGATTTCTGATATATAAAATACTTGAAGTACATTAATCATTATGTGCTTAGTTTGTACAGTTCTTGACCTTATGTCACTGCTAATAAACTTATGCTCCGGAGTAAGTCAAATGAGTCAGTGTACAAGTTTTTGTTTCTTTCTTTTTTTTTTACTGAATGAGCAAATCAGTCACACATCAGTGTTGTAAATTTATGTGCAAAAGCATTGAAGTGCTTCACTACAAATTACAACGTAGAAACACGTTAACTAAACAATTAAATTCATACAATCAGATTTAGGAATATAACAACACAAAGAAGAAACAGAATTACAGTACATTTACAACACAAGACAAATACATGGAATTCATTAGAAAATATTGTAATAAATAATTCATGAATTATAGTGCAATTGATTTATGCATAAATATAACTAATTGCCTAAAAATCAGTTGTTAACAAAAATCTGTCAAAAATCAAGGCAGCCACAGAGTTTTACTAAAATTACTGCGACAAAGGAAATACTGCAATTAAAAAACAAATACAAGTATTTGTACTGTAAACAACTAAAAAAAAAATCAGTCTCACTAAAGTTAATATACAATTTAATATAAAATTGTCATTAGCTACCAGAAATGGTTTAAACAGCTTTACTGAGCAGTAGTTCTAAAAACAGAGGCACTGTTTTTTAATATAAAATACTTGAGAAACATTCAAATAAGTAGAAAGCATGTAGGGCTTGCTTTCGCCTTCATTTAAAATTCTGCTGAAACAGGAATTTTCAGAAACTGTCAATTACTAAGTAGTGACCGGTAACTGAATTTATAAAACAGCTCAAAATGTGTAATTTAAATGACATTTAGTGGAATACAAAGGGGTTGGGGAAGGATAATCTACATGTTTCCCTGCCTTTCCTTAGTTGAGTAATCAAAGTTTAGCCTAATAATTAGAAACAAATAATTCTGTTCCTTTAAACACTTACAGGTTGAGTATCATCTATAAACTATCAAAAAATATTTTAATATACTATTTCTGACCAAAAAATAAATACAAGTACTAAAATGTTGAAAATTAATTATAATATTACATACAAAACTACTGAGTACTGTTAAGTCAATAGTAAAATGATCCCTGATTTTATGAATCCTGTTAAATTTTGGTCAGGTCACCTTTTAAATGGTACAAAAAGAGTACTCTAACTTGCCTTCAGTATAAATGTCTGACTCAAATTTATAGCATTGTCTGAGGAATAGAAAACATCAGTATGGTACAAATGTTAGGCAATGTATTAAAGCCCAAATTTTTAGCAAGTAAAACTGTATAAAGACAGATCTTGAAACATTTAAGGTTTTTTCAACTTTACTCTTCAGAGAGGATATATTCATAAATTAATCCTTCTGGCCCTCCAAAATATGGCTTAATTCTTTTTAAAATGAAAGATGACCCTGACACCTGCTGTTTTGTGACCTCCCTTGTTACCAGGTAAAGTTCTGCTTAAAAAAAGGACTCATTCTGTAATATGCAAGTAAACCTTAACCACTGAAGAAGATTCAGTATACATCTGAGAGACCAAAGAACTGAGATACTGGTTGTGCAGTTTTAAAGACTTACTCAACAGTAAAACATTAAAATAGAAGTTTTTATTCTTCAAGTGAGTTAACAAATATGGTCTAGATTTTGTCATCAGAATTTCAGGATGCACTCCACTAAATTTAACGTCAAATTTATTTATAAACAAAATTACCTGATGTAGACCATACAAATCTAATGTCCTGTTTCTTTTACATATGCAAATTTAAGTTGGGGGAGAGGGGAAGAAATGTCCTTTTCTAAGCCAAATTAGATGCATTTAGAAAAAAAATAATTTTGAGAGTAAGAGGGCATTTGATATTCAGTACTGCACGTATGAAGCAATCCCCTGTTCTTCATATGTAGATAAATGCTTTGTGATATTACACAAAAAAATTAGGTATGATATAAAGTCCAATGTGAATTCTTTAAAATCACATAAAAACTGCAATATGAAGGTAACTGGTCTCCCCTGAATCTATTAAAAATCACATATTTAAAGTGAACCGCCTAACTTCTAGCTACCAAATTTATAAAGAATTTCTATTATCCAAAGTTCAACACAGATTCACTGTTAAATATCTGTATTTCTATCAAGACCCTGAACTGCAAATTTGGTTATTAGCAAAGTGATAATGTAACTTGGTATTCATTTTGATAAACTGAAAATGTTCTGAAATGTCACAGCAGCAAATACATTACAGTTACAGTGAGGTTTTTCAACAGGAGTGTGACACAATCCTTAAATAAATTTTAAGTAGTCATAACATCAACTAACCAGCACATCTGAACAAAAAAACCCAAACAAACCCAAACCGCTCTCAAGCTCATTCTGTGCACATTATGAACATGCTCTAAACTGCATTCCAACTTTCTTTTCAAACCTTACAAGTTACCTTACTCATCAAACTAAAAAGGAAAATTATGTTAAAGTTTAAATTATCTTATGCTCTTAGTATTCCATCTTATTTCATATTTAATAATTCTATAACTACAGTATTTTCTCAGATTTCATAAGTGTACATCTTGTAAACACCAATTTCTTTCTAAACAAACAACAAAATTTTCTTAAAATGATAAAAAATGCAGTTTATGCCTGCTAAACACACATTTTTAGTAATGAAATGCTTTTTCTTACTTGTATTGGATATTTAAGTAACGAAGAGCTTTTTTTTTTTTAATTCTTTCACAGAATGTACTATATCCTACTAATACTTCACAAATCCACTTCCTTGTGAGGAACTAGCTTCCAAGAAAAATCCCTTGATCTGTATAATCTGAGTTACTTACAATTTATTGCAAGTATTCTGTGAAGTATAAAAGTCTGTTAAACCTTTGTTGTGTATTTCCATAATAAGGTGGATTACTGAATAGGTAGAGTGGTTCTTCACCAATTAAAAATTATGCTTCACATGACAAATACGTGTTTTCCCAAAACATCTTTATGCTATTGACTACTAAATAAAACCTGAATTTCTTCACCTATTTATACAAGGATTATATTAAATACACACTATCAGAATTAAGTGAGCAACTCTAATTCTGTCCACAGTGAAAACCCTGAATTATTTTTTGAAAGGCATGTATGTGGTTTTTGAACTGTATAATTTCATGTCTTCTGTCAGAGTGAGCACATGTATTTCTCACACAGTGTGTGTATACAGACATACATACACACACACAAAACAATTCACTAAGAATTATTCTACACAGGCTTGCTACTGTTTTTGCAGCTGCCAGTCCCTGAATCTGTCATATTAAATAAGCCAGTATCTGGTAATCGGAGTTTCTTCTTCGGCGGAGTCTTCAACGTTCCAGATCTTTCTTTTACTTTATATTCTAAAGTGCTGTGAGGTACCCCATAAATTCCTTGTGCTTTGGAAACACTCATTTTCCCACTCATTACCATTGCAATTGCTTCTTCCATTATTTCATGATCATACTGCCGATAGCGGCCACGTTTTTTCCTTGGTTGCTTATTATCTTTACGATCCAGACTATCTTCTGTATTTTCTGATGTTCCATCTACTGTCCCATTCTTAGCATTAAGACACAAAGGAGAGAGGTCCCCATGCAGAAAGTAGGAGTCAACACTTGAGTGAGTTACGGGTCCAGAACATTCAATTTTGTTCTGTTTAGGGAGTATATTTTTCAATTTTTGAAGAGCTGATCCTTCTAAGACTGAGGAGGTTTTAGAAACGTGGTACATAACATCCAGAAGACCAGCAGTATCTGACTGTGGTTTGGCCACAGAACTTATTCTTAGCTGAGGAATTTTTAATTGTACAGTAGGACTTGAAGTTTCATATTGTAGAGTTTCATTTTTTTCTTTAAATTGAGTGACCATTCTTTGCAGAGTTAACTGGTGGAGGTAACTGGAAGCTGTTGGGAATTTTAATTCTGAGGTTTCAAGTAGACTGAGTTTACTTTTTTCTGTGCGCTCTGCTTGAGCTCTTGCCCACAAGGCTACTTTTTGTAGGACTGCACAAGTTTCTTTACTGTCTTTAAATGAATAACTATCATTGAAATTTCGAGTTTTGTTTTTAAAAGGTGCAGGCTTTCCTGCTGGTAAGGCTTCTAAGTGGAGAAGTAAAGTTTTTTGAGGTATGCCATAAAGTATGCCTGCTTTATTTATGTCCAGTGCTCCAGACTGAATGTCTTTCAAAGCTTTTGAGAGCAAACCATCTGCAAACTCAGCACTTCTTTCCACATAGTCCTCTCTGTGTCTGTGTAGTCTCCTGGATGGATGGAATGAAACGATGGTAAACTGATGTATGAGAGACTCTCACACAGCTATGGAAGGGAAGGGTCCACTCCTTTATTATACTCCTTGCTTCGGTAACATCACTGCTTCTGATACTTTTAAGCCTTTGAGATGCGGTAGTTAAATCATTATCCTAGTAAAATGCTAGAGTTCTGGTAGGACAGTGTGTCAGAAATCATACAGTGGCTTCTACAGCAGCCCTTCCAAGAACTTTATATCCTAGCTCAGTATTTGGTAATATTCTCATGTGCTTGCTATATTCCCTTGTTCACATGCTTGCAGAGCAACACTGTTATAATTTTAATTAAACAATTAACGTTCCGTTAAATACCTAAATACTGAAGGTGTTTTTGTTAGTAGAAACGTGACGTTACCGCTAAACAAGTAATAAAAGAGTCAACCCCCTCATAGAAAATTTGCAGCAATAAGTACATAACTACACACAAACATCCCAGACTGACACAAAACTAGGCTTACTACAACATTAAGAAAGTGGTGCAGTTAACATGTCCATTTCAGCAAAATAAAGCACAGTATAAAAAAACCTCCTAACCTCCATTTCCAGCTCTCTACTTACAAAACCATACCCATTTAAAAACTTCTTCACAACAGCAAATTAACAAAATGCAATTTTACATTGTTCAACAGATGCTGTTATTGTCATCCTATTTGTAATAAGTTATTTGGCAAGACGTACAGGTGACAAAAAAGGTCCTGCTATGGCTAGAGGATGGGAGGATGCCAAGATCAAACAGAATCCAACAGAACAACATATTTTGCTAGTTTTGTGGTAGCTTTCAGCAGATACAGTAACATTTTTCTCACTGAATGGAGAAATTTGCCACCACACACCATAGTCAGAACCATTATGCAAGTGTAAGTGTGATGATTAAGAGCTCTCTCTCACACACATTTTCTTGATCTCTCTCATACTAAGCAATATTGTAGATAATAATTTAACTTGTTCATGTTAGTTAAAGAATATTTTAAATCTAAATATTATCATTGTTTTTTTGGGCCAAAATTAGTTTCCTAAACATGCGCTGAAGGAATATATTTACATTTTCTTCTACTATCCTATTACTTTTCATGGGTTATATAATCAATTTTCAGTTCATTTTTAGTAACATGAACTAAAGTTTGGTGATTGTTCTGATAACTTTTCTTTAAACAGAAAAAAAAAAAGACAAATGAAACATATGATATATACATAGACACACACGAGTGACAAAACCCCTTTCAAAAGCAAAATAGGAACCACATGTGTGTGTCAGTTTATACAAATACATTATGAACATAAAACCTGATGCTCCAGAGAAGAGAAACCTGGATTGTCTTTTACGTAAGTCAAAGAGAGTCCTAAATGTTGCTTACCCAGACACTGAGTTTTCAGAACACAATGGATTGTATTTTGGTTCATCCAACCTTGCGCTTTTCTTTGTAGAGAGATCTAGCACTCCATCCCCTGCAAAGAATGAGTAGTGATGACAGCAGCTGTTCAATCATACCACAAATTTTGTTTGCAAACTTTTGTACCCATGGCAAAATTTTTAGGAAACCACTTAGTCTTTTAAAATTACAGACATATCATTCCTTTAACTGTGTCAGCCATCAGCAAAAAGCTTCATCTATTTGATAAGTAACAAAACTTTTAAAGCTCAGCAAAAATGAAAAAGCAACCCATTCAGTAATAATGAAATTTAAAAGAAGACTCTGTCTTAAACACGTAAGATCACATATGCATATATAATGCACTACTCACTTTCAAGGCAACCAAAGCAATGCACTTCATATTATCATTATTAATACTACTAAAATTACATTCGTGCTTTTTTCATGTTCATACCACAAACAAGGAAGCCTGATATGAAGTGAAAACTGATATAAGTAAATCCTATGCTTAAAGTATAATTTGGGATACTGGGCATCTCAGGAGGTATCTAGAGGGACTTCCTGGTAAGAGCAGGGTCACCTGTGAGACCAGACAAGGTTACTAAACAAGAAAATGGTACCACCAGGAAGAGAGCTTGAGCCCAGTACAGAGTTTTAAGCATGTAAGACCTATGCCATTAAAGTTTCCAACAGTTACTTTATTCATATTCCAGTCTCTCCCACCTGTATGTAAAAATGAAACTGGAGAAACAGAAAGACCCTAACTCGAGCATTAGTTTGTTTTGTTAACTCAATGGCAAAGGTTAAATTCAAGACTTATAGCTCACTGTTGAAATCTATGAAATACTGAAATTGAAAAATAATGATTTAGAAAAACTCCCACAGCTAAGTAAGTTGAAAATTAAAGAGACGAATGAGCACCTGAAATATTACTAGTTTAAGTCTGCGGGAGGGAAAGGGAGTTTCTAACAATTTTTGTCTAGTTTTCCCCCACCTATTTGGTTTTATTTAAAGAAGGGTGGAAAGAGAGAAAAAGTAGCATAATATGCCAGCATAAGGGGAAAGAACATTTATAAATATGCCACTTGTCAAAGATGCTCTTTTCCTCCTTTCCTCTAAAAGTCTTCCTTAGCCCCAAGAAAATTAAAAGAAGGACTACTTACTAATCTACCTTACTGATGGAGTGACATCCAAAAGGAAAAGTCAAATAAAAACACAACATGGCAACTATCTGGTCAAGCTGGCTGTAAAGTATCCTGAGTATCTAAGCTTGCCATGCCTCCAAGACCTGTGCAACAGACATATTTTGTACATTGTGTTTTGCCAGTCACACAAAGTCCATCTACCTTTCCTAAGTGCTTGTGTGTTCTCTTTCACCAAGCCAGAACTTTCTATTACTTCCACCAAATCACTCAAAGGTATTAGTGAACTGACTTGCAGCCAGAACACAAACACCACTCTGAAAGATGGTTATAGTGAAAGACATGCAACTCCTCCCTTCAGCTGAAGCCATGACTACTGAAATAACAGAACCATGTAACATCAGACAATACAGGAAAAAATAGAAGCTTTTCAGGCCTGCTGCTCACATCTTCTAATGAAATTATTTCTCTGTAAATTAAATGAGTTTAATCTTCAAAGAAATGACTGAACTTCTGGCCTTTGCTTCTTGGCATCAGCTCATCAGGTGCAGCAATATCAATGTATAACTAAATGCGATCAAAGGTTATCTTCAAAATAATGAGGAACACAACACTTGAAACTAACTCCAGATCAGTAAGGTTATAGACACAGGGACAGAATTAAAAGTAATGAATTATATGGATCACTGTATGAAAAATATATAGCTATATAATTACTATCTGGACTTCTGTAAGAATTTTAATACAATCTTGCACAACATCTTGCTCTCTAAATTGGAGAGACTGACTCGATGGATGGATTGTTTGGTGGGTGCATCCAGAGGGTAGTTAACTGCTCAATTTCCAGATGGTGATCAGTAACAAAGAGTACCCCTCAGGGGTCCATACAGTTCAGTATTTTAATCAATGACAAACAGTTGGATCAAGCGCATCCTCAACAAGTTCGCAAATGGCATTAAGCTGAGCAATGCGGTTGTTAAATCTGAGATACAGATGCCATCTAAAGAGACCTGAGCAAGCTCAAGAAATACCCATCTGCTCCCCTCTGGTGAGACCTCATTTAGAGTACGAGCTGCTCTCAGCACAGCAAAGACATGGACCTACTCAAGCAAGTCCAGAGGAGTGCCATAGAAATGAACAGAGGGATGAAGCATCTCTCCTGTAAGGCTGAGAGCTGGAGTTGTTCAGAAGAGAAGGCTCTGGAGACCTTACATGTAGGTCACTGTCTACTTTACCATGGGTCTCTCAGTACTTAAAGGGGACTGATAAGGAATATGGGGACAAACTTTAGCAGGGCCTGTTCCAATAGGACCAGGGGTAATGGGTTTAAGCTAAAAGATGTAAGATTTAGACTAGATATCAGGAAGAATTTTTTTTACACTGCAAACAAGCAAACCAGTGGAATAGGTTGCCTAGAAAGATAGTAGGTACCTCATCCCTGAAAACATCGAAGGCCAGATTGGATGGGACTCTGAGCAACCCGATCTAGCTGAAGGTGTCCCTACTCATTGCAGGGAGGTTGGACTAGGTGACCTTTAATCTAATCCATACATATCCGTGGTAGTCTCTGATGAGAGGACAGAGACATTTCTAGCAAGTTCCAACCAACCACTTGCAAGGTACATTTAGGGAAATCTACTTAAGAAAGGGCAAATAGTGATGGATGGAGAGAGAAAGAAGGGAGAAGAAAAAAGAAAACAACAGAGAGAGAAGCCCAAGAGCAGAAAGAAACCATTGGGTACAGACTACAGACACCCAACATCTTCTTGGACAATAGTGGGGAGTGTGGAATCACACTTGGACAATAGTGGAAGTCACAAGGGAATTCGGAGTGAAGCTGAGCCTAGAAAGTGGGGGAGAGAAAGATGGTGTACTCTTCTCATCTCTCCAGTACCCGAATTAATTACCAAGTATTTATTTTAATAAGAAAAATTCAAGTTAGTTTTCCACTAGCAGAATCTGCTTTGCCCATGATGGCAAGAGATAAGCAATGACAATGTCCTTAACTCACAATTTCCTATTCTTCCCATTTTCCGCCTGCACCACTGAGGGATAAACAAGAAAAAGTGTCCAACAAGGGACTACTTCATAAACATCTCACTGATACTGTAGAAAAATAAGTGGCTTGCTTAAATGAAGATCATTCAGGTGTCTTTAGAGGCAATTTTTTTTTTCTATATTGAGGTTGGTCTTAGCTTAGATCTGCTCAGTTAAAAAAAATACTTCTAATAAAAATAAAAAGCACATACCCACATACCTAAACAGAAAACAAGACTGAATTATTTATATTTAGGTCATTACCTACATCACAGGATTTGAATTAAAAAGATTGACCTCAAAAGACCATCAGAGCAATGTACAAGCTTGAACTTCCTACTCTGTTACTACCACTTCATTTGGAAATTGTAATAGGAATTATAAACAGCAATTAAAAAAAAAAAAAAAGAGTTGCACTACAGTTAAAGGACATTACTAACAATGGAATCACAGTATGCCTTTTATGAACCTCCAGGCTGTTAGACACATAATTATGTATTTTAAAAATTGTCTAAATTTTGAGATTTCACATTTTCCCACTGAAAGCATGTAACACTTCAATGTATCCAACTTTTTTTCCCAAGTTGTATTCCCAACTTGGGAAAAGCACTGAAGTGAAGGACAAGTAGAATAATAATATATAGCCACTAACAAAAGCTAATCAAAAGGATGTTTAATAAATCATAGCACCTAGAACACAATTCAAATAAGAGGAGGTTGACTTTTTCCATCTTGATCATATTTGCTTTTGTTATTACCACTACAATGGAAAATGAAGATATCTCAAAATTGACACATTTGTGTGAAACAGGAAGGACTGTATAACTTTCCTAGTAGATCAGAAACCTTTCTCCAGCTACAGTCTTGTTTCAACACTTCCTCTCACTTCAGTAGCTCTAAACTTCACAGCAAGACTAGGACCCTTAACATCCACATGCACTCCAGCAAACAAGTATGTTCTGAGAATCCCCAGTATCTGACACAGTATCTAAATAACTATTATTTTAGCCTCATATGTTTTGCTGAAGACATGCTTTTAAATTTGCAATTTTCAATCACTGTCAGAACAATTCAAGTGACAACAGAAAAAGGACTAAAATACCTATGTAAATCTATACGTCAAGGATTTTGTTCGGACAAAAGATCAAAGGATTTTCAAATAGCTGAAGGTGGCAGCAGAACTTTCTTCCCATACCTGCTCTATTCACCTTCTGCCTTTTCTTCCATTCCTCAAAGGTTTACCTTGGTTCAGAGAAGACTAGAGCCTGGTTTGAGGACTTTGCTCCCTCATGAACATTTTGAATCAGTTCTTTGTTACTAGCTGTTGAAGTAAGCAACAGGGTATAGAGCTGCCACTAGTAAAGTACTTGTTATCCTCACAAAAGAAACCTCCTTCAACCTGATCAATTATAAATCTCTCAAACGCATAGTTCATCATGACAAAGCACTGCAGGTATCTTCTCAGGATTTAGTCTGCACAAGGTAATCAATAAATCCAGGCATGAATCACACAGCACAAGAGCAGGAATTTCACAATTTCTTAATGTTTCTACTGTCAAAGAGAATGGATATTTAAAGTTTAATTTAGAGTAAGTATGTTTAGCAAGGTAAATGTATGCCAGAATTTGTTCCTCCCCCCACCACAACATATTATCAAATTAAAGCATACATATACAAAATCTGCTTTGTTCTGACATTCTTTTAAAAAATAAAATTTGCAGTTCTACCATGCTTTAACTTTTTAAATATTGTATATGTCATACAGGTAAACTTTTCCCTTTGGTCTGCAGTATTACTGTATTAACACAGAATTTTCCACCTGTGAAAGACAAAACCTGTTGTCACTGCTTTCAGTTGCACATGACAGTCACAACACTCCCTGACAATTGCCGCTACTTCAAATCATGTTCAAAGTTCAAAATGCTCTCACAATTATATTATCAATTTTAGATAGCAATATCTTGTGAGGCAAAGAATTTACTCCCCTTTTGTAAATGATAGTGAGACAGGCATTATTTTTATTTTTTATACCTCTACTCTCAATTAAGAAATCACTGATTAATAATGCCTAAGACATAATGCATCAGATTTTTCTCCACAAATTTACCTTCGCTTCTCTAATCAGTCTGTGAGAATTTAAAGAATCAAAGTGTACCAGGGCTGGCATAGATTCATCTGTGCCCTCTCTTTTCTCAGAAGGCTTTTTCACAACTCCTTCTTCAACATAATCTGAACCACTGTTACTGGTGACAGCCACAGGTGAGCTGGCTTAGATTCAGTATTCTAAAGCTGATAAATCCCAATGCCACTTATTTAAGACACTCAGAAATTAGAATATTTACCCAGTAACACATGATATAAAATTTTTCAAAGAATATATGGGAAGGTGTGGTGGTTTAGGGTTTTTGTTTATTTTTTCAACAGCTATAAAACTTTTACGGATGTATATAGTAAAATATATGGGATTATGAAATGTATTGTTAACTTCATGCAATGCCAGTTTTCCCTTAGTCTTACTTAGAATCACAGAATCATAGAATAGTTCGTGTTAGAAGGGACCTTAAAGGTCATCGAGTTCCAACTCCCCTGCCATAGGCAGGGATACCTCCTACTACACCAGGCTGCTCAGTACCTTGTCCAGCCTGGCCTTAAACACCTCCAAAGAGGGGGCATCCACAACCTACCTCTCCTGGGAACCTGTTCCAGTGTTTCACTACCCTCACTGTAAATAATTTCTTATATCTAGATTGAATCTACCCCTTTCCAATTTACATCCATTATTTCTAGCCCTCCCATCACATATCCTATTAAAATGTCCTACCCCTGCCTTTCTGTAGGGCCCCTTCAGGTATTGATAAGCTACAATGAGGTCCCCCCTGAGCCTTCTCTTC
>VZTY01034104.1:65357-101435 GCA_013400935.1 Turnix velox | reverse complement strand
CCCAGGATTTGGTTGGCCTTCTTGGCTGCAAGTCAAGTTTGTCATCCACTGACACCCCCAAATCCTTCTCTTCAGGGCTGCACTCAAGCCACTCTCCACCCAGCCTGAATCTGTGCTTGGGGTTGCTCCAACTCAGGTGCAGGACCTTGCACTTGGCCTTGTTGAACCTCACGAGGTTGGCATAGGCCCACCTCTCAAGCCTGTCAAGGTCCATCTGGCATCCCTTCCTTCAGGTGTATCAACTGCACCACACAGCTTGGTGTCATCTGCAAACTTCCTGAGGGTGCACTCAATCCCACTGTCCGTAACTCCTACAAAGATGTTAAATAGCACTGGTCCCAGTACTAATCCTTGAGGAACATCACTCATCACTGGTTTCCATTTTGACAAAGGATAATAATTTTTTTATATATACTAATTACAGCTATGGAAAGAGAAAACATATGCATATTTGACACAGACTTTTTTAAGGGAATAAGATGTTATAAATCACTAAAAAAATACAAATAATCAGATATAGAAGTTTACCTTGCTGAGTATTCTGTTCTTGAGTTCGATTCACAGTGAGGTCTAGAGGGCTATCCTGTTCTTCCTGAAGTGAGTTTTCCGTTTGGTTCATTTGGATGCTTTTACATATCAGACTTGGTTCAAAAGATGAACCATTTCTGTTCTCTTGAATTTTGCTACTTTTTGAAATGTATTCAATTGCAAACTGACGGATCATCTTTTTCATTAATTCCTGAGCAACTAAGGGAATGTTAGGATCACAGTTCTGAGGAAGATCTAGGAATAAAAAGACAACAGAAGGAACAGTTGCATTAAAAAACCTAACTTAATTATCTTCTTTTCTAAAAGCACAAAAAACATATATATTAAATACAAATGAAATCAAATTAATTCAGACATCCAATCTTACAAGCATTCCTAACTGGAGGTCACTTGGAAGATTGCATTTAGCACGCAACAGCAATTTTTACCTTAATCCTCTGTCATACCATGCAAGTCAAATTATGTGGGTAGATGAATAATACTAGTATGAGAATCAGAATCTATATTTATTGTTGGTAAATAAGTTGAATTTTCATTTGCAGATTGATAATTTTCAGCTTTGTAAATAAAGACTTGAATAAAGCCTGTGAAAGTTAAATAAAGCTAGGAATTACTAAGTAAGTTAATTTCAAAGAACAACTGGATCAAAAATAATTTTAAAATGGAGTTCTGTAGATTAATACTTTTCACAGCATAGGACAATCGGAGGATCTGATATTCAAAAAATGTGATAGAAAATATTTGTTTCACCTACATGTTACAATCCCCACTGTAGATTCCTGACAGCAATGTCTAAACTGGTCAGGATGCTACTTGAAAAGTCCCATTCAAATTATAGTATTACAAGCAAGTTGAAAGTTATAAATTTCACTGTAGAATCTTAACAGGATTTTCAGGTTATTTTCAAAGTGCTACCAATAAAAACATCTGAGAATAGCTTTACTTCCTATTCTAAACTGTACATACCCTATTTTTTGTGTATGTAACAGAAGTTTTCATTTTAATAAGCACAAAAATAATCAAACGTGTCAGATAGAAAAAAGTTAAACCCCTTATTAACAAGGATAGCTGAAGCTACATGGAATGTTGATATCAGAAACATCAACAAAATAAATAAATTAGCATGAACAGCAATGCAATTAATACATTCACATAATGTAAGCTGTCTTACACATCAATGCAGTATTGATGAATATTGCATTGATGAGTGGAACACCTCACTTCACAAGACAAGCACGACTTCCTGTACTCAAAGATCTATGTTTACCCTAAAGAAGCAGCTCTAGCATTCATTTTGCTATCTCTTCAACTCTACACACACAAAAATACCCTTTTCAGTGTTTTAACCACTTCCCATCCTTGAGTTCACAAGTAATGAGTGAAACACAATCAAGAAGGGACACTTGACAGTTTAGATGCATCTTGTCATTACCTTTTAGTTGGTTTTTCAGTAATGCTTTATGAGACAAGGCAAAACAACTTCTTTGAAAACTGACTATATGCCAAAGATCTTGGCTTCAAGAGACCATATGCAAGGTATGACTAGAAAATCTTGCTAAAGATCTGTCTTCTGACAATCTCTCAGTCAGATCTCTACCAGAATTCTAATATTAATAGGAGTTTCTGGAGGACAGGTATGTACAAGGTGAAATTCTAAGTGATGGACATAGAAAAATATGCAAATGTATAAGCAAAAAATGCAAAAGAACAAGGAAAGTTAATAGAATTGTAAAACAATTATCTAGCAAGATAAATGTCTGTTTCAGAATTTGTAGCTTTAGAGAATGAAAAGTAGCTGAAAAAAGTACAAAAAAAAAAAAAAAATCCAAAACAATAATCTAAGTTTAACAGCCAGAAATGCAAACCATGGCACTAACATCTTCAGTATTAGTATCAACTACTCTATCATTTACACCATTAAAGTGTAATTCACATTGGAAGGAAATTGAGAGGGCTCTAGAACTGCTTGCTCAAAGCATGGTCAATTTTGAGATCAAATCGGGTTGCCCTGGGTTTTATTCAGTCAGGTCTTGAACATTTCCATGGATGGAGACAGCATAACCTCTCTGGGCAGCCAGTTCCACTGCTTGCCTTTCCTCATTTTACCTCACATGAAAAAGAACCTTTCACCTATGATGAGGAGAAAGTAATTTAGAGTACTTTGAAGATTAAAATAATTTCTTCCAGCTCTCCAAGTGGTAGATAGAAATGAAGTATGTTAGATATTCAAAGTAGAAATAGTTACAGTTTCAGATACAAATTTATTTCTGTACACTATAGATTTCTGAAAGAAAATAAAGTTTTACAAGGTAAACGCAACTTTAATATAACAAAGTATCAACAGAAGACTTCTGATTGATTAGGACAGGGAACATGAGCTTGAAATGTATAAATCAAAGTCCAATTAGTCATAACTAATGGCTATAAACCTGTATTATTAAATGAGTACGCAATGAAAACATGCAGAGACCTGTAATTTTAAACTCACAGTGGTAAAGTTTCACTATACCACTAATTTATAATTAGCCATATAAAATTTGTAAATGCAATTGAATGCATTAGAAGTATTAGGTCGTTGAGATGAGAATGACAAGCAAATATTTCTTAATTATTATCAGCAGATGGCACTAGATATACTTCATATGTCCTAAAAAAATTTTATTCTAAGATGTTTTATTAGAAATCATGGTTATAGATATGTACAAAGTTTTAAACCTACATGCCTATATAGAAATTTAAAAGTTTCTGGTTTTCACATAGTTGATTAACAATGCAAGGCAGCTGTATTTAGTCCATGGATCATGTATGTGCATACATACTATTCCAGACCCAGTAGAATAGTCTCTAAGGATTTTGGAGGAAAGGTATCTCTGATGTTCCTCTAGTTACTCTCTGATCATTGTACACCTCCTGATACGAGGATGAGAAAAGGCTAGATTTCACATTTGTATGATATAATCTGGTACTGCCTGCAATTGTCAAGATTACAGTCAGAATACAAAAGAAGGCAGTAATAAAGATGATGCATAACCATGACTAATAGTACAAATTTATTTTAAAGTCAAAGTTAACTTTTAGGATTATGATTTTTTCAGTTTATGGACTGTGCCACCTTGTAACTATTCACAGGCATATTCTCTACTATTCTGTACATTAATAAATACTATGTGGGATCACTGAACTGTGATGCAGCAAGTAACAACTAATTTAGCTAACAGTTCAGACTTATACATGTATTTGTCAGAACAATAGACACGGAGTTAAAAGCTCCAAAAAGAACGTTAGTCAGTATCCCCAGCTCACCATCTAAACATCACCAAGTTAAAAACAGAATACAGCAATATATTTTGAGCCATGTGCCATGATTAGTTAGCTTGACTGATCAACAAATAAAAGAAACAAGAGCCTAGTTCACTCTAGTTTTCTTTTCTTGTAAACACTCAACATTTTTCCTTCCCCTACTCAGCAATATCTCTAAGGACTTTTTAAAACATAGTTGACAATGACAAAAAAACTCAGAAGTCAGTAAAGACAGTAATACTAGCAGGCAGGCAGTCAACACAAAAAGTATATTTTACTTCCTTAAGAAAGCAGCACTGAAATCCTGATAAATGTTCTTTCACATATAGGACCAAGTAGTTTGTATACCTCAAAACTACAACTCAGGAAGTAACCTGTTCTGTAATCTTGGGTTATGCATGCAAGATTAATATTACATTTTCACAGATTTGCCAATTTATACACATGCTGACCGAGAAGCATAACCAGCCTGTGACATCTATTTATCTCTATGATGTAAGGAAGCAAAGAACAGAACTCAGTGAATTAAATGAAGGTGTACAGTACAGTGTAAGAAAGCCATGGTTAAGTATGTAAGTAATTTAGAATATGAGACATTCCTAGAAACAAGGAAGAACTCCAAAAAGTTTTACAGCAAAATTACTTTGGTATGGAAAATATGGCACTGAATAAACTTGACAGAGCAGCCCAGAGAAACTGGAAAGATTTGAGTCATTCTGACCCATTTTACTTCTTCCAATTCTGTGCCTCAATGCCCTAATTTCTACAAAAGCTTTTTAGTCTTCTGTCCTCTCTTGGTAGAACAAGTCTTGAACACATAATCTGATTCACAACTGTGAATCTATCCAAATGACCTTTTTTAAAATTTTTTATTTAAAGATGTCACATCAATAAACTATGAGGAAAAGAACTTCCAAGAACATGCAATGTGGATTACTAGGAATCCAGAAAATAAATAATCCATCATGAAAATATCTGAGTACGCTCACAAAAACACAGTGGTTTTCCCATACAATGAGGATCCCCTATGCCACATTCTGTAATACTCATAGTGTGAAAAAAAGATACATATTATTTTGAAGTGCATAAAACTTTTCTCTTTTAACTTCTTTGACAAAAGAAAATTGATGCATTTTAATGTTATGCAGATGGAGAAGTATCAGAATCTACTCTACTCAGATGAGATATCTAGGAGGAAAGCATCTGTTTTTTAGAGACACTGTTTAACAATTTCATGACAAAAAATACTTCAAATTCGATGTATCTGTCAAGGACAGGACTTCCCTACATCCAATCAACCAAACTGGTCTTTCACCACCACTCTGTTAGTTAAAAGCTCTCCAAGTTTATGGAAGATGCTAAAAGCCAACTGCTCTTAAAATGAGAGTGGTGAAACACTGGAACAGGTTGCTCAGAGAGGCTGTGGATGCCCCCTCTCTGGAGGTGTTTAAGGCCAGGCTGGATGAGGCACTGAGCAACCTGGTCTAGTGGAAGGCATCACAGCCCATGGCAGGGAGGTTGGAACTAGATGATCTTTAAGGCCCATTCCAACCCAAACCATTCTATGATACTATAAAAAAAGACTTCACCTACCACTGGTTCAAGGGCATAGTAATCTCTTCCTACTACATCAAAGTAGAGAAAGAAAATTAACTTAGTTTTTCACCTATTTATGCAATGAAAGAGATTGTATCTGACTCTCTAAATCTTTGTTAAAGCAACAGATCATAGTCACTCTAGTCATACTTGCCTATTTTGACAGTCAAGTACCTCTATTAAACCCAAGAAAAATCTTTGAAAGTTGAAGTTACTGAATTGAGCTGCATTCACACCCCTTATACAAAAGTTAGAGGAGAAAAATGAGTATTTTTGCTGCTGTTGCTAGTGACTGGCTAAGTAGAGAACATGAACCAAGCTCACTTGTCAGTCACTCATGTACTGTTGTAACTTGCTGAGTGTCAAAGAATAAGAACAGTCAAAGAACGAATGAGTTATTTAATACTATATTTTGACAGGAATTTTTAACCTCTGACTTGGATATATTAGAAATAGTACCATTTGTGTAATTCATGTACTCCTATTTTGTAATCCTTAAGACATACTCTCTCCTAAAATGGTCTTCCAGTTGAAAGCTAAATGGGAAATTTTATGGGAGAGAAAAATGTTTTAAATGCTTGAAATTCCACAAAATAGTATCTGAAGGTGGTATGAAAACAAAAGAGAGCAGCTTATTTTTAAAAAACCCCAATAAAATATGAAGAGAGATTTAAGAGAACACACAACGCAACAGCACTAACAGTAATGGCAAATAGGCAGACTAGTACTTCATTTGGCGACGCAAGCGAGCAAAGTAAAAGATTGAAAAATAAAGAGAAGCAACACTAGTAGACAAATAAAAACTACTTAAAATTCAAAATCAACATAAAGTCATTTGATTCTTCTAGATTTGTGCCACATCTGTTAAAATAAAAGACATAATTTATTACCTTTCTTTCGAAAGAGTGCATTTAGATAGTTTTCTGCTTGGCATTCAATCTTATCAGTGTTGGACTGGCCCTGAGATGACAGTTCCTCTGTAGGAGTTGACTGTGAAGAACCAATGACTGATGCACGATCCTAGAAGACATACAAAGATTCAGAAGTTAGCCTACTGTTAGTACTACATACAATTAAGTTACTGAGTGAAAAGGGACTGTTAAAAATACAGTTACTACAAAGCTAAACCATCTCTCTCCCTCTCATAGCCAAACTACCTTGAGTTGAAATGAAGTATTAAACTATTTGCAAAATTCAACTCTGTGATTCTTCCTTTCAAAAATTACCAAAAATTGGGTGTTGGGGTGTCAAGCTTGATATCTCGTTCATACTTACACTGACTGTTTCTTTGTGTAAATTACAAAAGGAACATTTCTCATCCATAGACCAGTCAGTTAACTCTTCTGGCTCACAGTCTTAAAAGAAGAAAAAAAACTAGATGTTTTAAACAAATTAAAACAGATTAGGGGAACAACATACACATCCTACAAGTCTCTTTAATAAATTCCATCATAATCTACTATGCATTTATTAGTACAATGTAGTTGATAGCATGCAATTTTTCAGGTATTTCAGAAGTTTTGTCTGGTTCATATGGCTCGAATTCCACATAGATGAGGGCACATTTCATAAAAGGAAGGGTAAATTGGTACATTTAAAATTATTATTTTTCAGTTTCTGGAGGCATCTGAATACTGTAAATTAAGCTCTGAATTCAAGCCATCATTCCCTTTAACAAAGGTGTGCAAACTATTAGCAAACTGTGCTAGGAATTAGCATATGGATGCCTTGACATTTGAACTACACACATTGTAATCATAGTATCTTATTTTATACCATCACTACACATAAGCAAAAAACTCTTTACTCACACTTGCAGTATTTATGTATAAAACTTCAAAAATAATTTTGTATGTTTTATCAGAAGATGTACTTTGTTCTTAAGGGTACATAAGATTTAAAGATTGCCTATTTGAAGTCTAATCTCCTACTGAATGCAGATACACTATTTTCTATAAAGCCATAACAAAAAAGTTAATTTCAATTTTCTTGTTCCACTTTACACTTAAGAAGTAATTGTTCACAGTTATTCAGCACTTCGATGTATTTATAGAAAAAAATCATTATTCCCCCCTCATCACTTCATTTTGCCAAGCTAATCTAGGCTACTCAGTTTTCTCTAATCAGATTCAACCCCATCTTTTCTGCACCATTCCCATTTGAGCACCCACTTTCTGAATGCAGTAAAACAAGATCTCAAGATGATGCTTTTCTTTCACATTTACAACAGACTTCCTTAAACTGTAGACATCTCCCTAGTTGTATGTGAGTCTATCACAGCTGCAGTGTTTTGGCAGGTGAATATAAACCTGATTAACTTCACCCCCAAGGTCCCTTCTCTATCTCACTGTGTTTCAGTTCCTGCTATTACAGACTGAACAACTTTTTACTTGCTTTTATTATTTATCAAAGATGTTTCCTCCATTTCTCTGCACCACTAAGTTACAACCACAGCTCTGCTAGGGAGGTATTGATGTTATCTGCTTACAATAGCACATCATGGTGAGTTGACCTCAACTGGCTCCCAATTTCCACACAGCCTCTATGTCACTCCTCCCTACTCAACAGGGTAGGGTGAAAAAAATAAGATTGGGAAAACTTGTAAGTCAAGATGAAGACAGGGGGATCACTTACCAATTACTGCCACAGGCAACCCAGGCTCAACTCAGGGAAAATGTATTTCATTTATTGACAAGACTCATACACTGTCTCTTCTATGTCCTCACCCACCCCAAATGGTGCAAGGAGAATGGGGAACAAGGGCTGTCCTCAGTTCATAACAGCACCTCTTTGCTCTTCTTCTTCACAAAGTGCTCTAGGATGTGTCTTCTTCACAGGGCTATGACTTTCATGAAAGGACTGCTACACAATCCCAGTTACTTATAGAAACTTTTTCCCATATGGGCTCTTAGTAGGTTGTTGCTTCCTTCAGGGGATATCCACCTGCTTCACTGCAGGGTCGTCCTAAGATTGCAGCGCTGTCATCTGTTCCAACGTGGTCCTCCATGGGCTTCATATTATACCTGTTTCACCATGGTCCTCTTCATGAAGTGCAGGGGAATTTCTTACTCAAGTGTCTGGAGCACCACATCTCAACCCCTTCCCTTTCCTGTTGCCTGCAGGTTTGTTTCCCACTTTTCCCCCAAGAACTGCTGAGCTTTTACTCTTTCTTAAAGAGAGGCATCACCCGAAATAAATTTGAAAAGAGTGAGCATGAACATAACCCAAGTAGCACTGAATTATTATTTAGATCTAGTTTACTTAGCACTTAAATGCTAATTCAGAAGAGAATCCTGCATTAGCAATGTGTTCTCTGCTTCCAAGGATGCAAACTATCAGTACTGACAAGTTGGATACATGATCAAAGATAGACATGGGATTTTTCCTGATTGGACAGTTGAAATTACTCCTTATGAATCTTTGGATTTTGCACATAACTCCACAAAGTTTTCATATTTTCAAGGTGAATCCTCTCCATTGGAATCCAGGACTTCTATTCTATCTGGAGAGCAATCCGCATCGGTAGCCAAAAAACCAAACCTTGAGGAACATCAGCTCGACATAACACCAGGTTTATTCAGAGAAGTACAAATAATGGTGAACTTAATATATGAAGTATGCCAGTGAGCTAAGTAAAAACATCAGATAGCAGATACATACCAGATACATCAAATGCCAGGCTTCCAATAGTCTCAGCTCACTACACAGGAAACATACCAAGACAAGTGCAAGTTTTTCACTATAGATCAACAGCCATACTCTCAGAAAGGCCAGAGACACAGATGATACTTTAAGCAGGACAAGTTTTTCTCAGCTCACTCTAATTCAGACCATGATCAGTTGCCCTTCCCATTTTATCTTGGTTGGGATGAGATGGTGAAAGACATGCTGACTACCTAGAACATTATGCAGCCTAGGAGAAAAAGTTAAGACTGCACAAAGAACATTCCTTGATTATTACTTGAAACCGAAGTAACTTATTTACTTCAAAGCAGATAAACCTATTTCTATATGTTAAGAATAGTGAATTTTGTTAAAAAACTACTACCCTTCTAAATTTCTTAAGCCATTAAAATAGTTGTTTCCACAAACCATTTCAATCAGAGTCAGACCAAATTAAGCAAATTACTACAAACAACTGCAGTACTGAACACTCTTAATATGATAAATAGTTATCCAGTCAATCTAAGGGATAGCTTAAAAATTTCAACCCTTGCTTTCCAGTGTTTTCTGCATTATTATCCCACTATGCCCTACTAAATTTTCCAGCTATTTATTATAATTTTGACCAAATGACCCCCTTCCATTTTATATGGCAACACTACTTCCTACTTTGCACATCAGGATATCTAAGGTGTTTATCATATTTCTTCATGAATACTTTTATTTCATAAAATCTTGATTTACATTAGAGATACTTGTCTCTAATATTTTTACACCTAATTATTTAATACAGGAAAAAGCATTGCAAAAAAATAGTACACTGAAACTACTTAATCTTTCATCCTGTATTAAAAGGGCTTTTTCTGGCACAGAAAGAGTAAGCGAGCTGCTATTCTCTCAAAATACACTGCTTATGCTATGCATGAAGATGGAACCATGGCGTACAATGCCTCCAAACATACAAATGTACCAGATAATTATAAGAAAAGTCTTCTAAAACTATAACTAAATGTCTGTAAGTAGAATGTAAAAAATAACAACCTAAATGTTAATATACTTAGCTGAAACTAAGTATAAGCACAGTATTAGAAGCCCTAAGGACTGAATGACACAACAAGTCTACAGCTCCTTCAGAGTACAACCAAGGTCAGATGCCAAGATACAGAACTTGACATCTTGGCAACCAGAAGCTGTACCATCAAAGCAGTCAGGAAAGAAAAAATGGTGCTGAATAATGGAGGTGATGATAACCATTTAAACAAGCCTAAAGTAAGCACTACACATGGATCATATAAGAATCTCAAGATAATTTTCAACTAACTGCTGTTTGTGGAGCTACTGCATGTTCATTTGGCTTCTCAGCAAGACCGTTTTTGAGTTTTACACAATATGTTCTTTGAAAATTAAAAAATACAGTAAAACTGATACGTAGCTTTTAACCTTTTAAATTTGCTACTACAGTTTATTAGTCTCTCAAGCAACTTAGAAAGAATACAATAACTTAATCTATACAGAAAATACTCTTTCAAGAAAGAAATAAGGAGGAAATATATCAATTACCATACTCATGTTATATGTTACACACTATTTTTTTTTCTGTGTTACTAACAATACATAAAATCACCAACATATGAGGAAAGAAGCGCTACTGTAATTCAGTGGTATACGTTTAACCCAACTCTCACACATTTCAGGATAAGAAATCCATATGATTTCTTGAGGTATGTTCAAAGAAATATACTAATGAGGCATCATGCTGCCTGCTGACAGTACTGGTTCAGTGGTTTTGATGAGAAAAATGGACACTGTCCAAGATGCAGTAATTTAGGCATGTTGCTGAGAGTCTCAAAATCTGGTTTCTTATTGTACCAGCTGTGTATTTTCTTAACTAAAGCAATTTATTTACTTTGTATCTTATATTCATTACCCATAAAGTGAAAAGTAACACTGAAATTATGACACTGGTAACAAGATTTAGCCACTGAAAAATTCAGGCACACAACTGACAGATATTCTTGCAAATTGAAAAAAAAAAAAATTAGGCTTAGACCTTTAAAGTTTAAATAGAAATTGAATTCGCAGCATAATGTCACTGGGTATCTATCTGCAAGCAATGGAAACAGCAGCAGATAGAAATAATCTTCAACTGTGTGAGGCAAATAAGCTAACTTTTTTCTTGTAATACAGCTCAAATTCATAATGCAGTAACTCTAATGAAGTACTAGAAATACCTTTAACTGTACAGAGCTCTTTTAATTGTAAAGCATACTTTCTGCCCTCTTACACAAAACAGTATTCTGAATTGTGTCTCACAATGTAAACTCTTTGATGCAGAAGAATAATAAAGTCTTAACCACTAATCAGTATAAAGCCTAAGGTATAACAATCCACTAAATTACTACCAGAAAAAAAGATATTGTACACAATTGTATCAATGGCCTATTACCTATCGAAAGCAGAGATACCTTAATGATAGTGAATCAACTCTAGTACACAAGGGTAAGTTTTAACTTAAATTTATATATTTCTTCACTATTTTTAAGCATTAGTAATGCCATGTTTAACTTTGTAAGTAGCAAAAAACCATTCCTAAAACATCAGTAAAATACTTTCTCAAGTTCTCCCCTTTTCCCTTGAAAACACTGTTTTGCCTACAGTACCGACCAGGGAAATGGCACAATGTTAGTAAGACAAAATCATGCCCAAGTTTAAATAATCATCCCAAGTCTATTCTAAGCAAACATAAACAGCATATGTCACTTACTGATACTATAGGAGACAGAGTAAGTTATATGCTTTACAATTTTTACTATCTGATAAGCTGTAAAGAAATTAAACACTTTAAAAGTGTAGTAACAGAAAAAGCATTTTGAAAGATGGGAATATGAACTTGATAGAATACATAACATATATTATGAAAATAAAAATGTTAACCTTTTATATACATCAAGATGTTAAACCATAAAAATTTCTTGACACTACAGGAAAACAGAACTAGCATCATTACCTTCCTTTCACCAATTAGTGTCATTAGGAAGGTGAGCAGCTTCTCTTCGCTTTCTAAGGTCCAAAAAATTAAGCAGAAAACAGTGTTGCAGAGAAGTTAAACTTTCTCATGAGAGCTTCTCAGGAAAGCTTAGCTAATTAAAAATTTCCCAGCATAAGAACAAAACCTGGGTACCATTTTACCCAGTGTTCTGCCTACGCACAGTATTGACAAGAACACGAGGAGATAAACAAAGAAAGGGAAATGCGTTGATTTTCCTTTTAGAATTCAATACATACTTTAATTAAAAAAACTAGTAAATTATGGTCATTGCACTAAAAGCTATCTCATTTACCTTCAAATAAACTGAGGTCTCTTCGTAGCCTTGGTCCATAAAGCCCTTCTAAAATACTTTCAAAACCTAGAGACAAAAGAGACATTTAAAACAGTAAATCAAGTTTCTTAAATGAAAGCAAATTGGAGAACACTGGCAACACATATTCCCAAATTATGAGAGCAATTCCAAGAACTGTAACATTTGTTACACAAATATTTACTCCTTCCACTATAGTACTATTCAACAGAATTAGAAGATAAAAATAAAACAAGGCAACTGCCATCTGCACACAATCACCCTATCAAGCCATACCCCAACAACCTCATTAGACTTAAAATAGCAACCACAGAATCTTAAAGGTGGAAAGATTAGCCTCATAGATCTACAGAAGTGAAGTAGTCTCTTGCACTCAGAATTAGAAACACATATGGAAGGGGAAAGAAAAAAAGGAGAAAACCTTCAAAATCAGAAACTCCTAATGTGAGCAGCTAAAAGTATATAATTTGTGTGGGCTAGTATTTCGACAAATGTAAAGAATGCAGCTTAATCTGCTTCTGATATCATAAGAGTTCCCTCTAATTCTCCATATCTGTTTGAAAGCATTTTTAGACCTAAGGATCAGATACCTCAAATTATTTTTCAGATTTCCCAGCTAGCCTGCTTACATTTTTGGTAAAATCACATACTGAAACAAGAGAACAGACACAGAGTAAACCAAAGCTTAAAACAAAAGAGAACCAAAACCCCCACAAATAAAAAAACAGTACAGGAAATGCATGACAGCTGATTAAATATGGTATGAACTTACACCCTCATCAATATAACAGAAGTTTGTTTCAATATAGAAAGTTTCCAAGTGCCCCCTCTTTTCTCCTTCCATATAATAGGCTTATTTTCAATTAAGAGGATAATCCAAAGCAGCATTTGAGGTTCTCATTCTCCATTCTCGAGAGCCATTTATGTTAAATTTTACAGCACTCTGCAAGACTATTTTATCATCACGTCACAAAAATACATACTGTCTCCAAGAAACAGCTACCTTCAAAGAACATTCAGAATCAAAGTTTGCTCATCAACTCTGATGCCCCCTAAGACAGCATAACTTACTGCTTATATAAAAAATGACATTAACCTTTTGGTTTAGATTGCACATATACTAGTGTAAGGAAAAAGAAACATGTACCATTACCTTAAGCGGTGTGTTTACTGAAATCCTAACACAGACTAGAGAAGCTATCTTAACACACAGAGCTGTTCTGTTTGACAGGTCCCATTTTGCTAAAATTTACCTTTTGACTTTATATTATGATTTTAACATATGAATTATATTTATATTAAATAAAATTGATTGTAATGACACTTGCCATAAAGCTGTGGTTTGAGCTATACTAAATCTACTTTAATTTTCCACTTTTCTTTGTAATTAATACAGTTCTATGCCAGAACACAAATTAAGAGATAAAACCACCATCCTTCTGCAAATACGTATGCATAATTTTTAAACAGTCCACAAGAAATAAAAAGCAAAAATTCACATCATATTAACATTACACATTCCCAGTTCTCCTGACTTCAAAGGCTTATGAACAAAAAAAAGCAAGAGAGATGAAGTCTGATGTTCAGACAGCAATTCTCCAGACATAAGAGTCTGAAAATATCACACGTTATGTATACTATTATGACCATTCATGTTATTAATGGCAGCCTGCACTTTAGCTCAGTAGCAAGCCACTGTGTAGGTTGCTGTGATTTACTGTCACTGGGTAAGACATAAACGGAATGACATATCTCTTGGAGAGTTATATTATTTCAACAGATCACATGCTTACCTCCAATTTTTGAGCACAGTGTAAATCAAAAAACAGGTTTGATGCTGACTTCCTAGTCAGCATCCTTGTTTTTTGGACAGTTACCTTGCTCCAGGGCATATAGGGTGCTGTCTGTTTCTGCCTTTAATTTTGCGCTTATCCATATCTGCTTGCCCTACTGCCTGCTCCTGATTATGCAAAAACAAGAGCAGAGAACCCCCAGAGTTTTAGAAAACAGCAGGTTGCAAAGAAGAATGCCACTTCTCAATGGACTCCCATACATCTCTTTTCAGAGACGGAAAACATCCCACGGTAGAGTTTTTTCCAGAACTCTTGCACACCAACTCACTTCTCTGACAATCATCCAAACTCAGTTTCATAGCCCCCAGTTCAAAGTGACACTTCCCTTAGAAGACCTTCAAGAACTTCCCTGTGGAATCACAATCTAGACATTCTAAATGCAATTATTTCTTTCCCTCCCTTGGATATTAGATCCTTTCTTTTAAAAGAAGGGAGTATCCTTTTTTCCCCAGACGTTATTCTGAACTTATTCCAGAAAATGTGTATTGCTTCCATTTTGTGCAGTTTTCTATGAAGTTTTTCTGTTCTTTTTCAGCAGAACTGACACAACTTCAATTTGGCCTAAACAGGAAACACACTTTATAGTGTAACTACATAGCAATAGATGCTATTACAGCTGCTGAGAACACGGGCTGGCAGTGGTTCACAAACCCACTCAAATCTAGGCATTTCAATAAAAGTTCATTTTATTTAACTAGATAGTATGCATAAAGAAATAGTAGACAGTGCTTAGAGATACTGTTTAGTGACTGTTTTTGTCAGTGTCAGGCTGATGGTTGGATTAGATGATCTGAAAGGTCCCTTCCAATAAAGGTGATTCTGTAATTTCACCAAATTTTTCATGACTCTTTGTGGCTGATTTACCTCCTTCATTCCAAGCTACCTTTCAAAACTACTACAGCTGTTTCCAAAAGCAGAAAATTAGCAGTGTTAATCTCTAAACCCAGTTAGAAGTTTCCACAGTTTGCTTTCTTGAACAAAGCAGGGAACTGTTCACATCAACACTTGACCAATTTCCCTCGGCCATACTTACGGCTTTCTTAACTTACAGCCAGGACAAGGACTCCAAGGACAAGAGATTCTGTGAATTGTGACCTCCAGCAAGAGGAATGTGACCATCTTTTTTCATTGCTAACTATTCCAATGCTGAAAAGGCTCCAAGCTCAGGAAAGAAGTGAAGAACAGGCTCTGTTAGGTTTGTTTGGCAACTAAACCTGATCTAAGGTGTGTAGGAATGTCACTAAAAGGAAGCAATACTTAACAATAACTGCAGGGTCCCAGGAAGATGAAGGGTTCTGCACAGCAGCCACACTGGCTGTCTTAAAAGCTTTGCCACTTGCCCGTGAGGACAAATCTGGGATACTGAAGACACTCTGAGGCCTCATCTGACCACTCCAATACTAACATCTGCTGTTCATCTACTTGGCAATTACAATGTCATCAAAAGATACCTTTGGCAGATCAAAGCTAACTATAGGAAGGAGAACATGGTGAATTATTCCAGAGCTCAGGTGCTGAGCCCTGGGAAAGGCTTAGACAGGAGCAAAAACATCCTGTGGATCAGCAACTGACTACATGGTTGCAGGTAAGACTACAGCTCTTAAAACATTAAGACCCACTGAAAAACAAAGTGTGCTTAAGCAAAACAAGATCCATTTGATAACGCAACTCATCATCACCAACAGGGCCTCAAAGCAAGCTTGCCACGTAAGTGGAAACCGGAGCTAGAAAGTGGAAGAACAGCACAGAGGGTTATTGCATAGGAAAAGCAAACAGTGAAGATCTCACGGTCATCCTGGAGAAGTGACATAAGCAGGGATGCTTTTGAAGTAACTGTACGTGAATGCATTCAACACAGGAAGCAAGCACAGGGGACTAGGGAAAAAAACACATAGCAATCTCCATGGAAGTATAGAGCCATTTTTATCTACTCTAGCAGTAGTGTGGCTATATATTATGAAGGCCACTTCCATCCAGAAACAAGCAAATAGTAAGCTGTGGAAGCCATTTATAGTGTAGGTTCTAAGTTGCACTGAGATGAGAGAAAATAAAAAGTGTAGACTCAGAATATTTATCATAAGTTTCCACATCCTCTAGGAGATCACAACTGAGACTGCAAGTATGGTTCCAACAAAATTGTCTGAATTACTCAGAATATGGGTTAGGAGAATAGCCAAAAAAAAGAAAAAGAAAGAAAAAAAAAAAGTCATGTATTAAATGGAAGCTGACATTTGAGTCCTGCTTTCAAATGCACCACTTGGCAAGTCTGAAGATTGGAGAGGCAATTACAGCTGGGAAAAAGAACAGTAGTACATGAGCCTGTAATATTAAAATACTTTTGATAGGTTTGACATGCTCTACATAATACTAATTTATTGATTTTTCTAATCTTGTTTATAATTATATTAATTGCAGCATTTGATTCTTCTTTTCAAAAGAAGGAATGAGTTGAAAGGTGTGAATGGAAATGTATCTGCATGCAAATTAAATTCTGCTTTCTCTCATCTTCTCCAGAATATCCTCATTTTTAGGCAGAGTAAGACCACTGAACAATAATTTAAGAGTATTTTTACTGCAATGAAATGAGAATTTTAGTTTAAAGCGCTACAGACTCTGGAGGACTCTGCAGGAAAAAAGGGATCTTGAGACTCTCTTCAGAGTTTCAACATATATTTGTCAAATCATTTAACAAAGTTTGCAGGATCACATGCCAAAGCTTTCACAACTTCCACAAGCCTAAAAATTAACTTATCGCAGGGACTTATATCACCCTCCACTTTGTGGCTTACTATACCAAGAATCATATCTGAATTATGGTAGTACAAATTGTTTTACTTAAGCCCAAATTTCTTGTTATTTAGCTTAAGAAAAAGATGCTGTTAAATAATACCATCAAGATATATGTCTCCTTGTGCATTTTCTGGTTTTGTAGCTTCATTTTTTATATGGGCATCTTCTAATCAACTAAATTCTGAAATTAACAGCATATTATTCTGAAACTGTTTACTCTCAGAGTGGCAAGACCCGATTATACCAAGGAAAGTGTGAAGAGAGGCTCTTGTTTATACTTATTTCTATAACATCCACAGTCAGCTAAATCAGTCATTTGCCCCTTAAGAGGGCTGAAGTGCAAAGGTAGAGGGGCCCCACCTGCAGGGAGGAGCACATAGGACAAGCAACCCAGAACTTACCAACAGGAGTAATTCCATCCCATCTATCCCCAGCCCAGTATAAAAGCTGAGGGATCAAAGGGTCAGTTCTCTCTTTCTTCTGTGATGGACATCCAGGGAGCACCCCGTTTGTCTGCTTTTGATCCCGATCTGAGCACTCCTGATAATCACTGACTCCAGTATGGGACTTTCGTGTCTGCTGGTGACATAATCATCATCCTGGGAGCTTCATACAATTCTGTATATGCTGTATGCCTCTTTTTATTCCTTTATTATGCATTCATATTTCCATTAAAGTAGTTCAGTATTTTTCTAAACTTAAATCTTTGTATTTCTTTCTCTCTTTCAAGAGAGGAGGGGAAGCCATCTGTCATTAGGAGTGGTCTATCTGGCCAAACCCATGACACTTGCCTCTTTAGGCAATTCAATACCCTAACCAGAAAAAATGGAATTAAAAAGTTGCATATTACAAGGACTGGCAAGTTTAGCCCATTAATATTGCTTTTAAAATCAAATCTGATGTGAAAGTAGGCTCAGAATTTATTTCAATTCTTAAAGGACTGTAAAATCTAACAAATGGTCTTTAAAAAGTAATTAGGAAAGTTCAAATAATAGGATTACATTTAATGAGACTGGGCATAGTAGTGCCAAGACACAGCATTAAAGTGAAACTTTCTCTTATTTTTTGGTATTTTGCAATAGTGTTACTTTGCTGCTAAAGAGAACTCTTGTTAAGCAAGTCCAATTCCTCCTTGTGCATTTTCCTTTCACCACAGGAACACTTAGTAGTTTTTGTATAAATTCTGTACCCATACAACCCTTTCTTTGAGGTGGTACTTCTTCATTTATGGAGACTATTACATAAGTTGTATGAGGAGTGTCAGAAACTAAAAATCCCACTTGGAAGAAGTCATGGACAAATAAGGACCAAAAGACAGATCCTGTGCATCCCAATTTATCGCGCTAACCAAAAGACAAACCACTATATAATTGTAAGTCTCCTTAGTCCCACACTTATTTAAATAGCATTAACTTCACAGCAAGGTACAATGTGCAATTCTGAGTTAAAACTCGCTGACAAAGCTGACATGACCACAAGAAGTAAACGTTTCCCTCCATGTGAGAAAGAATATATAAGCAATTAAAAACTTTTAAGTTTTGTCCTTCCACACCAGAGCAATGACTTGAAGGATTTTTTTTTCCCCTCCTGGTACTTTGCCCACTTTCACTCAACTAAAAAGTGATCCTTTCTGAAAACCATGTGTAATTCAACCAAGTATGGTATATAAATGAGGATTTTCAGTTTCACTACTCCCTATTCTACACAGTTTCATGACAGTATTATTCAGTTTGGCTCAGTAAAGGAGCATATCTGAAGGATGTTTTGTGGTTTGCATTACTAAGTCAGCTATCTTGGATTTAAACAACCATACCACAGACAGGATTCAGCTCCATTAGTTTCATGAAGCTTCAGAACTGCTTTTAATGATTTGGGTTTTTTTTTTTAACAAGCAACCTGAGAGAAAAAACTTCTGCTTCTTTTCAAATTCTCTCCATAGTACTTCAATATTTATTTTAAAATACAGGTGCAAAAGTCATAAGCAGCATTTTGTTTTGGCTTAATTGAAAAGGCAGAAAAGTCACTTGCCTTTCTTACAAATTAACCCTTTCTGTCTGTTTTATGTTTCTTGGAACAAACTTGCAGTGCTCTGAAGTATATGTCCCCATTACACAGGTGCAGCTTGCACTGTGTTCCACCGTATTTGATACTGTAGAAGGTACTGGTACCTCTCAAAAATAGCTCTGCAGTGCTGTTTTTCTGCAAATAAACAAATGGTCTCCTGCCTCCAAGTGGCAGGAAAGAAGAAAAAAAAAATCAACCACATCAGAAACTCAATTTCCTTAATATGTGTTTATTATTCAGCCATCACCAAGGTTCTTTGATACATCAGATCACTCTCGGTTGGTTTAGAAATCTTCCACAGCACTAAGACAAAATTTTGAAAAGCATTAATTACCTAAATCTTTTTACTACAATTATATTTATCTGCCCATTAGGGTACAAGCAGCAACTCCCTTACAGCTTCTTGAAGGAGACTATTTTGTACTAGGGCCAGAGCAGTGTTCAACAGAGTAACCTCAATCACATACTAAATTGTTTCTCTCCTTTCTCTCCCCTTTCCTTCCACAGGTCAGCAACTGTCCTCACTGTACCTGTCCTGTCCTCCACTCTACCCCCTAGCCAGAGCAAGATTAATGATCTTAATCTTGTTTATACATTGCCATCATTCTCAAAGTCACAGGGATTCTGTTGATCAGCTTGTCTATCTTGAATCCACATTTTATTCAGAGTCCTAAAAAAAAAGGATTATTAGAGTAGAAAGTTCTAAACATTTAACTTAATGCACTCATTTTCTTTACCATATTTATTCAGATGCCTGAGCAAACAGGAACGAACATACCAGAAATTCCAATGTGAAAGAGAGGAAATCCTCTGTTTAGACTCCAATACAAATTCTAAAGCATTGCTAAAAAAGATACTCATTCTGCTCTACTGCAAACCCCGAGTTAGAGAATAAAAGCAGTTGAGGGCACCGCTGCTGCCACTGACAAGAGACAGTGTGATCAAAAATCATGAGAGTACAGAACAGCTTCAGTTCTAAATTACTTTTATTCACCTAGGATAAAAAAATGTTTGCATTCAGCTTTACTGAAGTGATGAAATAGTTTCCAAAATGAATACATACATCAAAAGAACTAGCTATAATATCAAGCTGTTACAAACATTAAGCAGAATACAAAGAGGGAACAATATTCCAGCACTAGTAAGACCAAAATAGGCAATATCTCAGTATCAAAACAAAAAGAGGAAATACCCTGCCTCCTCCCCAATTGTTCAACAATTTTCAAAGAAAAGCATGGCAGCCAATAGGAAAAAAAAGTAAGAATTTTTAGGTTAAATAAAGACTTCGCCAATTCAGAATTTAAGTCTATTTTTTCAATCACTTACTTATATATAAACCAGTAAGAAAAATAAGGCTCATCAAAAAAGAAGTTACCTCCACACTCCAAGTTATCTTTTATGCCAGTAAGAACATGTCCTTACAGACTTGTGAATAGGGGAGCCCATGACACCTTCTACTGTAGCTTTCATACACTGTCAAAATTTATTTCTAATGTAGTAGCAAGATATTTTTAGAAATATGTTATTTCTAATTTTAAAAGTGCAAAAAAACAATTCAGAAGTGACTGTGCTGCTCTGTGGATAAGAGGAGAGAAAAATTTTTCTAAATGACAGATACCAGAAATTAATTTATTCTCTGTAAAAACTACTGTCTTTGAACAGTGATGTAAATCCTAGCTGCTACACAGGGACATGTAGTTATACTGGTGTAAATACTGGTGTTTTTCAGACACTGAATCTTATCCTACTGTCATCTTTTTCTTCCAAGACACCACATTTAAAATTTTTCTAGATACCAAATGTTACTCAGAACAGTGCTGGCTAAAGGTAGGGCTCATTTGTAATCTATCCTTACAAAGAGAACTCAGAATGAGTAAGCCACAGTGAAAGAAGATAACATCCAGCCTGGAAAAATGCTTGAAAGTTCCTTACTTGGTATCAATTTAACCATTTTACAACATGAATAGAGTAATACCCAAGACAAAAACACAACTGTCGCTTTCAGAAGACTACGTGCTTGAAGCCTGATGTTGCTTCTTAACCATAATTTTAAGATGTACAATAGAGCAGACAAGTTCATCTATTTTATCTAAAAAGATGAGGGTCACTGACAAGGGCTGCTCTTCTACATGAGGGACTAGTCAGACATTCACCAAAACATCATGGAAAAGCAAAGTTCACAGCAAATCTGCATCAATGAAAGGGTCACACTACTATTGTACAGCATCACACATTTAACCAACATCTGGAAGAAAGTATAGCAGTCAACTACTGACTAAACAGGCCTCGCACGCTTCCTGGATTATTAGGATCAGAGAACACGAAGCTTTCTTATATAAAGAAAAAAAACTAGCTGAAAGCTGGTTATCAGAATATGCCATGCCAGTTCACTGAGCCAAAAAAGTATTCAATCCAAAACATTCCTAATCTGATGGACTTCTGAGAAACCTAACCTTAGGATTCTATACTACACTGTGATCTACTATAAAGTAATGAAGTCCCAAGCCTTTAGGAGGGTTCACAAAACTAATGCCTGACAGCAAGTTTAACTTGTTAAGTGGAATTTCTTAAGAGATTCTGAGTTTCATGGGAAGTTTCAAGGAGGTTTCCTTACAATTATCATTTCTAGATAAGTCAAACAATCTATTACCTCAAAATGCAAACTCTTCTGAAGCTATGATCAAGAGAAAAGAAATTTTTATCATCCAGTAGATACAACTCCTTCATATTCAGCAACTACTTGCTGGTTCCTTTGTTTTACCTAAGTTTGAAATTGATTGAAATCCAGCATCTAGACTTGGCCATTATGATGGTTCCCTAAGACCATTTGACACTTCACTCCGATTTGATGAAGCTACAGACAAAATTGTAACACATTAAGTGAATACCAGTTGAATAAACCTCAGTGTTACATTTTTCACAGTAGCTACTTCCAAACTAAACATATAAGTTTACTTTTCTGCATCTTGTAATACCTATCCCCATGTATTTTTCATCTATAGCTTGTATCTTTAAAATGAGGTATTTATAAAAATAAGAGAAACTAACAAAACCAAGGCAACAACAAAAAACCTCTGGACAGGTATTTTTCTTTACCAGGTCAAAATTTGGCTTGGCAATTTACAATTTAGAGCTGGCAACACATCAGCAATGTCAAGAAGAACTGGATATTCTTACCTATGTACAAACTTCACTTGAAATAGGAAGTATTAACCATGACTCTTTTATGGAATTCAAATTTAAAATTATGAGTGCCCCAGATACTCTAGTGAGGTTGCAAGAACTCTCAACTCAGCTAAACTGACTTCTAATCAGTTCTTATGTATGGTTGGTGCATAGAAGATGGCATGTTGAAAGTAGGTAGGTTGTGTATCTCAACTTGCATGTGCTGGACAACCAACCTGCAATATCCATCTTTTAAGCACACTTAACTTCATAATACGCTGAAAAGAACACATACAAGTTACTAATTTAATCCCATCTTTTGATTAAGTGGGCTGAATGTCCTCATTTTCCACTGGAGACTGAAAAAGCAGAAATAAAGAAGTATAGAGACATCAAATTAAAATTTTAGCTTCAAATTAAGCATTCTGATTGGGTAAAAGATGTCAGATATAAAAGAAAAAAGAATTAGTCAATAGTTATCGCTTTCAGTATTTGACACATTTCAAAGATAAAGTGCATTTGGTTTTCTTTTCATTTCTTTTTTTTAAAAAAAAGCCATTAGCACATACCTATACAAACATTTGACAAACTTCCTCCCAATCATTTAATGGCACAAAACAAAGCATGAAATAGTAAAATTCAAAGTGTGTGAATTAGATTCTCATCTGCTGTGGAACATAAATCATATATAGAATCATAGAATAGTTTGGGTTGGAAGGGACCTTAAAGAACATCTAGTTCCAACACCTCCCACTCCATAAGGCTGTTCAGTGCCTTGTCCCGCCTTGCCTTAAACACATCTAGAGAGGGGGCATCCACAATCTCTCTGGTCAACCTGTTCCAGTGTTTCACTGCCCTCACCATAAAGAATTTTTTTCTTATGTCTAGCCTGAATCTACCCCCAGCTCTGAGAATTCACTGGGAGGTAATAAATTTTGTTATAATTCTGTAATTAATTTCTGATTGTATCCTCTAAAACTGACATTTTTAACAACTGTCCAATCTGAATTGGGAGCAGGAGGTAGAACACCAGGAAGGAAAATCAGTTAGGTACTTCAAGTGCCTAGTGGCAAGATTCAACACTCGAATTATGTGGAGAACAGATAACAGTCCTTAAACAAGGCGTATTGGTTTAAACAGAGGGTTATCCTGTCTTAGAAAGACTCTGTTCCTTGTGTATTCCAGCACTGTCTCTTCCTCAGCAGAAGCAAATTTTCATTATTTCCAATGTGACGTAGATTTTCAGTTCTGATTTTGTTAGCGCGCTTTAAAACTAACAACGCGAGTTAAGTTGGATAGATAGACAAAACAAAAGCTCAGCACAAACTGCATCACAGTTTAAAAAAGAAAACAGACAGTTTGCTCAGGGTTTTGTTGTTTTGTTCATTTTTTCCCTCCAGAAGAACAAGGAATTTTAAGATAAACAGAAAGAGGTACAATTGTTACCAGATTTGACTATTGCATTCACAATCTAGTGAGTTTGTTTGACTCAAGACAGCTGTATCCTACTGCTTCCCAGAAGTCTCAAGGAAGACAAAATAGGGAACTTAAGCATTTTGAGCTGATCTGTAGGTAGGGTACCTTCTTCCCCTCTTAATGAAACAATATAGAAAAACAGCAACCATTTAGGGAAGCCAACAGAACTACAAGGTCAAGACTACAGGAACAATGTTTCTTAAAAGAAAGGTGCCATTACTCATTTGGATGCATTCCCGTGTGACCTGATCTAGGTGTTCCTGCTCCATCTGAGGGATTGAACTAGGTGATCTTTTGAGGTACCTCCCTTTCCTTATATTGTGTGAATACAGTCCACATGTCCAGCAACAGGAAATCACCTGATGCAATCAGATAAATCTCAGTTCCAGCATTCTAGAAAATTTTATATGAAGCTACTTATCTGGTACCAAACTTCTTAATCAGTCTCACAGATCAATGTCACTCATAACCCAAAGAGCAGAATCCCCTTTATTTCAAATCTGCAAGGCTGAAAATGAAGGAGGGAAAATCTGAACATAAGAGTACCACTAGAGATGTACAATTCACAAAACTGTTGAGTATACAGTTTGTAATTTTTCTGTATGCCACATATTCAGGTCAACCGGTTACTAAAGGGTACCAGTATTACACCATTACATCCACTACATAACAAAGATCAGTTAACAACTCTTCACCACTCAAGTAGCTACCTCTTGCAAATAACATCAGAAGAGGTTGTTCTGGCTCCTCTTGAGTTAGTGATTGTTTGTGATGCTGGTGGTTGAATGAGGCAGACAAGGCAAACAGAAGGCGTGCAAATCGTTTTTCCTACCTAGAAGATAGAAGGGCCTAGAGAAAACAAGGAGTCACATCAAGTACCAGCTCTCAAAATTCTATCACATGTGACAAACAGAAGGCCTTACAAAGTTTTGTTTGGGACAGTAAAAATCCCTTCTTGAACAACCAGACAAGAATTCTTAAAATGAGCAATTAAGAGGCATATTCATCAAGTAAGACCACAAGTTTCAATGACTGGCATCATCACACTGATCATCCTCAGGACACAGGACAGACTCTGTAGGATCTACTGAACAGTTTAGCTCTAATGTGAATTCTCTAGTGAAATGCTCATGCTTTGTCAAGAAGTCTTAGTTTTAAGAAAAACAGCCTGCTCTGTGCAAATGACGTTACAAGGCACTAAACACAGAAGTATCCTGTAACCCATGATCCTTTCTGAGGACTGAGCACAAAAGCTGATCTAAGGTCAGTACTGAAGTGCAGCTCTCCACAATGCTTTAAGCTCAGAGCACTGTGGACATTCCCAGCATTTCAAGGTAAGAACTCCCGACACCACCATTTACAAACAGAGCATTTGTTATTAAACCTTATTTCCTTGGGGCAGAACACATCTCTTCAGAACTCAGTAGACCTAAGCAACAGTGCAAACAGGACAGTTTTATTTCCCAACTAGTCTGATGGTCTTGCTGAAGAAATTGTCTCAGAGAAATTTGGTTTTCCCATAGAGAAGGTCAGTAGCAGTTTGGGTTTTTTTTAGTTGCTGTTTAAAAAGCAGTAAGGAATTAAAGGAATTAAACTATACTAAGGCACCTAGTGTAAAAGGGAAAGGTCAAAAAAACCCTCAATTAAACTCAAAAGCCACCTCTCATTTCTTAGCTCCACAGGAGAAAGCTTGACAGGAGCTGAGGATACGGAAGAGGAGAATGTGCTCTTGGAAACTGCTACAGTAGACCGGTATCAAGTGCCTATGGCATATACATCAGCTAGATTTAAAGCAAATATCTGAATTATCATATCAAGAGAAAGCTTTGTCAAATTTAAGGGAAATTTGCACAATGCATGTAAAACAGGCATGGAATCAAAAAGGAGGAAAACAATAACAACAAGGAATGTAAAAACTCTCTAGATGTCATCAGATGATCTCTGGCCTCAAAACCCAAGTAGTACAACTAAGTGGAACATACAACAGGCAGCAGAGTGCCAATGTGAACAGAGATGACTGTAAATGTTAGTTTTGAAACTGCGTTTTCCCAGCAGTCATTGCACTATATCAGTTCCAAGCTTGTTTTTACTCAGCTAAATACTACTTAGCCTGACCTACAGAAGTTTTCATTTCCAACTCCTCAGACCACATAGCTAAGCCTTCTTCCTCTCTAATACTCTCCCCCTCACCTTCCCACTTGTTGCCATGATCATCTGCTACATCCTATAATCTCTAGGATTTTCTCTCTGCCAAGCAAGTTCAGTTGATGCCAGGGAAGGCACAGTTCTCTTCTGTTCCTCAGAGATCTGAGGAGTATGACCTGATCTAGTCATACTATGGAGGTCACAGAACATTCTTCTTGTAGTAACACTTTCTTGTTGCCAGGATCAAGAAAAAATTAACAAGAAAATCTGACAGGAACTTGAGAATGATACACTCAAACTAATATTTATTATAATGGAGAAATAAGCAAGCTAATTATCCCAGAAGGCAGGAGAGGGACAAAACTTAGTTTCAAACAACAACAACAAAAAAAAGCCAATCAGCATCTGCATATGCCTATCTTGCAGTGCCCTTTACATTCCTACCAGACAGGCACATGCTAAGAATACACACCAGCAAAGGAATATATCAAATCATACAATTAAGGTTGGAAGAGACTCCTAGAAATCACCGAGTCCAAGTCCAAACCTAACACTATGAAGTCCACCATGAAAACATGACCCTAAGAACCATGCTGACACAACTTTTAAATACCGATAGTGACTCACCACTTCATTGGACAACCTATTCCAAAGTTTTACAACCTTAGGTTAAGAATTTCTTCCAAATGCCCACACCACAACCAAACAGCACAAACTGGAAAAATTCCACAATCCCATGAACAGGAAATATCTTTGTCATTCCCCCTTGCCTTTTTTAAGGAGTTGTTTCATATGGACCTTTCACTTTGTGTTTCAGGACAAACAGAAGAGTCATGTAACACAATATAACCAAGGGATACCAGAGACCACCTGAAGTTTTATGTTGCTTAAAAGTCACAATATCACCCCCGAGATCAACAATAACATGATAGGATAGTAAATTAATCACAAAAAACAAAACCACTTTTCCTCCCAATAATGAAGACAGCTAATGCTGAAGGCTGGAAGATAATTCAGAAACACTATTATCCATTAATAACTCTTTTCCCAAGTAGGCCACCAGCAGCTGCAAATAAATAGTAGATCCTAGACTAGACAAATTTCCTCTGATCTAATAGAGTTCTTATCTGACAAACAGATTACTACGATACCCATTCAACATGGTCCAGATTATGCTTTGTTTGAAATACTCTTCAGCACAACTCTGCAAAAATCATTCAAACTGGAACAGGAGGAAAGGAAAATGCTCCTACAGATCACAACAACAGAGAGTATGTTACAGCAACTCCACTACAACTGTGCTTGTACCACAGTGTGGGTATTAAACTTTGGACAATAACCACTAGTAACAGCTTGCACTAGCTTGTACATTTGTAGCTACATTTTTCTTCACTTGTCTGAACTACTTTATAAAATTCAAATTCACTATATCAAATTTTGAGCCATTAGTGCTCATTAAGCATTAACAGCAATGACATCTAAATAGGAATAAACATAGAAGGGGAAACTGGATGCATTAAGGCTGGAAGTAAGGATACTTCCAGCTAGAACAAATTTGGCATCTATTACTAAAGAACAATTAAGTCCTTACAAATGGCTACTGATTAATATGTTACAGTCAAATAATAAGGCAGCAGGCTTCCTGACCTGGCAAGACTGTCAACCCTAACATCTCCAAGTAGGAAGACATATACACCCACTTTTCCTCTAGCACCATGAGATAGGAAACCTAGCAGCAACGTATACAGAAAGAAACAGATCGGATTAGACACTTAGGAGAAGGCAGAACACAAGTCTCTTGGAGCAAAAGATGGAAAATATAATTTGCCTTGGCGACTATGTTCATGATGTAATACAAGTCAATTGTGAAGACACTTCATATAGAAACACAAAAGCCAAAATCTGAGAGAAAACTACTACTGGAAACAAAGTTGTCGAAATTGCTTTACTATCTGTAACAATAAATAAAGAACTGGGATCAAAGACAAATGGCTGCTTATAAAGTCAAGTCACACAGAAAACAACTGCTTATGAATGTTGAAGGATGGAAGGATAGAGTGGCCCAGGAAGAAAAAGAAAATTGAAAGAGTACCAACCAGAATCACAGGTAAGTCCACAGTCACCGTATTATTCATCTGGTAGCACAGTAAACCTTTGAGACAGTTTGGCAGAGTCAGCACTAGAGTCTTTATATAGGGAAGTCTAAGGCAGAAGCAGATCTTAAGCAGATGCTATTTTTCTTCTCCCTCTTCAGATGGCTAACACCAGAATGACCTGCAGCTGACCTATGGGGTCACAGAGCATGAACCATTTAATAATCCTCCCCTATACTCAGATCAGAAGCTCCATTTAATAGCTCCACTTAGGTAAAGTCAAATCTTCACATTTAACTGAGCCTTTCTGTGGCACACCTGAGCCAAACCAACCTTGTTACACTTGTAATCACAAGCCAGAATTCTTTGAAGGAGTCTTCTATTGCACCCATACTATTTTAACCTGGTGCTAAAAACTTGTGTAACAATTTCAGAATAAAAGATTAAGCTTTATAAAAAGATGCTGAAAACTTTTTGGCAGTAGTTACGAAAAGCAGCAGCATATTCAACCCTAGATTATTTACGCTGGCCTCTGACCCATTAGTGGCTTAGTAGACTAGAAACACACTAAAACTAAAGCAGTGAAATTACCATGGTGAGAACTATTATTCATATATGAGATTTATTTACCCTTTAATTCAGATAAAGAAGCCGGGAACTGTGGAATGAGACAAACAAATACTTATAATCTGAAAATTAAGTGTTTTTTAAAGCATTTTAGACTAGAATACCCTACAAAACAAGTAGTTCCACTAAACAGGTCTTTCAATGAGTGATCAAAATCCAGGTGCCACAAAAGTGCAGGTGTCTCACAACTGGAAAGAAGGACCCTACTAAGTTACATAGCAACTGAAAGTTGAGGAACATAGCTAAAGAAGTTGCAAATTCAGTGAGCTCTCATTTACCAACAGACAGAATCTAACAAAAAAATTTAGGTTACATCTACTGATATTTACCCAACTCTCACTACACATGCTGCTATGGAGATGCAAGCATGAATGGACTTTGAGAACCAAAAACAATTAAAAGCAGCTGAGACTCCAAAAGAATCTTTATCTAAGGAGTTAATCCAGCTTCTCAAAATACACAGGAACCTGGCCTGTGCCAGAAATGGAAAGACAAAGGACAGATGACAACTTGACATGTGGGTTCTTATCTGAAGTTACATGCCGCTATCCACATCTCATAAAAAGGAATTCAACCTCTACCTCTATCAAGGAATTTCTACAAATTCTCAGTCCCCTCCTCTGTAATACCACTTCTGTACCTTCATACCTCAAACAGACAAGATCATCCATCTTCCCTTCTTCCTGGCTTCCCCATGCCTTTAGTGGATAGAAGCATAAAGTGTCAGATTAGCAGTGTGGGGAAAAAAATTAGGATTAAAAAAAAAATCACAGGAATTCACACTCTCAGAATTGGTTTGCTCTGGTTTTAGGATATGTTCTTAGTTTCAGTAGCTAGATTTGTAGTGTCAACCCATTTTTAAGGTGTTAGTACTAGGTCTGAATCACGCAAATCCAGCTCTATTTCAAACTCTATCAGTGTTTCAAGAGAACAAGGCTTAAGAATCACATAGAAGACAGTGGTCCTAACTGACACAAAAAAAATTAAATTAGTAAAATCTATAAAGCTCTGGCTGATGTCTACACTTTATAAACACATTGAACTCCAAACAGGGTTGTTGTTCTAACTTTTAAAGCCCTGAATCGCATTGTAACTATCTGTTCAAAACATCCATATAATACAGACAAAAAAAAAAAAGAAGAAAAGGCTAGGGCAGATATAGAAGAGCTGTGGATAGTGTAAGCCGTGGCCATTTGCCAGCATCTGAATGCAGCTCAAGAGCATACATTCATCTAACAAATTGATCAGCATGCCACATTCGCTTTATTGTTTCCCTTATCAAACTACTAATATTTATTACCTCAGCAAGAGTTCAGGAGACTAAACGAACAGAAAAATCAGCTCAGAGCAACAACAACAACAAAAAAGGTCATAGCAATCCCTCCCCTCAAAACAACTAACTTTAAAAAAGGCCAGTTACCAATCTCGACCATTAGTACAGTTACTCAATGCCAATTCAAGGGAAGAACCAAGTTGCAGTGACAATATCTATACTTCACAATTTCGGTTTACACAAACTCAAGCTTAAGAAACTCTGAGTGCTTAAAATGTAGAAAGACTATCAGAGTTTAAATCTCTCCGCTTGCTATCAGCCACATAAAAAGTAAACAGCTATATGAGAACATACAGAAGGGAAGTTTCAAGCTATGCCCAAAAATATTACCAGAGATTATAGTAGCTCTTGGAACACTTAGAAATTGAACTGCTTCCATATAGCAGTACCCAGATATAAGGAGCACCTAAAACAATCACAGATTTTATCAACACTGCTGAAGATATGTATATTCACTTGAATGCTCTTCACATATTTCTGTTCCTTGTGCAAAGGATTCAAAGCACTGCAACCTGCACAGCCCATTAATTACTCTGTGTAGCAGGTAAAGTTTTGTCTTTCATAAAATTACACTTCGTACATGCTTACAACTGCAGGTTCATATGAGATCCATGAAGTAGTACTGCATGCACCTACAGCTATACACAAAGAACTACCTCTGCCCTTTAAACTACGTATGTGAGATGTCATTAATTATTCTTGTACTGTTTTCACAAATAAAAATTTCTCTTGGGAGTCAAACATAAAATATCCCTTCAAAGATGCATAATGACAGCAGTAAGCTATTGCTTCTGAGAAAAAAAACTGATTTGAAATGGATTGTGAGAAGACATAGGAAACTTAGTTCTGGGGAAATAAAGATGGTACATTTAGGGCTGTGTTCCATTCTTGGCAGCTTTAAGTGCCATAGGCAGCTAAACTAATCCAATGGCTTATTTCTGGTAACATACACCCTGATTCTGTTCTGTATTCCCACCCCCATCCTTGTGCTAGCATGAGCATACATTAGATTTTTTTTTTTTTTTGCAAGACCCTACCTCCTTTCAACCAACAAGTGACAAGTTACTGAGTTCAAGCATTCTGATGAATGCTGATACAAGTATGCTAACAGTAAGAACATGCTGTCAGGAATGTGAATTCTCAGTCGTGGTAAATGCATCATCAAGCCTTACAGAACTGCATGGTATTCTACTATTTTCTTCTACTGTGGTTTTATATTAAGTGTGCGGTGCTAACTCTGACTTGAACACCCATCTTTGTAATACTGCTTTGAGCAACTTCCTTACACAATACCATCTTCCCTCAGTGTAACTAAAACTGCCTGTGAACCTGTACTGCAATTCCGATCTAGATTTAATCTCTATTCATAGAATCATTGAATAGTTCATCAGGTTGGAAGGGACCTTAAAGATATCTAGCTCCAGCTCCCCTGTCATAAGTAGGGACACCTCCCACTAGATCAGGTTGCTCAGTGCCTTGTCCAGCTAGGCCTTTAACACCTCCAGGGAGAGGGCATCCACAACTTCTCTTGGTAACCTGTTCCAGTGGTTCACCATCCTCACTGTAAAGAATTTCTTTCTTAGATCTCACAATAATACCAAGATAACTTCCCTGATCTGTTTTACACTGGCATCACATCAAGAGTTGCACATCATAGCTCAAAGTACAACAGATCCACGAGAACAACTTACACTGATATTACTAACCATTACACTGAACTGCACTACAGCCATAGTAAGCATGACTGCTGTTTAAAGATGATGGAGTGCCGAGGAAGTAAAAGTTCAAAGTAAATATTCATTTTTAAATCAATACTGCATGCATTTGTTAGCGGCTTGACAGGTAAGAGCATCAAGTCATCAACAGAATCACAAATAGACAGGAATACTACAGTAAAATAAGTAATTCTACCCTTACTACTGTGGCAACTACAGAAAAATCATCTACAATTGCACCAGTACTACAAATAAGTGACACTAAACTACTGCCAAGTGCACTAACCTATAGTCCCAGTGAAAGTAAGAATACTTCTGCATATTATGGGAATAAAAACGCAAAACCACTATGTAGTTAATGGAGGAGTGTTGAAAGCCCGGGGATAATACCAACTGCAGTAGATACAAATCTTTAGTTTGAAGGAGAATTCCTCTTTGTGGGAAGTGCACTTGAGACACAGTTCAAAAATAGTAGGCTGAAGCCGACCAAATATTTTTTAAAAACCCTGAAAGGCCAGATACATCAAAACAGCATTAGATGCCCCTACCTATCTTAGTTTAGTAAGAAAAATGCCTGAAAAAAATGTAACTGGAGTAAAGGAGTATTTGTATGCAAGACTTCACAAACATACAAAAATGGATTTTCACTTTGATGAAATTTCAGTATTCATAAAAATGCAATAGAATGCTATTTCCTGTGAAATACATCTCCTTGAGCAGCAGCAGAGGAACAGCAGTACTTCTACCCTTCCCCCCAAATGCCAATGCATTTATTTTCTGTAAAACTAGCTGAGACAACATTTTAAATTCTGGTTCTCCCAGCGAAAGATTACTCAGTCTTTTATATCTTCACAATACAACACAAGGCCCTGACAATAAAATTTCAATTTCAACAACTAGAGTTACCTGGCACTTTCCACTAAAAAGCCTCAGGCTAGGGCTTCAAACCTTGCCAAAAGGATACTGTGACAATGTGGCAAAAAACACCATCTCATGCAGAAGTTTTTGCACACCAGAAATCACTGGGTCTCTCCTCAGTGCCTATTCATGACAGTTATTGGAACTCAATGTACTTGCCAACACCCTAGCTGCAAATTTCCAATTAGATCTTAGTAGAATCAATGACTGCTTGGGAAAACCATGTAAATCCTCTTTCTAAGACTGACCACAGTATGAATCTAAACTTTCACAGCTCCATTCAAAAGCCTCTCAAGCCAATGGAATGCATTTAACAAATTAACAATAAAGTTTTATTATAACAACACCAAACAGCACTTTCTAACAATTTTGATATTCACCTCCATAAAATATCTTCAACTTAAACTCGCAAAAAACTCAGTCACTGGCTCGGGTACTTCAACTCTGAGCTTTCTGTTACTTGTTTGCTAGGTGCGCCACAAAGACTGTAGGATAAAACACACAAGTAAACGCTGCTGTAAACAGTACTTGTTAGCATTTATGATACATACAGTAAGAACCACAACAGAATCAAGATCTTCAAGTGCTTTTTACGAGCATCTACTTTCAAACTCTGATCGAGTCATGCTAGAGTTTGCTATGTGCACACGTATATGCCTGAGCACCTTGGGAATGCTAGTGCTCAACATAACACACATCAAGACTACCATCTGACCAGCCAGTTTATACTGCACACCTATTTTGAATTCCTGTGAATATACTCCACTAGCAATGCAAAGTGTTTTGTACCTTCAAATATCTCAGTGATGTCAGTGACATTTTCACTGTTTCTCTTCTCAGGTTCTTTAAATGCTGGAACTTTCTTACCCAAGACTTCAAATTATATTTCACAGATCACTAATTAATGTAACAGGCTGGCAAAGCCCAAGCTTTCAATTCTAAAGATCATGCAAATGTTCCAAGCCTACACACAGGTTTTGACAAGCAAGCAATTCAGCAATCGAGCCCTCTGAGCAGAGGTTCCTAACCGTCACTGACCCTCAAACAAACAGTACATGGCAGGCTACTGAGTATTATTTCTGTCTCACTGTTGTGGATATGAGCAATCTGTTGACTGCAAGCCTCAAGCTGGGTTACCTCTGTCTTGAGGGTATTATCTCTGGCTCTGTTTACCAGTTCCATAAAACCAAGTGGATGAAGAATTTCAAAGTGGTCTTGCGATCATACTACAGAAATACAAATATTAAATCTAGTATTAATGTGGTAAGAGGAACAAGACATCAAAATAAAGTTATTAATCATAAGAGTTTAGCAGAAATAATACATGTTCCAGGAACGAGTCTGTACTTCTCTGCTGAGCATACTGAACTTCACGCTTGAAAAATGATAGTTCACGGAACCACATCACCTTTCAATATTTCTTTCATTAAAAAAAAATTCTAATGGTAGAATTACTTGAGCTTTTTGCTTGTAATTTTTTTGTTTGTTTTAGGTTTGACGATAAGCTAGTTCAAGAATCGTTTTCACTAGACTCTTACTTCACTACAGAAGTGCGATTCTTGGGAAAGGTAGAGAAAGAAAAAACAAGTTGTGACAATCCCATCTCATTCACTGCTCCTCTATCCGCCATCCTGCTATTTCAGCCATCAGCTAGATTTTTCAGACATTCCATTTAACACATACTTCATTAGTCTCTTCAAATCCTTAGAAATACTTTACCAAACAAGACCAACTAAACAGTGTTTTAATGTGGAAGTTAATTTCAGCTAATATAGGAAGCTACTTTACAGAAGTTAATGCTAAGAACTGTTTTTAAAGAAAAAACTAAAACAAACCAAGAAACAAACAATCCAAAATCGACAACAAAACAAACAAACCAAGCTAAACCTGCTAAGCACACTCTACTGTCATAATTCTGACCACACACTTTCTTGCCACTTCTTTTACACTTTTTCTCAGATAAGGGATGCTCAACATAGGCATGCCAGCTAACATTTCTTAACCAAGATACTTCTTGATGAACTATTAAACTATAACAACTGCTGGGGAGGAGAATGTTGGTTAACTATTTCAAGGTTAGCTCCTATCTATTCACTGAATTGTGTCTTGTGAACATACAAAGAAATCATACTCTAATTTTTATTACATGGGAAAGGAGAATGAAAAGACAACACAAAGCAGTCTGAGTAAAACATAAGTCATGCTAGAGTTGTACACTTTGCAACTCTCAGTGATAGAGAGCATAAAACAACTCCAAAGAAGTGTAACTTTGATTAAATTTTGCCTTATGGGGCATTCATTGCATTTCTTTGCAGTCCTTGACAGTGCTTACCATGCTATGCAGTTGTGTTCCACAAACACATCTGGCAGTGCAAACCACTACAACCTGTAAGTCCCTTCAATTATTAACTGTCAAGCAGACTTTTAGGATTTTAGTTCAAATTTAAAACTAAAATGCCATTAAGTAACAGATAACCACAGGGCTGCCTGCTTCCTTATTTTGAGCAGTATCTGTCAACGGGACTTAATAGTTTAATGAAGCCTACATGCCAATGAACTGGTTCTCCCCACATATTCTCAACTGCATTTCTACTACAAGAAGCATTATATGGTGTATTTGCATATGGAAATATGTAACCATTGATTTCCTAAACAATGCTGTAAACTTCAAGGATTGAAAACACAGTGCAAGCATACGAAGATACTGTAGTATATGCACAGCTGTTATAACAGACGTTTCAAAGCATTTATGGGGCAACACAGCAAGAACATATCCTACAAATCCGGACAAAGCCAATAGTCTATCATTATAAGCACACCCATTTGTTCGATATTAGCGTCTCACTAGCATCTCGCCTCCAGCGGAGGCAGAAGCACTGAATGAATCGCTGATGACGCTGTTCACCTTCCCCGTTACTCCCCCAGATGTGCTTCCAGCGCTCGGACATCAGGGCGGGCCGGCCACCGACGACACCCCCCAACTTGAAGATCGAGGATTTGATCCATTTCCCCAAGAAGGGAAATATCTGTTGAACCGCTACACAATAAGCGGCGCCTAACAGCAAAGCGTTCAAACACGCATTCCTACCACACACCCCAAAACCAACAAGGAACACACCCGAACCGAACCTCCCCCTTGAGGTGGCAGCGCGGCGACGCACGGTACGGAAAGCCAGTGCCGGCAGCGGGCATGGCCGGGAAGGGGCCGGGAGGGAAGGAAGGCAGAGACTCGGGCCGTTGGCGCGGCTCCCCGCTCGCCAGGAGTGGACCCGCTCTACCCCCAAACCCAGGGAAACCGCGCTCCCCGCACCGGTAAGGGGAGCACTCACGTGTCTCCACACTCCCGCGGGAGGAGGGGTAGAGGGAGAGTAACCCTCGCGGCACGCGAGCCACCGGGGCAGCCCCGGGGGGGGGGGGACCCCGGGGGGGGAA